>BTHU01000010.1:47561855-47894355 GCA_036184795.1 Tokudaia tokunoshimensis | reverse complement strand
TTTATTTATTTATTTATTTAATTTATTATTTTGTTTGTTGCTCTTTAAATTCTACCATATCCTAAGTGTAGGAAATGGTGATCAGTGAATATAACTGGTCTCCACTAGAAATCCCTGAGGTAAATTGGTCCTAGAAAGGTCCAGGGTAATTACTATGCCTTTAATCAGTTATATAGGATCTGTACCCCTCTGGGATGCTGGGCACTTAAGGTCCAGGAATGGCAGCAGAGGGCTGTGAGTATGAATTGTGCAGATAGGTGATGTGTATACAGCTGTTATTCTTCTGTCTGCAAATAAAATAAATGTGATCAAGAGCATGAACCAGAAACTATGACTCAGATGCATCAGTGCTGTGCATATTCAGGAAAATAAGCTGGTGTCTTGCAACAACTGGAATTTCTGTTTTATGAAAGACAGGATTTTCAGGTATGATACATTTCTTCTTTTCTTAGTCATACTGTGATAGTATGTATTTCATGGTCATCATATAACACTTTTACATTGTTGTGTTCATTACTATTACACAATATGGGTGTTTTCCAATATCAATAATATTTCAACGTAAGAATTTTCCAAGAGATGGAGTTCAGTTCTTTAGTGCTTAAGGATTGTTTGCTATACTTTCACCTTAGGTGTCTAAGCAAACTCTGAAGTAGTGTTATACTTAAGATGATGATTAATTTTATCTGCACAAGTTTATAAATATCTGAGTCACTGCTTTTGCATGTGATTGCTACTTAGTACTCAAGAATGATAGTAACATTATCTAGGTGTGAATATAAATCTACAATGAAAGCTACTCAATCAAACTCAGTACTTCTACAGAATCCAAATGAATATGCAGGTATACCAAATGTTAGAAACATATCCTTCATGGCTTTTATGTGGTGTTTAATTTGAGAGCTACAGTCTTAATATATTAAGAATGTAAGACGTCCATTAACCCCTCAGTGGTAATCCTGGGTAGTGATTTCTCTGAATTCTGATCGTGGCACTTATTTATACATAACCTAAAAGTACTGTTTATTTACATGAGAAGCAGGAATTGGGAATGGTGGCACATTTTGTCATGGCAGTACTTGGGATGCAGAGGCAGTACGGGCTCTATTTCCGAGGCAAGTGCAGGATACATAAGAAGAGCAACGTTTTAAATCATGCTTGCTTTTTACTACATAGTTTATCTTCTGTAATGCTAATCCACAAAAGCTAAGTGTGCAATCACTGAATTCAGCTGTATTAAAAAGCTGTCAGACTTTGAAGGTGAAAGTAGTCAGATTAGGTTTAGTATTTTTTGAGAAAGTTGTTAAGATTTCTTGATATTTTTTCTGTTGTGTCATCTTTAAGACTTGTGATATATTCAATAGATAGTGATATCCAAAATCACAGGATGATATGTATATGTCTGTGTATGCACATGTGCTCTTGTGTGTGCATTTGAACATGCCTTCCCACGCATGTGACTAGAATACAAACTGCCCAGTGTTAGAGACAGATCAGGCAAACAGCTGAAGAACTATCTATAATGTTGGAGGTACTGAGAAGAGTGGACATTACACACTTGTACCTAAGACAGAGGGTGTAACATTATTCTACAGCGAATTGTCTTTTACCCTAATTCTTTCATGTGAATGCGTGAAGCTCACTCTGTTGTGAAGTGTTTGTGACTTACTGAAAATCTACAGATTTTAATGACATTTAGAGTATAACTACATTGCAACAAGTATGGTCCAAAATCAGTATCAGGGCTTAATCCACTTGATGCATTAATTCACCATCACATACAATATATAGATCTGAGGAATAACTCAAGTGAAGCTTCCAAACTATCCATTGATTCTTATTTTTTCTAATTCATAAAATTTTTCATCCTTTTTCCTTGCTGCATCAATGTCAATAACAGTTTGAGTATTAAACCATATGGATATTATTTGGAGTCATCAGTATCACTGTGGAGTGATAAAGATGATTAACCCTAGCACTGCAGAAATACAACATCAGATCTGTGATCAACAGTGTAATGCTTAACTTTTCAAGTATTCATATGTAAATTGCGATGTTTCTACCTTTGAAATTTTAAAAAAAATCTGTATCATTTTAAGTAGCATGTAACAAATAGTCATCAACCAATTTCATGCATCTTGACAGGTATTTGCCTAAGTTTGAAAATCTTAATGGTTTTAAACAACCAAACAAAATAAGGACTTATGTGACCTTTCTTACATACAGTTTACAATTAACATGAATACAGATTAAATAGTGATCACATATTAACGGCATGGGATAGGGATATGATTCTAGGGAACACAGATGAAGGTATAACTTAGTATGGGAGGAGAGAGTAAATTCAGTTCAGTATGTCATAATATCTCTGACATATGATTGAGAGTGAACCAGATGAAGGGGAAACAGGGAAGTCATAGATAAGAGGAGGAACAACTCTAAAATGAAGGAGGTGAAGAGTCCTAACCCCAGCACTGATAAAGACACAAATCCAAGAGTCACTATGAGACCATATGAGATGTCCCCCTAGCCCCTGTGAGATAATGAAACAGCATTTATGTCCTTGGAGGAGCTTTGACCATATTCTCAGAGCAATAGTGGTAATCTGAGGATGGTCTTGTTGGGCATCAATGGAAAGAGAGACTGATGGTCCTATGAAGGCTCAATAACCCAGTGCAGGGGAATGCAAGGGTGTGAGGAGAGAGTGGCTGGGTGGGTAAACACCCTCATAGAAGCAGTGGTAGGGGGAAACTGGGGAAGGGGAAATGTAAATAAAAAATATCTAATAAAAGGAAAAGGAAAAAAAAATCACTGATTACTGATGAAAACCTTATTTACTTTTACTGACCTATGGGAAACCCGAAAGGTAGAACAGGAATGCTTTGGGAGACCAAAAAAAAAAAAAAAAAATGAAAACATGTTTCACTTGGGTCTTTTGCGGGTCTGATGCCTGTCATTAAGTAATGGAATGAAGTTAATTAGTTTATAGTCGAGTAAAAATATCTATGTTACAGAGTCATTTCAGTCCACGTTTGAAAGGGTAGTCTAAAACATAGGAGTATGTGAGTTTTTCTTGAAATTCAAATAAAATTATGATGATAATGTTTACATAAATTCTTTAAAATCATCAGTATATAAAATAACATAAAGCAAATTGCAAATGAACAGACAAAGCTCAACCAGGATGAAAAGGAAGCAGAAGAAAGGAGCATTAGTCCATTTTGTATTTCAGTAGAAACAGCATACAAGTATCCAGGAAAAAAGAGGAGATTGAACCTATTAAAGATAAATTGAGAAAGAACACTAATGATTGTAATGATTACAGACATTTGGAGATTTGTGGATGCAGTTACTATGATGACTGTAAAAGTCATTTTTGTAAAATAAATTTCCTGACTATATGTTCTTTTTTACTTTGAATTTCAGTGACACTGATAATTTTCCCATTAGAATACTGGAGGATAAGAATGATAATGAATAATCAGACTATCATCTCACAGTTCCTCCTCCTGGGCCTGCCCATTGCCCCAGAGCACCAGCACCTGTTCTACGCCCTGTTCCTGGCCATGTACCTCACCACCGTCCTGGGGAACCTCATTATCATCATCCTCATTCTACTGGACTCCCATCTCCACACACCCATGTACTTTTTTCTCAGCAACTTGTCCTTCTCTGACCTCTGCTTTTCCTCTGTCACAATGCCCAAGTTGCTGCAGAACATGCACAGCCATGACACATCCATCTCCTATGCTGGTTGTGTGACACAAATGTACTTTTTCATGGTTTTTGTAAACATGGAGAACGTTCTTCTTGTGATCATGGCCTATGACCGGTATGTGGCCATCTGTTTCCCTCTTCATTACACCAGCATCATGAGCCCCAAGCTCTGTGTGTCTCTGGTGGTGATCTCCTGGGTATTTACTATTCTGTATTCCATGTTACACACCCTACTCTTGGCAAGATTATCATTCTGTGAGGACAATGTGATACCACACTTTTTCTGTGACATATCTGTCCTGCTGAAGTTAGCTTGCTCTGACATTTATATTAATGAATTAATGATATTTATCTTGGGAGGGCTTGATATTGTGATCCCATTCTTACTCATTGTTGTTTCATATGTACAAATTGTCTGCTCCATTTTAAAGTTTTCTACTACACGGGGCATATACAAGGTCTTTTCTACCTGTGGCTCCCACCTGTCTGTGGTCTCACTGTTCTATGGGACAATTATTGGTGTCTACATATGTCCATCAGCTAATAACTCTACTGTGAAAGAGATTGCTATGGCTCTGATGTACACAGTGGTGACTCCCATTCTGAATCCCTTCATCTACAGCCTGAGAAACAGAGATATGAAAGAGGCCCTGGTCAGAGTCATTTGCAAGAAGCAAATCTCCTTATAATGCCCATACAGGAGTTTTAGGTTAAATTTATCTAGTAATTATATTGATATTAATATAACAAAATTATCCCTACAATGAAAAACACTGTTATATTCTCGTGTACAAAAGGAAATTTTACAAAGTAGTTTAGTAAGGGGAAGAGACATGAGTGAATCAGTGATGTCATCCCAGTGCTGATTCTAGAAAAGCATTAGGTAGCAGGCATTGTTTTATCATATCTCCATTCCTTGAATTCTGTTTATTAATTTTAAAAGGATTCTTCTCATGTATAATACCACCCAGCTATATAATACAACTCCCCATTCACTCTTCCTGGCCCTCCCTCCTCAGATATACTCCATCTTCATTTATATTTCAGAAAAAATCATGCATTCAAGAGATGGCAGTCAAACTTGACAAAGAGGATACAACAGTACAAGGCAAAAGCCCTCCTATGAAGCTCGACAAGACAACTCAAAGAGGAGAAAATTAGTCTTAATAGCAGACAAAAGAGTCAAAGATATACCCATTGTTTGGAGTCCCTCAAAAACATCAAGCTAAAAAGATTTAACCCTTACTGAGAGGACCTGATGCAGACCCTGGACCCCATTCTTTGCATTTCATTCTTGTAAGCCTATGTGAACTTTGCTTAGTTGATATGAAGAGACATGTTCTCCTGATTCCTCCACCTCTGACTCTTATAATCTTTCTTCCCCCTTTCTGTGGCATTCTCTGATCTCTGAGGACAGGAATCTGATAGAGACCTCTAAATTATAAACACACACACACACACACACACACACACACACACACACATCACTCTGCATAATCTAATCTCTGGTTGTATATCTCTGCAACCACTTTAACCTACTGTCATATAAATCCTTTCTGATGAAGAGTGGACAAAGCACTAATCTAGAAGTATAGCAGAATATCATCAGGAATCATTTCATTGATTTTTATGTTTTATTTCTTCCAGTCATGTCTGGTACTACCCTATTTTCTTGAAACATCCAGTTCCTAGATCCTGGCCATTTGGGCAGTATAGGGCATGTGGTTCTCTTTGTGGACTGGGCCTAAAATTTAATCAAACATTGGTTGACCACTCCCACAAGTTCTGTATCACCAATGCTCTAGTACATTTTTCAGGCAGGACAGATTGTAGGTGAAAATGTTTTGTTGTTGGGTTGGTGTCACGTTTCTTTTTCCGAAGCCTGTAGAGTAACTTCCTGCACTAAAGAGACTAAAATGTAGGAGATTTCTGTCCTTCACTAACTTGACTTTTCTGTGTTCAATGAGATATGTGAATTGTTGGCAATGTGGCCCAACTGTCAATTTTCAGAAAGCTAACCTCTGTATTGTATCATTCTGGGTTGTTTAGGGATATATACAGGATCACCACAGCCAACAACTCCACCAAATGTAACCCACAAGAAAAGAGGTCCAGCTCAAACTCTGTATCCTCCATTCCTAGGAACCCTCAAAGATTCCTGAAAGTTCTCTGAGCATGAGGTTCTCACCAATCTGCAAGTATTTCACACCCAATTCAAGCTGTCTCTCTCTGTTCTCTCCCCCTCTCTCTTTCTCTCTCTTTTTCCCCTCCCTCCCTCCCTCTCTCTCTTTCCCTCCCCCTTCTCTTTCCCCCTCTCTCTGTATTTCTCCCTCACCACTAGATCTCTCCTACTTATGTCTACATCTGTCCCTTGTCCACTCTCAGAATATATTCTATTTCCCCTTCTCATGGAGATCCATGCTTCCTCAGTATAACCCTCCTCTTTACGTAACCTCTGGATGTGTAGATTGTAGCTTGATTATCATTTACTTAGGAGATGATGTACACATTTAAATAAATGCATACCATATTTGTCTTTCTGGATCTGGATTACCTCGCTTGGGATGATTTTTTTCCTACTTAAACTCATTTGACTGTAAATTTCATGATGTCATTTTTAACAGCTGAGAAATATTCCATTGTGTAAATGTACATTTCTTTATCCATTCTTTGATTCAATGATGTCTATTTTACCAATTTTAAAATGAATGTGATTGCTTCAAGTGTTCTTCATTTAGCATGATGTTGGATATAGATTTTCAATTAATTAATTAATTAATTTATTTATTCTTTACATCCCAAATTTTATTTATTTATTTATTTATTTATTCATCCAATGATCATTGAGTATAGAGTTGTTAAATTTCCGTACGTGTTTGGGATTTCTGATGTTTCTGATTTTGTTGAATTCTAGGTTAAATCCATGGTGGCCTGATAAGATACAAGATGTTATTTCATGCTTTCTTGTACTTGTTGAGGCTAATTTGTGTCTTACTGTGTGTTCTAGCTTGGAGAATTATCCATGAGGTGCTGAGAAGCAGGCATATTCTTTCATGTTTGAGTTAAATGTTCGGTAGATATCTGTTAGATTCATTTGATTGAGTACACTATTTAGTTTCGTTATTTCCTTATTTAGTTTTTGTCTGGATGACCTGTTACTTGGAGAAGACAGATCTTGAAGTCTCCCACTAATAATGATTGGGGTCATTGAACAGTTAAGTTAAGCAATATTTTTGTACAAATATGAGTAACCTTGTGTTTGGGGCATAAATGTTCAGAATTGGGAAAACATCATAGTAAGTTTTACTTTGATGAGGATGAAACAATCTTCTCTGTCTCTTTTGATTAATTTTGTTTGAAATTATATTTTATTAGATATTGGAATGGTTAATCCAGCTTGTTTCTTGGGTCCATTTGCTTGGAAACATCTTTTCCAGCTCTCTGCTCTCAGGTAATTCATATCTTAATTTCTGAGGAGTTTCTTGTATGTAGCCGAATGATGAGTCCTATATTAGGATCCATTTGTTAGTCTGTGTGCTTTTATTGGGGAATTGAGTCCATGATGTTGAGAGATATTAATGATCAGTGATTGTTATTTCTTGTTATTTGATGTAGCATGTGTATGCATCCCTTGTTTTGTTTCTGTTGTTATAGAATTATTTATTCCCTGTTTCCTTGGGTGTAGTTATCCTTCTTGGCTTGGAGTTTCCTTCTGTCACTTTCGGTAAAGCTGGATTTGTGTATCAATATTATTTAAATCTGGATTTGCATTGAATTATCTTGTTTTCTCCATCTGTGGAGATGGAGAGGGTATATGTGTATCTTCCTGATTCTAAATTCAAGGCTAAGTCTGGCAATAAACTATGTCTACAAAGGACCATGTAGGCTTTTATGGACTTTGTGGTTATGTCATCTAGAACTTTTCTCATGGGCCAAAAGGCCAAGAAAAAGATCCATTTCTTGTTCTTCACAGCCTCATGACCATCTCTATGCCTCATTCCAGAGAACCACATATGTTTCAGTTATTATAGTGTAATTAGTTATGAGTAATCAGGGGAAGAATATTCCCTAGAAAGAAAGATTAAAACTAGTAAAGATAGCAGATCAGCTTCAGGGCAAGAGTAAACATCAGCAGACATGGAGATCATGGAGATCAATGGTCTAATGATATTTCAAGGACAGGAAATGTATCACACCTCCCCTTATACAGCCATGCCTGACCTGACAGTGTCCCAGATATTCTGGATATTTTGTGTTAGAATTTATTTTAGATTTAATATTTTCTTTGTATGATGTATCATCATATGTGAGAGACCAAATCTTTTGGGCTCAGACTCCATTTTAAGGAATCTGACCTAAAGTTGAACTCTAGTAAACTATCAGGCCAGTACCTAGCACCAGTTTCCAAGTTATCCTCCAACAAGACCTACATTTAGCACCAGTTTCCAGGTTACTCCACAATAAAAATTGTGTCTAGCACCAGTTTCCAGGTTACTCCTGAACAAGTCTGCACCTCTAGGTTACAAGCCTGTTCCTGACAATTCAACTTCCTAACAACAACCAATCAGGATAAAAGCAGAAATTAAGTTTATGGTTTGGCTCCTAGTACCATTTAAAGGCCATAATGGCTCCCCAATCTGATGTGTACCAGGATATATACCCCCTTCCTGCCTCTATATATGTTTGCCTAATACTAGGCTCAGGGCTCCAGCTTCCTGCTGTGTTAGGGTTTGCTGGGAGCCCAAATCCAAGCTTCAATAAATAGAACCTAGCGTGACTGCATTAGAATGAGATCCTTGGTGGTTTTGGGGGGTTCACAAAAGTTCTCTGGACCAACACATCCAACCTCAAAAATTAGTATTTATCGGAGGCAATTGTATACAAAGATAGTTTCCCAAACACTAAACCAATGTGTTTCTATTTCAGAGTGTCTGCTTAATAAACCCATAAAGTATAAGAAGTAGTACATTCTGTCACCTTTAAACTGAAAGCCTGGATTAGAGTATTTCCATCTGCCTATGCTGTGCCTTGAGTCTAAATATTCTTAGGTGCAGTATATATTTTTCCTATGACAAAATTATTTGCAGTATAGTTTGTATGAATTTAAAATTACACAATAAGATTTGAAACCTCTCTGTGAACTAGAACTACACCTTGCATTTCTGAAATTTCTGAATCCTTGCAAACATGGCATAGAGCCTTAAAATGTGAAAATCCTACCAGAGTGAAAGAGAATAAAAGAAATGAAAGAGAAATCTATTGAAAATTGCAATTAATCATTGAAACACATTTGAGTTCTTATTAGTATTTCTTCTAGAGACTGATGATAAACCATATGGGTGCATTTTGCAGCCATATGGTTTCTCCCTGTGTTGTGCAGTATATTCTTTGTAGAAAATAAATGACAAAGTATTAGTTGGTAATGATGCCTTAAATATAACATTTTTTAGCCTTTACCAGCTTAAAGTTTCTAAAAAAATGTAAGAAGATGAAGTTCAGCTGCCTTCAGTGACAGGTGAAGCTATTAGAATTGGTGCAAATGTATCGCATATATGAGAAATAATTTCAGCTGGGGTTACCTAACAGAGATTGGCCATTATTACAAATAAAGGCAGCAATTTTGTTTTGATAAACCATCTCCAGCAAAGTAAAGAAAGCAAAGGGTGAATATCAATTATAACAGTGTTCAGCCTTCATTTAAAATTCCAGTCTGCCTGTGTTAGGTGTAGAGCAAGTCACTGCAGCCATTGTATTAGTTTGGGTTTTACTGCTGTGAACAGACACCAATGACCAATGCAAGTTTTATAAAAGACATTTACTTGGGGCTGGCTTACAGGTTCAGAGGTTTAGTCCATTATCATTAAGGCAGAAGCATGGCAGCATCCAGGCAGACATGGTGCAGGAGGAGCTGAGGGTTCTATGACTTTATCCAAAGGAAGCCAGGAACAGACTGGGCATCTTCAGGCATCTAAGAGGAAGATTTCTAAGCCCAACTCTACAGTGACACACTTCCTCCAACAAGGTCACACCTTCTGATAGTGCCACTCGCTGGGACGAACATATACAAACCACCACAGCCACATACCCAGGTCTGTAACGTAAAACAGCATCTTCTGGAAAAAAAGAGCATCTGAATGCAGGAAAAGAAAATCTTTTTATGCCTATTAAAACTCATCACTTCTGCATCTGTTCTTTGGCAGAAGGCATGGAGTTTTGATTCCTGCTTTCCACTCTTCAGTTTTGCCAGGTAAAGGGAGGGCCTGCTACCTCTGAATGTAGAGTGGCTTTTGGGAGGTGAAATTTAGTATAAACTTTGTGAAGCATTCCATTCTGAAGGAGAAAGAAAAGATGTTTTCTTCTCAGATAAATTTATGCGTGGGTATGGGACAGGATGACTATTCTTACAAAATTACTTCATAGTTCAAACATCCAAACCTTCACTGTGCTAACTCACATTTGCAGAACTATTTCTTCATATGATTCTCTGTTATACAATAAGTTATATAACTTATTAAAAATTGTAATTTATAAATAGTATAAAATTCTTATTTATTGTAAATTAAATTATACAATAAATATATAATACACAAATAATATAAAACAATTATTATATATTAAATTATATAATAGATACATAATAAGTAACTTATATAATAAGGCTGAGAGCCTATTGCGGTAGTTCTCAGCCTTCCTACTGCTGCAGCCCTTTAATAGAGTTCCTCAGGTTGCTGTGACCCTAATTATGAAGTTACTTTTATTGGTAGTTCATAATTATAATTTTGCAACTGCTATAAAGCCTAATGTAAATATCTCTGCTTTCTGGTGGCGTAGACAACCACCATTAGGTCATTTAGGGGATCATGACATTTGTTCCCCAAAAGGGTCACAGATTGACAACTGCTGACATATTGGATCTTTGCAGAGAAGTCACAACATTATTTCTCTCAGATCATAATTCATGAAAAATTAACATTAGTCATTGATAGCAGAATAATTTACATAGTTAACTAATATTTCCTTGGGTCAAATCTAGAACTTAGCTAATGGATATGAGGGAATATTCTTTTTTTATTTAATATAATCTTCATTTACATTTCAAGTGGTAAAACTTTTCCCAGTTTCCCCCCTCCCCAAAACCCCCTAACCCCTCCTTCTAATCCCTGACTCCAAGTATATGCCCCTCCACCCGACACACTCCCACCTCTCCCCCTCAGTTTCCCCTTGTTGGGGCATCTATTTAGCCTTCACCTGACCAAGGACCACTCCTCCTATTGATGCCCGACAAGGCATTCCTCTGCCACAGTTTTGGCTGAACCATGTGTACCCCTTGGTTGCTAGGTTAGTCCCTGGGAGTCCTGGGGTATCTGGGTGGTCAACATCATTCTTCTCATGGGGCTGTAAACACCTTCAGCTCCTCCAGACTGCCCTCCAACTCCTCCATTGGGGACCCCATTCCCAGACCAATGGTTGGCTACTAGCATCTGCCTCTGTATATATAAGGTTCTGACAGGGCCCCTCCGAAGACAACCATGACATGCTCTTTTTGATATGTGCTTCTTGTCATCCATAGTAGTGTTGGGGTTTGGTGACTGTTTATAGGGTGAATTCCCCAGGTAGGGCAGTCTCTGGCTGGCTTTTACTTCAGTCCCTGCTCCACACTTTGCCTCCATTATTGCTCCTTTAAGTGTATTGTTCCCTTTCTCAGAGGAACCCAAGCACCCCAATTCAGTCCTCCACCTTCTTGAGCTTCCTGTAGTCTGTGAATTGTAACTTGTTTATTTTGAGCTTTTGGGTTAACATCCACTTATCAGTGAGTGCAAACCATGTACGTTCTTTTGTGATTGTGTTATCTTGCTCAGGATGACACTTTCTAGTTCCATCCATTTGCCTAAGAATTTCATGAATTTATTGTTTTTAGTAGGTGAATAGTACTCCATTGTGTATATATACCATAGTTTCTGTATCCATTCCTCAGTTGAAGGACATCTGGGTTCTTTCCTGCCTCTGGCTATTATGAATAAGGCAGCTATGAACATACTGGAGCATGTGTCCTTATTACATGTAGGAACATCTTCTGGGTATATGCCCAGGAGTGGTATAGCTGGGTCCTCAGGTAGTGCTATGTCTAATTTTCTGAGGAATCGCCAAACTGATTTCCAGAGTGGTTTTATAAGCTTGCAATCCCACCAACAATGGAGAAGTGTCCCTCTTTCCCCACATATGAGGGAATATTCTTAATTTTAATTTCAGAGTGTATTGACGTTCATGGATGTGGTTATGGAGTTCGATAAGAAGGAGTGGGAATGTCTGGATTCTGTCCAGAGATATTTGTACAGAGATGTCATGTTGGAGAATTACAACAACCTGGTTTCTGTAGGTAAGGATATTTTTATTCCGTAATTTCTACTTCATCTTAGGGATGTTTAAAACTGCTATTTGTATTTGGATCAGATGTTCATTAATTAGTCTTTCTCTTAAATATTTATAGGTATTGATTACTGACATTATTAACATGTTATGTAACTTTATCTTGTTTTAACATTTAACCTGATGATCCTTCAATCTTACATGCATTTTGTATAGGCAGTCCTTAGCATCTATATGTGAATCCCCTTTGACTTCCACAGTTGTCTTTTTCTAATGTGCTAATTTTTAAACAGAAATTCATAATTTTAAAAAGAACTGAGTTATGGAGAGTCTAAAACATTTTGGAAAAACATGACTATAAGAAATTCATTCATGTATCTTTTACTCTTCTCCATGTTACTTGCATGGCACATTCCTGTGCTAGTACTCAGCTATGTTCAATGGTATATCTGTTTGAATACATAGGTGTTGCTGTTTCAAAACAAGAGATAAAAAAAAAAAACAAGAGGTAATCATCTGTCTTGAACAAAACAAAGAACCATGAAGTGTTGATGGAGAAGAGACAGAAGTAAGAGAACTAGGTAATCTGAAATGAAATAGCATTGGATGTGATGATTTTAAACCAAGAAGCAATCTAATTCTGAAGTATGATTATACAAGTTCTTCAGAATAATGTACCAGAGAAATAAAACACCATGGTTTTTATATGAGTTTTGTCTTATTTTATCTGAATAGTGGTGGCTTGAAATGTAGTATATTATACCTATTTTATGACGTAGTAGATGATTATTCTGTATTCTAATTACTGTCATTATATTTTTGTTGCATGTATATGATAGGTATATTTGAGTGATTATTGTTTTATTCTTGTAAAGAATTTTATAGAGTATATTTTGTTCATATTTTTCTCTCTTTCACCTTCTTGCAGACCATATCCTCCACTCCCCACACTAACTCAATATTCTAGTTTCTCTGACTGTCTCTCTCTCTCTTTCTCTCTCTCTCTCTCTCTCTCTCTCTCTCTCTCTCTCTCTCTCTCTCTCTAAAGAAAAAATAACAAAAACAAAAACAGAAGCCAAAAATGTATTTAAGCATGGAATTAGATTTGTGCTGTAAACCTTTCCATAACATAATCAATGGAATATGATTAATACACCTGATAGTATACTTTAGAATAAAATGTGTTTTCCCTCTCCAAGAAAAAAAGAAAAACTAATAAAATGTAGCATATTGTTGTAAAAGCATGGGTGTGGGAGCATTTTCTTGATTAATGCTGGCTGGGGAGGCAGGGCTCAGATTCTACTAGGTCATGCCACCCCTCCCTAATCAGGTGTTCCTGGGTTAGATAAAAAAAAAAAGAAAGCAGAGCTAGCCAGGGGCAACAAGCCAATAGGAAGCACTCTTCCATGACTTCTGGTTCAGTTTTTGTTTCAACTTCCTACCCTGATCTCCTGACTCCTTTCATGATGGTCTATGTTTAGAATATGTGAGCTGAAAAAAAAATCCTTTTCTCTCCAAAAAAAAAATCTATGTAATATGAATAGGTTCTAACCTTGTGTGACATTTTCTACCTATTTCCCATTCTTAAAGCTGAGGTTTTATCTGTGTTGAACTTGTATTGGTCTGGTGGATGCTGTCACATTCTTAGTGAGTTTATATGCCCATTACTATTTTTGTGTGTGAAAATGTTGTTTCTTTAGCATTATTCACTATCTATGCCCTTTAATATCCTTCTCTCTCATCTTCTGCATTGGCCCCTGAGCACTGGAAAGAGGTGTTTGATAAAGATAGCTACATAAGACAGAGTGCTCCATAGTCTCTCAATTTCTAAATTTTTCCAGTTGTTGGCCTCCATATTAAGCTTCTTTATGAAGGTTGAGTGATGCACATATCTACTAGAAATGCAGTATATCTTTAGGAGTCATATTATTATGATTTTATTTGTAGGAAAAATAGTAGGTTTTTATTTTATTAGGTATTTGCTTTATTTACATTTCAAATGATATCCCCTTTCCTCATTACTCCTCTGAAAACCCCCTATCCCATCCCCCCTCCCTTGCTTACCAATTCCCCTCCCACTTTCCTGACCTGGCATTCACCTACACTGGGGCATAGAGCCTTCACAAGACCAATGGCCTCTTCTCACATTGATGTCTGAAAAGACCATCCTCTGCTACATATGAAACTGGAGCCATGGGTCCCTCCATGTGTACTCTTTGACTGGTGGTTTAGGACCCAGGACCTATTTAGTCTCAGATTATTGGCCTCAGAAACAGTGTCAGATGTAGGTTTTAACTCACAGAGCTACCATGATGCCAATCAAACTGTGGTAAGTACTACCAAAGCATTTATGGTGTTATTTATACCAGTGAGCATTTCTTACAGGAAGGTCAGCATTGCACATCACAGACTAAAGAGCTGGGTGAGGCAAAAAAATAATTTTGTCCTCCTATCACCAAGTAATATCTAAATATACTACGAATGTAAATCAGTAGGTGTGAAAAATCCAGTTTAATACACAGCCCAATATTTCTGCTGCTTTATGTATATATTGTCTTTGGCAGTGGTCACATATCCTCAGATTTGGAGTGAAAATAAATGTGTTTGGAATTACCTGTGCTATTTCAGTGAGCTATAGGTGTTTTGGCGTATAATTCAAAAAGTTACAACACATGTCTTGTTCTACGTGCTTTGTGTAGTGGCATGTGACATGTAGCTTTGTATTAAACAATTGCAATTTGGTCCCTAACTAGCTGCACAGCTACCATAATTATTCTACATATAACATATATACCCAAATCTTAAACACTAAACTAGCACATGAAAGAAATCTTGCAGTGTTTCTTTTTCTTGGAGTACCTCATTCATATTGATTGTTACTAGCTCCATCCATTTATCTAAAACATTTTAAGACCTAAGTAATGAACCATCTCATAAAACGTAAAAGAATGCTGTATATATGATTTACAATATCGGATCAAGATGAAATTGACCCTTAATATCTCATGAAAAAAGAAGGTGTAATCAGATCTTTCTCACTAAAGAAATCCCATGGCAAGATAGATTCAGAGGAGAGATTTACTAGACCATCAAGTTAGAGCTAAAATCTAGTTTCTTTCTTTTTATTAGATATATTCTTTATGTACATTTCAAATGATTTCCGCTTTCCGGTTCCCCCCTCCCCAAAAGTCCCATAAGCCCTCTCCCCTTCCCCTGTTCCCCAATCAACCCCCTCCTGCTTCCCTGTCCTGGTGTTTCCCTACACTGCTGCATTGAGCCTTTCCAGGACCAGGGCTCGCTCCTTCCTTCTTCTTGGACCTCATTGGTATGTGAATTGTGTGTTCAGTATTCCAAGCTTCTGGGTTAATTTCCACTTATCAGTGAGTGCATACTATCTGTGTTCTTTTGTGATTGGGTTACCTCACTTAGGATGATATTTTCCAGTTCCACCCACTTGCCTAAGAATTTCATGAATTCATTGATTTTTAACAGCTGAGTAGTATTCCATAGTGTAAATATACCTCATTTTCTGTATCCATTCCTCCATTGAGGGACATATGTGTTTTTTCCAGCTTCTGGCTATTATAAATATGGCTGCTATGAATATAGTGGAGCATGTGTCTTTATTACATGCTGGGTAATCCTCTGGGTATATGCCCAGGAGTGTTATAACAGGGTCTTCTGCTACATAAACAATCTCAAAGAAAAAAACTGCATGGTCATTTTGTTAGATGTTGAAAAAGCATTAGGCAAAATTCAGAATCCTTTCATGCTAAAAGTCTTGGAAAGATCAGGAACTCAAGGCCCATATCTAAATTTAGTAAAAGCAATATACAGCAAACTTGTAGCCAACATCAAAGTAAATGGAGTGAAACTTGAAGCAATCCCACAAAATCAGGGACTAGACAAGGCTGCCCTCTCTCTCCATATCTTTTAATTATAGTACTTGAAGTTCTAGATAGAACAATTAGACAACAAAAGGAGATCAAAGGGATACAAATTGGAAATGAAGAAGTCAGACTATCACTATTTGCAGATGATATGATAGGACACTTATGCAACCCAAAAAACTCCACCATAGAACTCCTACAGTTGATAAACAACTTCAGCAAAGTGTCCAGATATAAAATTAACTCAAGCAAATCATTAGCCTTCCTATACTCAAAGGATAAACAGACTGAGAAAGAAATTAGGGAAATGACACCCTTCACAATAGTCACGAGCAATATAAAGTATATTGGTGTGGCTCTAACCAAACAAGTGAAAGATCTGTATGACAAGAACTTCAAGTCTCTGATGGAAGAAATTGAAGAAGACCTCAGAAGATGGAAAAATCTTTCATGCTCATGGATTGGCAGGATTAATATAGTAAAAATAGCCATCTTGCCAAAAGCAATCTACAGATTCAATGCAATCCCCATCAAAATCCCAACTCAATTTTTCATAGAGTTAGAAAGAGCAATTCTCAAATTCATCTGGAATAACAAAAAACCCAGGATAGCTAAAACTATTCTGAGCCATAAAAGAACTTCTGGGGGAATCAGTATCCCAGAGCTCAAACAGTACTACAGGGCAATAGTGTTAAAAAACTGCATGGTATTGGTACAGTGACAGGCAGGTAGATCACTGGAATAGAATTGAAGACCCAGAAATGTACCCACACACCTATGGTCACTTGATCTTTGACAAAGGAGCTAAAACCATCCAGTGGAACAAAGATAGCCTTTTCAACAAATGGTGCTGGTTCAACTGGAGGTCAGCATGCAAAAGAATGAAAATCAATCCATTCTTATCTCCTTGTACTAAGCTCAAGTCCAAGTGGATCAAGGACCTCCACATAAATCCAGACACACTGGACCTAATAGAAAAGAAACTGGGGAAGAGCCTTGAGCACATGGGCACAGGGAAAATTTCCTGAACAGAACACCAATAGCTTATGCTCTAAGATCAAGAATTAACAAATGGGATCTCATAAAATTACAAAGTTTCTATAAGACACAGGACACTGTCAATAGGACAAAACAGCAACCAACAGATTGGGAAAGGATATTTACCAACCCTACATCCGACAGAGGGGTAACATCCAAGATATACAAAGAACTCAAGAAGGTAGACTCCAGAGGGCCAAATAATCCTATTAAAAAATGGGGTACAGAGCTAAACAAAGAATTTTCACTTGAGGAATATCGAATGGCTGAGAAGCACATAAAGAAATGTTCAACATCCTTAGTCATTAGGGAAATGCAAATCAAAACAACCCTGAGATTTCACTTTACACCAGTCAGAATGACTAAGATCAGAAATTCAGGAGACAGCAGGTGTTGGCAAGTATATAGAGAAAGAGGAAAACTCCTGTACTGATCGTGGGATTACAAGCTGGTACAACCACTCTGGAAATCAGTCTGGTGGTTCCTCAGAAAACTGGACATGATACTACCAGAGGACCCCATTAAGCCTAGTTTCTTTAAGTTTTTCTTCAGTGTAGAAACTCAAGGAAATTTTCAATTTTCTTCTTTTAAGAAGCCACTATGAGTTTAATTCAAAATCTAAACAAAGATGTTTTTCTCAGCATACTATATGAGTATAGATGCTAAAATTTGCAGTAATGTATTTTGAAAATTAACTAAAAAACATATATAAAAGATTATCTACCATTTTTAGGTTGGTTTCACTCCAGAGGTGCAAATAGTTCAACACGTTAATCAATAAAGGTAATAAATTAAAGAAACAACTACAACATAGAAACCACAAGACAATCTCAGCATATTTTGAAATGGCCTTTGACAAAATACAGCATCATTATGTTACAGTTCCAGACACAATAGGGATTGTAAAGGTGGTTTATAACCATTGTGGGAACAAGTGCATTCTACTGGGGAGAAGCTCAAATTAATTCCACTAAAAACCAGGAGCAATAGAAGGCTGTCGATTTTCTCCATAGATATTCAATATATATCTTTGAAATCATATTTAGAGAAATAATACATTTAATGAGTTTCAGAGGATATGCATCGGATAGTGTCAAAGTATCCTTATTATTTTGATAATAATTTTATATATAAAATTTATAATCAGATTTTTGTTGGTCTGTGGTTCTTTTAACAGCATTGTCATCTACAGTGACATAAATCATATATATGTATATGTATACATATACATATATATTATATTTTTTCCTTATAATGTATATAAAATCTACACATATATCATATACATATAAATATATGTCTTTTGTATAATTTTAAGTAACTATAAAATAAAATTTCTATGTGGCTTTACCAAAACTACCTTTTTATTATTTGTCAAAAATCTTGGCTTTTTTATACATTGGTCTTTTCCCTGCTCCCAGTTTAGAACTCTTCCCCTTTCCTATTTTACATTGCCTCTATTTGTCCCCATCAATAACTATATAATTCTACTATACAAATTAGGTTTGGGAAAATCAGCATCAGTTTCCAACTACATATAATCAGCGTTATGAGTTTTTCAATGCAGAGCATTCATAGTATAAACAATATAAAATCACATACAACAAAAACCCACTCACAGAGACACTTTTATGTAATTGTAAATACACATAGCTAAAAGATACACACACATACAAAACAGACACACACACACATGAACAGACATACACACATGTAGATACCTCAATGATAATCAAAGGAAAAAGGAAAGAAAGTCTTTCAACTTGAGAAGGAAGGTGGGTAATATGGAGTATTACCTGGGATGTGATGGAGGAAAAGAAGTGATGATGAATGTGATATTTGTACTCCATGTGAAAAATTATTTTTATTTTCTGTCTTTATTCACTTTACTTAAAGACTTCTTGTTACATGGGTATTTCTCTTGTTTAATTATGGTTGCACCAAGGTATTTCATTTTACTTCTGCTTATTATGAAGGCAGTTGTTTCCCTTATTTCTTCATCAACCCATTTATCAATACTAGAAAGTAAGCCTACTGACGTTCTTGAGTTAACTTTGTAACCAACCACTTTACTGAAGGCGTTTTTTGCTGTAGGAGTTCATTGATAGAGTTTTTATACTCATTTACATATACTATTATATCATCTGAATAGCAACAATTTTCCGTTAATTTTTTGTTTTTCTTTTTTTCTTTTTTATTAGGTATTCGCTTTATTTACATTTCAAATGTAATCCCCTTTCCTCATTACCCCTCCACAAAATCCCTATCCCCTCTCCCCTTCCCCTGCTTACCAACCCCCATCCCACTTTCCTGGTCTAACATTCCCCTACACTGGGGCATCTACCCTTCAGAGGACCAATGGCCTCTCCTCTCATTGATGTCTGAAAGGGCCATCCTATGCTACATATGTATCTGGATCCATGGCTCCCTCAATGTGTAATTTTTCATTTGTGGTTTAGTCCCTGGGAACTCTGGGGCTACTGGTTGGTACTAGGCGTTTTGGCTAAGATCAAGTGTAGTATTTTCTTTTTAAAAATGAATTTTAAATATTATTTTATTTATTCACATCCCAAATCATCCCAAATCATGCTCCCCATCCCCTCTCCCAGAGTTCTTCATGCTATCACTCACCCCATTGCTTCTGAGAGGGTGTTCACCTCTCCCCACATTCCCCTTCCATGGGGCATCAAATCTCTACAAGATTAGGCACATCCTCTCCCACTTAAGCCAGACAGTGTAGTCCTCATTTACATATGTAACTGGAACCTCAGACAAACCGATATATGATCCTTGGTTGGTGAGTTATTCTCTGGGAGCTCTAGGAGTCAGGGTTAGTTGACATCTTTCATCTTCCTATGGGGTTGCCTTCCCCTTCAGCTCCTTAAAACCTTCTCCTAATTCTTCGCTGGGCATCCTGGACCTCAGTCCAATGATTGGCTGTAAGTATCTACATCTGTCTTCCTCAGCTACTGGTAGAGCCTCTCATAGGACAGCCATGCTAGTCTCCTGTCTGCAAGCACAACATGGAATCAGTAATAGTGTCAGTGTTTGGTGCTCATGCACGGGATATACCCCAAGTTGGGCCAGTCACTAGACCATCTTTCAGTCTCTTCTCCATTTTTGTCCCTGTGTTTCTTTAGACAAGAACAATTCTAGGTCAAAATTTTAAAGGTGGTTTAGTGACGCCATCCCTCTTCTTATACAATTCATATCTACTGGATCACTTTTAGTTATCTTACATTCTAACTAGAACTTCAAGTATTATATTGAGGCGATAAGGAGAGTATTTATAGCCTGACCTTTCCCCTGATTCCTTAATTTTTCCTCCATTTAATTTGATTTTCGCTATTGCCTTTTTCTATATTGCCTTTCATATGTTTAGTTTTTTATCCTTGATCTCTCCAAGGCTTTTAACAGGAAGTAGTGTTTTATTTTGTCAAAGGCTTTTTCAGTGTCTAATGTGATAATTGTGTTTGTTCTTTCAGTTTGTTTATATGGTGGGTTACACTGAACAATTTTCACATATTGAATCACCCCTTCACATCTGAGATGAAGCCTACTTGATTATGTTGAATAACTTTTTGATGTCTTTTTGGATTCTGTTTGCAAGTATTTTATTGAGTATTTTTGCATCACTGTTAATAATGGAAATTGGTCTGAAATTCTCTTTGGTTGTTGAGTCCTTGTTTTTTTTAGGTATCAGGGTAAATGCATCCCTGCAGAATGAGCTTCGCAATTTTCCTTCTGTTTCTACTATGTGGAATAGTTTGATGAGTATTAATATTAGCTTTTCTTTGAAATTCTGATAAAATTTTCTGCTAAAACCATCTGGCACTGAGCTTTTTGTTATTGTTGCTGTAAGATTTTAATGACTGCTTCTTTTTCCTAAGTTAGACTGTTTACCTGATCTTGTTTTAACTTTAGTAAGTGGAGTCTATCCAGAAAATATTTCATTTCATTTACATTTTCTAATTTTGTAGTGTATGGATGTTTGAAGTTAGAGTTAATGATTCTATAGATTCCTTCAATGTCTGTTATGTCTATATTTTCATTTCTGATCTTGTTTGTTTGTTTGTTTGTTTTGGAATAATATCTCTGGTTTTTAGCAGTTTAGGTAAGAATTTGACTATCTTATTGACAAGAACCAGCTCTTGTTTTCCTTTATTCTTTTGTTATTTTGATTCTAAAGGTGTGTTTCATCCACAGGTTTATTTATTTCCTGCCATCTACTTCTTCTTGGTATGTTTGCTTACTTTTGTACTAGTGCATTCAGGTGTGCTTTTAATTGGCTAGTATGAGATGTATCTATTTTCTTTAAGAAGGCATTTAGTGCTATAAGCTTTCCTTTTAGCACTGCTCTCATTATGTCTCATATATTTGGACATGTTTTGCCTTTTCTTTCAATAATTAAAAAGACTTTAAATTCTTTATTTTTTCTTTGACCCTGTGGTCATTGATTAGAGAATTATTCAATTTCTGTGACTTTGTAGGCATACTGTTATTCTGTTGTAGAAGTTTAGCTTTAATCCATGGTATGCTGAAAATATTCCAAAGCTTATTTCAATCTTCTTGTATCTGTTGATGCTTACTTTGAGATCAAGAGTATGACAAATTTTGAAGAAGATTCTGTGACCTGTTGAGAAAACTGTATATTCTCTTGTGTTTGCGTGAAATGCAGTGTACATACATGTTAAGTTCATTTGATTCATAATGTCTGCTAGTTTTATTATTCCTATGTTTATTTTCTGTTTTGATTATGTGCCCATTGGTGAGAGAGGGGGGCATTGAGGTCTCCCACTATTATTGTGTGAGGTTCAAGGTATATTTTTAGCTTCAGTAATGTTCCTTTATGAATGTGGGTGCATTTGTGGCATAGAAGTTCAGAATTGTGGCTTCATCTGGTATATATTTGCTTTGATGAGTATAAAGTGTCCTTCCCATCTGTTTTGATTTCTTTTGGTTGAATTTCTATTTTATTAGATATAGGAATGGCTACTGCAGTTTATTTCTTGGGTTTATTTGCTTGGAAAACCCTTTTAGCCAGCAGTTTTCTCTGAGGTAGTGTCTGTCTTTGTTGCTGAGGTGTGGACTTTGTATGCAGCAAAATGACATATCTACTCTGCTAACCTCTGCCTTTTTTTTTTAATGAAAACATGTTTACTTAGCTCACAGGGCTGGAGGCTGAGTGCCTGAGTGGCATTTTTTCTGTGCAGTCCTCATGACCTATGGTAGAACATGTTCTGGAGACAGGATCGACCGTATCTTGGAACCAGGCAGAGGATGTGCAGAACATAACAATGCCCCTGAAGAGCATTTGTCTCATCTCCATAGAAATACCAAATGCCTTAATCCTTTCTGAGGATGGGGTGGCAATGTCTAAGGACCTCCCACCTGACTCCACCTCTTAGAGACTCTACCAGACTGAAGACCATATTTCCAGTACACAAATGTACAGAGGTCAAACTATGTTTAAACCAGAAAAAACTTCTTTGTTCTCTTGACCCATAGTAGCTCTGGATTGGTGAGCCCTGTTTCCTCGTGGGAGCCCTGGCTTCCCTTACTTTCTGGCTGTCCCATATCCCTTCTTCATTTCCCACCTCTTCAACATGTATGTATATATATATATATATATATATATATATATATACATACATACATACATATATCCTCCTCCAGGCCTGGTCCCTTCTATTCATTTGGAGTTATTCAAAATAGCCTACCTCTTTTCATTTTCCTCTTGGAATTTCCTTCACATTTGCAGTGAAGTTACCTTGTGTTAGCTATAAGTATTTAAAAGGGCAGAACAATACACTATGTAAGTGCTTATGATATTTTTCACTATTTTAAAAAATTTAATTGTTATTATTTTATTATTTTATTTTTATTTTTTATTATTCTATGATTATTTTTAAGACTTCTTTTTATTTTATGTGTATGGATATTTTGCCCAAATGTGTGTCTGTGTACCCTGTGTGGCCTTGGAGACCAGAAAAAGCTCTGAGTCACCATGTGAGTTCTCTGGAACAAACTTGGTTCCCCTGGAAGTGCAGTCAGTGCTTTTAACCTTAGAATCACTTCTCTAACACCCATTATGACTATTTAAACAGACACAACTTGTCACTATGGTATAAAGTAGGCATACATTATGAAAAGTGAAATCAAGTTAATTAAAATGCATTTCCTCACACAGCTCCAATTTTTGGTGAGAACACCTAAAATTTGCTCTTCAAAATTTCTAAGCACACAGTGAATTGTTCTTAACTAGAGCCACCATGGTGTACTGTGGCCCACATGGACGTATTCTAACCTTCATTTTTGTATATGTAACTTCCATATACTAACCTTCAGCAGACATTCTCCATGGAGCATCAGACCTATAGTTCTGTCTAGTCTTTATCTTTATGCAAATGGTTCAAAGGCTTCAGAAACTTAGTGACATAAAAGCTCAACCCGGGGTCTTTCTTCTCAAATTTGACTCATTTTTGGTTTCACATTTCCAGTGAAGTTACTTTGTGTTAGCTAAGGGCATTTAAAGGGAAAGAACAATATATTATGTTAGTGCATATATATTTTATACATACATATATACACGCATGCACACACATACATACACACATTCACATGTACACATGCACATGCATACACACATACATGTGCACACATGTGCACAGACATGCACATATACACACATACACATTCATGCATACATACATATAAGCATGCACTCACAGATACCCACATGCACATATGCACATACACACATGCATGCACAAACAGAGACACACATAAACATGCACACACACACATGTCTGTAGACATCTAAAATTATAAAGCAAGATGAAATTAGATTGGCTTGCAAAGCTGGAGACTGAAGGAGTCCTCCCCTGGCTGTCTGCATCCTTTACAATCAGAGAACTTTAAGGCTGTTCATTCTAAGAAGCTACAATGCCTAAGAAAATGATGGGTCAGTGTTGAAACTGTGGGCTGGGCTTAGGGACACTATGGAGCATCCATTTTGAATAGTGGCAGAAGCTGGATGTCTGTGGGCAGTGACAACAGCAATGATAGTAGCAAATATAGAGACACTGGACACATTGCTGTAGGCCTGTATCCCAGCCCTCAGACAGCTGAGAAGGGACCACCAATGAGTTTGAGGTCAGTCTCGGCTTCCTAGCTAGCTAGAGTCTCTGCCACAGTGAAAAGGAAAGGAGAATAGTCAGTTGTTAAATGGTATTGCTAAAGAATACCATTCTGCCTTTGTACACAATGCAGGCCTCTGTTTACTAGACAATAGCTGACATATTCAGGGTGGCTCTTTTCCCCGCTCCATGTGATGACAGTATTAATGGTCTCTGTAGGGCCCTCAGAGATGCATCTGGAAATGCACTTTACCAATCTAGGTGCTTCTCAATCCACTCAAATTATCAATGAACATTAGTCAGTCATCATCCACTCCTACTCCAAGTGTGGAAAAGTTTGTAGTTTTTTGGTTCTTTGTTTTGGTCTTTTTTTATTAAATATAATCTTCATTTACATTTCAAGTGGTACAGCCTTTCCCAGTTTCCCCCCTCCCTAAAACCCCAAACCCCTCCTCCCACTCCCTGACTCCAAGTATATGCCCCTCCGCCAGACCCACTCCTACCTCCCTCCCCAGTTTCCCCTTGTTGGGGCATCTATTTAGCCTTCACCTGACCAAGGACCACTCCTCCCACTGATGCCTGACAAGACATTCCTCTGCCACAGTTTTGGCTGGAACCATGTGTACCCCTTGGTTGATGGTTTAGTCCCTGGGAGTTTTGGGGCATCTGGGTGACCAACATCATTGTTCTTCCCATGGGGCTGTAAACACTTTCAGCTCCTCTGGACTGCCCTCCAACTTTTCCATTGGGGACCCCACTCCCAGACCAATGGTTGGCTGCTAGAATCTGCCTCTGTATGTGTCAGGCTCTGGCAGGGCCCCTTCCAAGAAAACCATGGCATGCTCCTTTTGATATGTGCTTCTTGTCGTCCATAGTAGTGTTGGGGTTTGGTGACTGTTTATAGGGTGAATCCCCAGGTAGGGCAGTATCTGTGTGGCCTCTTCCTTTTTTATTAGAGTATTGAATCCCTTTTTGTTGAGAGATATTAATGACCAATGAATGTAAAATCATGTTATTTCGATGTTGGTGTGTGGGGGTGGGGTGGGGGGTGTGCATCTGTGTGTGTACAAGAGAAATTTTCTTCTTTTGTTATTTCTGGTGTGAATTATTAATTTCTTTCTTTTCTTGGGTAAACTTTCTCTTCTAGTATTTGAGATTTTCTTCTAGTATCATCTATAGGGACAGATTATTTTTTATTTGGTTTAGTCATGGAATTTTTGGTTTACTCCATAAATTGTGATTCAGTGCTTCAGGGTATACAGTTTCTAGGCTGGTATCCATGGTCTCTTCTGTACAGGCCCTTTTGGCTTTTAAATTATCTGTTGAGAAGTTGGGTGTAATTCTGATGTTTTTCTTTATGTTACTTGGCCTTTTTCTCTTGTAGCATTTAATATTCTTTCTTTGTTTTATACATTTTGTCTTTACGACATAATGTGTTCTGAGTATTTTTTGATCCAATATATTTGGGGTTCTTTAAGCTTTATGTATGTTCAAAGCTATATTTTTCTTTAAATTAGAAAATTTTTCTTCCATGATTTTGTTGAAGATATTTTCTGTGTCTTTGAGCTGAGAATCTCCTTCATCTTTTATTCCTATTGATTTTAGGCTTGCTCTTTTCATAGTTTTCCAAATTTCCTGCATAATTTGTGTTACAAATAACTTAGATTTTCTTTGACAAATGTGTGTACTTCTATTGCATTTACTATACCTATGATTTTCACTTCTATGTCTTGTATTCTGTTGGTGATATTTGTATATGTAGCTCCCTTTCTTTTTCCTAGTTTTTGCAGGATTGCCTCAATTTGATTTTTCTTCATTGCCTTTCTTTCTACTTTTAGACTTTGAACATTTTTATTATTTTCTTCACCTGTTTGTATTTTTCCTGTATTTCTTAGTATTTATTCATTTTTCTTTAAGAACCTCTACTTATTTGATTTTATTTTCCTGTATTACTTTAAGAGGTTTATACATTTCCTTGTTAGCGACTCAGTCATCTTCATAAGATTAGTTTCAAGATCATTTTCTTGCACTTCAGGTTTGCTAGGATATACAGGGATTACTGTATTAGGATTCGCTGTGTTCTTGTGTTATCATATTGCCCTGCATTTTGTTGATTATGTTCTTGCTATGTCCTTTAGCCATTTGATTGTCACAGGTGTTGGCAGGCCTTGTAATTCCCAATGGCTGCAGGTGTGTGGAAAAAAAAAGAAAAGAAAGGGAAACAAGTGGAAGCAGAAGCAGTGCGTGGGTCTTGCTCGGGCAGAGGAGGCTGCAAATCCCGCACAGGAGAGACAAAGGCAGGCACAGAGCCCGCTTAGGGATAGGGGACGCCAGCAGGATGTGCGCACCTCACCGCGATAGCGAGCACTGGTGCCGGAGTATAGAGCATGAGGCTGTCTGGCTAGCGGGGCAGGCAGGGAGATCCCTCTCAGAAGGTGGTTTCGTTCTGGTGTGGACCTTCTGAGTACCTGTGGGCTGTTTGGCTGGCTGAAATGGCTTGGGTGTGATGGGTTAGATTCTTCCCTTGTGGCTGGAAATGCTGAGGCTAGCTCTGTGCAGCGAATTTAATAAGAGACAGCTCATAGCTGTGATGCTTTATTATTAAGAAAATAGAAAGAGAAAGGGGATAGAAAAATAAAGAGAAAGGAGAAAATAGAGACATAAGAAAAGCCATGACCACGTGGAAAATGGAGAAAAATAGAGAGATGGAGAGGAGAGAGTGGGGGGAGGGGGCGGGAGAGAGAGAGAGGGCTCAGAGTGGCAGGAAGCCTCCATTTATAGTGAGTCAGGTTACCTGGCTGTTGCCATGTAACTGAGGGGCAGGGAAATCTTGGGTACTGCCAGGTGACTACAGAGATGGAGTCCAGTTAGAACCTAGGGGCCTGGGGCGTGGCTACACGTGACTGATGGCTACAGGATTATGGAGTTGGCCTTGTCACATGCCAGGGTCACACACAGGTCTCGGGGATTTCAGGTAGAGCTGGGTTGGCCTGCGTGGCAGAAATTTCCAAGGTTGTAGGCACAGCTGGTGGTACCTCATGACTTCAGACCTCTGTTTGGCCAAGTTGTCAGCAGGCATCTGAGGATGCAGACAGAGCTTGTGCTTTCTGATGACTGCAGGCATCTGGGATTGCAGGTAATGATGTGTACTGGAAGATACAACATGATGTTGGTAGAGCAGACCTCACAGCTGTTGTGATTTTCCAGGGAACTTATGTGAGAGGGGATTAGAGTGCAGGGATCTCACATGGCTTGCCTGGGTGGCAGCATGCCTTCAAGGATGCAGGCAGATCTATGCCCCAGGGAATGAGGTGCACATCCACAATTCTGAAGTATATTTCAAAAATAATGTGCGACTGTTTAAATTTCAGGTACAGAATTTCATATTTTAATTTGACATAAAGATTTTTGGAGTGGCATGGTTGGAAAGTTGATTTTATACACTTTAAGAGTTTTAACATGCTCAAAAATTCTCAGATTCTATGGAATTTATCTGTCTCAGTGAATAATCCATAGGATTTGAAGAAAAAATTTAAATCTATTCTCATATGCCTGACATGATTTTTACCTGACATTTTCCAATTTTTCATGTTTATTTCCTTACAGATATTCCATACCAATGATTTTAAATCCATTATTTCAAGTGATTGTAAGATGCTTTATGTCCATATTGATAATTAAGAGTCACAGTGAGGAGAAAAAAATTATTAATTGGTGATAGTTGAAACAATTTTGATTCAACTTATCTGTAATTCTGATGACTTGCATATATATTATAAAATATGTGATATATTTAATGAAATATATTCTAACATACATTACATTTATGACATTTGTTTCCTTGGAACAAAGTTGCTGCACTTCTGTGTTATATACTTTTGTTATAATTCTTCAATTAATGCTATATTATGCATAATGTGTGAATATTATTTTCACTCAACTCCAAAATGACACACAATAATTTGCCTTATTACTTTCAGCATTGTCTTGTGATCTTACCAAGAAGTAAATCCCAAAGGTGTGTGTACAAAATTATTTTCAGAAAGAAATAACACAAAGATTTGGAGTTAGTGGTCTTTTTGACCTATATAAAAAGAAGTTCTGGAAATATAGAAATGAGAGTAAGGATCATGAATTATGTAATTATGAAAATGATCTGCTGGCAAAACACATCTCTTTCATTTCTAAAAAGAATAAAGAAGTTCTAGCCATTCCTGAGAAACTGAGATTGGGTCTCTCCTATTTTTACAATTGTAGGCTACTCTAGGAAATTTTTTACAAATTTTGAAATGCAACTCTGTCATACAGAGAAATACAAAAACATTAAAGAGTAAACTTTGGGTGAAGAAACACACTTCCCTTAAGCATTTACCAAGTAATATGGGATTAGACAATGTTTCATTGTCTAATATGAGCAAAGGAAATTTTGGAGAAGAGAAAAAATTTCGTTGTCTAATATGAGCAAAGGAAATTTTGGAGAAGAGAAAAAATTACTAAATATCATCAATGTGAAAGCTATTTCTTTAAAAATTCATTACAGATCCCTCAACAATTAAATCTACTTGGTAAAATGTTCTACCATTTAGATCAACACAAGAAAGTGTCCACGTATGCAGTGAAACTTGGAACATATCATGTGGGATGTACTTGTGGAAACTCTAACAGATTAAATGATACTAACATAGGCTATATTGAAAACCCTTTTCTTAAGTATTACCAAGACAATCAACATAGAGGGATTTTATACCAAGGTAATGTCATATCATATCATTCTCTTCATGAAACAGTTCTAAGTAAAAATTAAATAAGTAAATATATTCCAGAAAGTCATTATAACCATGATAGTAGACAGGTAATCTCTAATCATTGCTCTCTCAGTCATCTTTGCAACAACAGGGCCATACCACAGAGAAACTTTATACAAATGAATGTAAGTATGACCTTTTAAATGAATCCTTATTTCTTCAGGTTTATAATGGAATGTGGACTAAAAGAGATGCCAACAGATATACATGTGATACAAACAGGCATGCCTTAATTAAATCATTATACTTAAATAATATAAAACATATTAAATAGCAACTTTTCCAAGCCCCAGAATATAATAAATCCTTGAATTTTAATTCTAATATCATTCAACATTATTCCAGCCACAATGGAGAGGGAAGTTAGTAAGCCCAAGCACATATGTATGTTTTTTTCAATGTTTCAAATCTCTTGGTACATTTACATTATCAGTTGAAGTAAAACTCTCAAAATATAAAACACTAGAGAAATGTTCCACTAAACCCTCAGGCCTCATCTTATTTCAAACTAGAGGAAAATCAGGAAATGTATGCAATGTGGCAAGTCCTTTGCTCAGTACTCAGTTCTTCAAAACCCTCACAATCCATACTGTAAAGAAACCTAATAGTTTTGAGAAATGTTGGAAATTGATTACTTTGTCCTCAGAACTTCACACTCACCAAAGAATACACATTGCACAGGAAATTTATACATCTAATACTTGTGGGAAATCATCTACCCAGTCATCAAATCTTCTAGCTCACCAAACAATCCATACAGCATCAGTTGCAGATATTTGCACCCAACAAATGGACAGAAGCAGCTGACCATTGTGGTTGAATTAGGGAAAAGCTGGAAGAAGTTGAGGAGGGTGACCCTGTAGGAGGACCAGCAGTCACATTTAACCTGGACCCCTGAGATCTCTCAGACACTGGACCACCAACCAGGCAGCATGCACTAGCATATATGAGCTCCCCAACACATAAAGAGCAGAGGACTGTCAGTTCTGGGTTCAGGCAGAGAAGATGCACCTAACTCCCCAGAGACTGGAGGCCCCAGGGAGTTTAGAAATTTGGTTGGGTGGTGGGCAGGAGTGTGGGGATATCTTTGTGGAGACAGGGGGTGGGGAGGATGTATTCGATGTGGAACAGTCAGAGGACAGACTAGTAGGGGGATAAAATATGAAGTGTAAAAAAAAGTTTAAATATTTTTTTAAAAAAGTAAAACACGTGTAAGAACATAAAGTAGAATTGCCTATATATGGTTAAAGGTGATAATATGTGTGAATGGACACAGGAAATCTTTGGGTTAATAATGGGTTTTAAAATGCATTGTAGACTTCTTGGATGACACTGAAAATACTAGGCTATTTAATCATACTTTTGTATGTGTACATCACAGTTCTTAGGGATGACTGAATTGGAGCTTAGTCCTATCAAACAACCACTTTTGTTTCTCATATCATTCAAAGCTCAGAGAGTGGATGACATCATTCTTTTTGGGATAATTAAAACCAACTGAGTAGCAAGCAAAATATGGTTACTCTACGCAACTAGAGCAGGCAATACTGTGTCTAACATCCTAAACACATACTTAGATCTCATTTACTATATCTACATTCAAAAGTAAATCATCTCTAAGAACTCTTTAAAGGTTAGATCAGTCAGGATCAAGATTCTCTGAGCTTGAAAGTTTGTGTTTCATTATTATATACAGAACTTCATTTAACTGATAGCTGCCATGTTCAGAAAGCTGCCATGAAGGAAGGAATTATGAATGTCACCTCTGACATTGAGATCAATGATCAATTCATTCACCATAGAATTATAAAGTAATCTACATATATGAAGAGGTGTTAGATAATAGTGGTAGTAGATACAATTAATGTTTTCACAGAGAGGTAAGAAGGCAAGATGTGTGAACAGGTGTGGGGACATCAGCTGTTTTCTATTGGCTTGAGAAAACCTTAAAATTGCCATCTGATTTCCCTATTCCTGCCCATTTTACAACTTGGCACAGACAGAATGTTGTAAGATGAAATTTAAAATTTTCAAGAATGTTATATCTCTGCCCTACCTTCTCTTGCAGATAGTTATGTTGAATTGTGATGCTGTCCTTGGAAGCTTAGAAGTGTGTGTGGTTTTCTATCGTCTCATTCTGCTTAAAAATTACTTGTGGATAGCCTGGAGAAATGGTTCAGAACTTAAAGGCTAGGCTCACTACCAAAAATTTAAAAACTAATCATAGCTGTTTGTCTAAAGTTTTCTTGAATGAGACACATTAAGTCAATAAAATTCAAAATAATTCCTGATAATATGTGGTGGTTTTCAGTCAAACTTCTTTGCTTTTCTGACTAACAAAATGGGATCCTGTCAAAAGAAGCCCTGTTCATTACCTGAACATGGAACAAGTATGCTTTTTGTGTCCTTTTGGCATTATGATTGCTGTTATTAATTTATTATTCTGTTTGTTGTTCTTTAAATTCTACCATCTCCTAAGTGTAGGAAATAGTGATAGTTGACTATAATTGGTCTCCACTAGAGATCCCTGAGGTAAATTGGTCCGAGAATGGTCCATGATAATTACTGTCTTTAATGAGTTGTATAGGATCTGTACGCCTCTGGGATGCTGGGCACCTAAGGTCCAGGTATGGCAGCAGAGTGCTGTTAGTAGGGATGATGCAGATTGTTTATGTGTATACATCAGCTGCTATTCTTCTGTCTGCAAATAAATAAATGTGATCAGGAGCATGAACCAGAAACTATGACTCAGACTCATCAGTGCTCCATATATTCAGGAAAATAAGCAGGTGTCTTGCAAAAATTGGAATTTCTGTTTTAGGAAAGACAGATTTTTCAGGTATGATATATTTCTAAGTATTTATTTCATGATCATCATAAAGCACCTTTCACACTGTTGTGTTCATTACTATTACTCATTATGTGATTTTTTTCCCAATATTATAATGTTTCCATACAAGAATGTACCAAGAGAAGGAGTTCAGTTCTTTAGTGCTTAAGGATCGTTTACTATACTTTTACCACTGGGGTCTGACCAAACTCTGAAATAGCGTCCTACTTAAAATGATGAATAATTTTATCTGTACAAGTTTACAAATATCTGAGTCACTGATATTGTATGTGATTGCTCCAAAGTACGGGTCATCAATAATGATAGAAATAACATTTAGGTGTTATTATAATGTAATCCATAATGAAAGTTACTCATTCAAACTCAATACTTCTAGGGAACCCATGCAGATATGCAGATGTACCAAATGTTAGAAATATATTCCTTGTGCTTTTTCTGTGTTGTTTAATTTGAGAACTATAGTTTTAACATGTAGAAAAGGTTGGAAGTTCATTGACCCATCAGTGATAAGCATGGATGGTGATTTCTCTGGATTCTGATCGTGACACATGTTTGTGCATAACATAAAGCAAAATTTCTTCATTTACATGATAAGCAGGAAATAGGAATGGTGGCACATTTTTGTCATGGCAGTACTTGGGATGAAAAGGCAGTGAGTGCTCCATGACTGAGGCCAGTGGGATATACATAAGTAGAGCAACCTTTTAAATGGTACATGTTTTTTTCTACATGATTTATCCTCTGTAATGCTAACACACAATGTCTAAGTGTGCAATCTCTGTATTCAGTTGTATTGAAAAGCTGTCAGTCTGTGATGAAGAAAGCAGTCAAATTAGTTTGCAGCATTTTTTTAATTTTATTTTATTTTCTAAGTTTTTTTATTTACATTTAAAATCATTTCCCCTTTCCTGTTTCCTCCCTCCCCGAAAGTCCCATAAGCCCCCTTCCCTCCCTCTTTTCCCCATTCAACCCCCTCTCGCTTCTCTGGCCTGGCATTCCCCTACATCCAGTCTTTCCAGGACCAGGGGTCTCTCCTTCCATCTCCTTGGAAATCTATTGATATGCGGATTGTGTCTAGGGTATTCCGAGATTCTGGGTTAATATCTCCTTATCAGTGACTGCATACCATGTGTGTTCTTTTGTGATTGGGTTACCTCACTAAGGATGATATTTTCCAGTTCTGACCATTTGCCTAGGAATTTCGTGAATTCATTGTTTTTAATTGCAGAGTAGTATTCCATTGTGTAAATATACCACATCTTCTGAATCCATTCCTCCGTTGAGGGACATTTGGGTTCTTTCCAGCTTCTGGCTATTATAAATAAGGCTGCTATGAACATAGTGGAGCATGTGTCCTTATTGCATGCAGGTAAAGCCTCTGGGTATATACCCAGGAGTGTCATGCCCAGTTTTCTGAGGAACCGCCAGACAGCTTTCCAGAGTGGTTGTACCAGCTTGCAATCCTACCAGCAGTGGAGGAGTGTTCCTCTTTCTCCACATCCTCGCCAACTACTGCTGTCTCCTGTATTTTTGATCTTAGCCATTCTGACTGGTGTGAGATGGAATCTCAGGGTTGTTTTGATTTGCATTTCCCTAATGACTAAGGATGATGAACATCTCTTTAGGTGCTTCTCAGCCATTAGATATTCTTCAGGTGAGAACTCTTTGTTTAGCTCTGTACCCCATTTTTAATAGGGTTACTTGCCTCTCTGGAGTTTAACTTCTTGAGTTCTTTGTATATATTGGATATTAGCCCTCTGTTGGATGTAGGGTTGGTAAAGATCATTTCCCAGTTTGCAGCATTTTTGAGAAAGTCATTTAGATCTCTTGATGTTTCTTCTGTTGTCTCAACTTTGATACCTGTAAAAGATTCAATAGCTAGTGATGTCCAGAATTGTAGGATGACATGTGTGTTTGTTTGTGTGCACTCATTAGAGTACACACATGCATGCCTTCCCATGCATGTGACTAGGAGAAAAGACTGACCAGTATTAGAATCTGATCAGAGGAACATTTGAAGAACTGTCTATAATGTTGGAGGCACTGAGAAAAGCAGATATTACACACTTGTACCTAAGGCAGAAGATGCAACATTTTCTAAACTGAATTGTCCTTTTCCCCTAACTCCTTCATCTGAATGCATGAAGCTCACACTGCAGTGAAGTGTCAGTGACTTACTCAAAGTCTACAGATTTTAATGACATTTAGAGAATATCTGCATAGCAACTAGTATGGTCCAAATCAGTATCAAACCTAATCCACTTGGTGCATAAATTCACCAACATATACACTATAGACATATGAGGAACAACTCAAGTGAAGCTTGCACACTATCTGTTGCTTCTTTTTTCTAATTCATAAAATGCTTCATCTTGTTTGCTGCATCAATGTCAATGATATGTTGAGTATTAAGCCATATGGATATGATTTGGAGTCATCAGTATCACTGTGGAGTGATACAAATTATTCACCTAGCACTTCAGAAACATATTATCAGATCTCTGAAGAACAGTGTAGAGTTTAACTTTTCAAATCTTTGTATTTAAATTGGGACTTTTCTCTATTTGATGACAATAAAGTCTGTATCATTTGAGCAGCACATAACAAACCTTCATCGGCCAATTTCATGCATCATGATAAGTATTGGCCCTAGTTGGAAAATCTGAATGATTGTTAACAAACAAACAAAATGAATACATATGTGACCTTTGCTACATATTGTTTATAATTAACGTGAGTAGAGATTAAAGAGTATTCACATATTAAGTGTATGGCATAGGGATATAATGATAAGGCACCCAGCTGAAGGTATCACTTAGGATGGGAAGACAAGAGTAAATTTAACTGAGTATGTCATAAGCAATATCTCTGACCTATGAGTAAGGATGAACCAGATGAAGAGGAAACAGGGAAATGCTAGTCAAGCGGATGTGAAACTCTAAAATGAAAGAGATGAAGAATCCTAATCCCAGCAGTGATATAGAAAGAAATCCAAGAGTCACTGTGAGATCATACGAGATATGCCACTGTCACCTTTGAGATAATGAAACAGCATTTGTGTCTTTGGAGGAGCTTTGACCATATTCTCAGAGCAATAGTGGTAATCTGAAATATATATATATATATATATATATATATATATATATATATATATATAATGGAACGTCTTTGTTAGAATACCTCAGTGTAAATGAAACATGATGAAGGAGAAGGGAAGGATCAAGAGACATGAGAACATGATCATTACTGTGTCTGCCTCTGTATTCCAGTAAAGACAAGATCTGGTCCTCATATATTGATATAAACTTACAAAGAGAAATGGATGAAATAGGAGAAATATTTATGTGTGACTCTGTTTAATGTATGACAGTCTTTTCAAGGTAAGAAAACATAAATTTATTTAAAATCATTGATTTCTGATGAAAAACTTATTTTTTATTGTACTGTAGGAGACCAAAAAGGTAGAAAAAGGAATGCTTTGAGAGACAACAAAATGAAAACAATAATTTCACTTGGAATTTCTGAGGGTCTGATGCCTATCACTAAGTAATGGAATGAAGTTAATTAGTTTAAGGTGGAGTAAAAACGTCTATGTTACAGAGTCATTTCAGGCCAAGTTTGAAAGTATAATCTAATACATAGGAGTATGTGAGTTTTTCTTGATATTTATGTAAAATTATGATGATAAGTCAATACAAATTCTTGAATAACATCAATATACAAAAAGAGCAAATTACAAATGAACAGACAACAGTCAACTAGGATGAGCAGGCAGCAAGAGACACAAACATTAGTTCATTTTGTATCTCTGTAGAAACAGCATAGAAGTGTCTAGGAAAAAATAGGAGATTGAAACCTATTAAAGAGAAGTTGAAAAATAACATTAATGAGTGTAATAACTGCAGACATTTGAAATTTTGAGGTTATAACTAGTATGATGACTGTAAGATCCATTTTTGTACAATTTGTTTCCTGAATATATATTTGTTTTTATTTTCAATTTACAATAACAGTGATAATTTCTCATTAGAATACTGGAGAATAAGAATGATAATGAATAATCAGACTGCCATCTCCCAGTTCTTCCTCCTGGGCCTGCCCATCGCCCCAGAGCACCAGCACCTGTTCTACACCCTGTTCCTGGCCATGTACCTCACCACTGTCTGGGGAACCTCATCATCATCATCCTCACTCTACTGGACTCCCATCTCCACACATCCATGTACTTTTTCTCATCATCTTGTCCTTCTCTGACCTCTGCTTTTCCTCTGTCACAATGCCCAAGTTGCCGCAGAACATACAGAGCCAGGACACATCCATTTCCTATGCTATCTGTCTGACACAAATGTACTTTTTCATGACTTTTGGAAACATAGAAAATTTTCTTCTTGTGGTCATGGCCTATGACCACTATGTGGCCATCTGTTTCCCTCTGCATTACACCAGCATCATGAGCCTCAAGCTCTGTGTGTCTCTGGTGGTGATCTCCTGGGTATTTACTATTCTGTATTCCATGTTACACACCCTACTCTTGGCAAAATTGTCATTCTGTGAGGACAATGTGTTCCCACACTTTTTCTGTGACATATCTGCCCTGCTTAAGTTGGCCTGCTCTGACATTTATATTAATGAATTAATGATATTTTTCTTGGGAGGGCTTGATACTGTGATCTCATTCTTACTCATTGTTGTTTCCTATGTACAAATTGTCTACTCCATTCTAAAGTTTTCAACTTCATGGGACATATACAAGGTCTTTTCTACCTGTGGCTCCCACCTGTCTGTTGTCTCACTGTTCTATGGGGCAATTATTGCTATCTATATATGTCCATCAACTAATAACTCTATTGTGAAGGAGACTGTCATGGCCCTGATGTACACAGTGGTGACTCCCATGCTTAATCCCTTCATCTACAGCCTGAGAAACAAAGATATGAAAGAGGCCCATGAGTCTCTCCATGTGTATTCTTTGGTTGGTGGTTTAGTTTCCGGGAGCTCTGGGTGGTCTGGTTGGTTGATATTGTTGTTTTTCCTATGGGGTTGAAACCCCTCAGATCTGTCATTGCTTCCCCAAACTCCTCCATTTCCTGTGCGGTCCAATGGTTGGCTGCAAGTATCTGCATCTCTATTGGTCAGGTTCTGACAGAGTCTCTCAGGGTCCAGCTATACCAGCCTCCTGTCAGTAAGCACTTCTTGGCATCAAAAATGGTGTCTGGTTTTGGTGGCTGCATATGGGCTGGATCTACAGTTGGGTCAGTCTCTGCATGGCCTTTCATTTATTCTCTGTTCCACTGTTTGTTCTGTATTTCCTTAAGACAGGAGAAATTCGGGGTTAAAATTTTTGAGATGGGTGGCCCCATCCCTCAACTGGGGGCATGCCTAACCTCTGCATATGATCTCTATAGGTTCCATTTCCCCTTTATTGGGTATTTCAGCTAATCTCACCTCTGTTTGGTCCAGGGAGCCTATTGCTTTCCTGGCATCAGGGAATTTTTGGTGGCTACCTCCAATTTTCCATTCCCCATTGCTACACTCCTATGTTCAATTTTCTGACCTTCTGTACATATCCTACATCTCCTCCCACACCTGATCCTGCCCCCCTTTCCCATCTCCCTCCTCTGTTCCTACCAAGACACTCCCATCCTCTACCTCCCATGATTATTTTGTTCTCCTTTCAAAGTAGGACTGAAGAACCAACACTTTGGCCTTCCTTCTTCTTGAGCTTCATATGGTCTGTAAGCTGTACCATTGGTATTCCGTAATTTTTTTCCTAATATCTACTTATCAGTGAGTACATACCATATGTGTTTTTTGTGATTTGGTTACCTCACTCAGGATGATATTTTCTAGTTCCATCCATTTGCCTTCAAACCTCCTGAAGTCCTTGTTTTTAATAGCTGTGTAGTATTCCACATTTTCTGTATCTATTCCTCTGTTGAGGGACATCTAGGTTGTTTCCAGCTTCTGGCTCTTATACATATGGCTGCTATGAACACAGTAAAGTATGTGTCCATATGTTGGACCATCTTTCGGACAAATGCCCAGGAGTATTATATCTGGGTCCTCAGGTACTACTATATCCAATTTTCTGAGGGACCACCAGACTGATTTCAAGAATGGTTGTATCAGCTTGCAATCCTCCAAGAAATGGAGGAGAGTTTCTCTTTCTCTACATCCTCACTCACATCTACTGTCACATAAGTTTTTGATCTTAGCCATTCAGACTTTTATGAAGTGATGTCTCAGGGTTGTTTTCATTTGCATGTCCCTGATGATTAAGGATGGTGAACATTACTTAATGTACTTCTCAGCCATTGAGAGTTTTTGTTTAGCTTTGGACCCCCTTTTTAATAGGGTTATTGAGTTCTCTGGAGTCTAACTCTTTGAGTTCTCTGTATATAGGATATTAGCCCTCTATTGGATATAGGATCAGTAAAGATCTTCTCCCAATCTGTAGGTTGCTGTTTTGTCCTGATGACAGTGTACTTTGCCTTATAGAAGATTTTCAATTTTATGGGATCCCATTTGTCAACAGTTGATCTTAAAGCCTAGGCAGTTAGTGTTCTATTCAGGAAATTTTCTCTGTATTGATATGTTTGAGGCTCCTTGCCACTTTCTCTTCTAATATATTCAATGTATTCAGTTTTATGTGGAGGTCTTTGATCCCTTTGGACTTGGGTATTGTACAAGGAGATAAGAATGAACCAATTTACATTCTTCTACATGCCAACTGCCACTTGAGTCAGCACTATTTGTTGAATATGCTGTCTTTTTCCACTGCATAGCTTTGACTTCTTTGTCGAAGATCAGGTGACTACAGGTGTGTAGATTTAATTCAGGGTTTTCAATTCTAGTCCATTGATATACCTTACTGGCTCTGTACCAATACCATACAATTTTAATCACTATTTCTCTGTATTAAAGTCAAGGAAGGTGATTCCCTCAGAAGTTCTTTGTAGCCTTCTTAGGTTTGAGTAGGCCTTTCCCAGCCTTGAAAAGGCTGAGCAGTTTTCCCAGCCTTGAGAAGGCTAAGTAGACCTTGAACATTCACTGTGATAGGTTTTATCAACCTGGAGAGAGACATTGTCTTGACTGCAGTTGTAGGTTCCCATGGGAACTTTGATGTTTTGGCTGTCTGTGCTGACCTTGCTGCTACAACATACTCCAGCTGAAGAAGGGAATGGGTTTTGTGGGGTTTTTTTGTCTTTATTAACACAAAGCATATTACACTTTGAAGCCTTGATCAGAACTTTTGTCTCGGCTTCATTCTTCTCTTGTACCCCTACCTTCATTTCCAGCCTCCCTTTCAGATAAACCCAGTTTGCCCATGGCTGTTCAATGAGGGGACTTGAAAATGGGGGAAACTACTGAGAAGCGCTGTCTTAGGTGGAGCTTTACAGAAAACAGAAGAAGAGTGAAAGTATCCAAGAAGCAGGTAAGCGGCATACAGAATGAATGCTAGCGCTAGTCATTTGAAACTGTTTCTATAAAAAAGTCCATTCAAAGAGATACAGGCTAGACTGAAGAGGTGTTGGCCCAACACTGACTTCACCTAGGTGTGGCAGTGTAATGAGGCAGGGGAATTCTAAACAGACATTTGACCACAGCCAAGAGCTGCTCCAGGTGAGAGGAGTAGGGTTTAAAATAAAATAAAAAGAGTAAAAAACAAACAAACAACAACAACAAAACCAAACAGATGTTAGAAAAATTTTTAGCCTAAGTACATTTATGTTGTCCTTAATTCCCAGAAGTAGGAATGGTAAATATATAAATGAAAGAATTAGACAGGTTGAGGAGAAATTGGATAGAAAAGCAGGGCACTAGGGAATAACTGTCAGTAGCTATCACTGTGCCTCCTTTCCCTTCTCTGGGATGAGAGAGAGAGAGAGAGAGAGAGAGAGAGAGAGAGAGAGAGAGAGAGAGAAAGACAGAGAGACAGAGAGAGGGAGAGAGGAGGAGAGGGAGGGGGAGAGAGAGGGAGAGGGAGAAGGAGAGAGAATAGGTTTCAGAAAATCAGTTGTCCCCTTTCTGGGCTGTTTTAGCAAAAGAGAAGGAAAATGGATAAATGGATATAAGCTATTCCTAGGGACAGGAGGAAATTGGGAAATGTTCTGCTTCCTCTCTGGCTCCTACTGGAGATAACATTAGTTCTGGTTACTATATCTGGGTCTCTTTGGGACATCAAGTTTCCTTCGCTCTCTGTCTATTGACTGTTCTTCGCCCAACAATCTGTCCATATGTCTGTCAATTTATGTCTGTCTTTGTTCTGTTCTTTGAATGATAGTTGTTCTGTGTTTCGTGTTGAAAAAAATGGTTAAAACTTTATCTGCTTGCTGTCCATCCTTTGATTTAATTTAACTTGCTTAAAAGGCAGTCTCAATTTGCACAGCAGAAACTAATAAGTTACCCTACAATTTGACTGGGAATCAAGCACCCCTGGAGAAACCCTGCTAGGGGCTGATTATCTACAGAAGCCACTCTTAAAGGGGCCAAGAGATTTTTGCTTGTAACATTGGTACTAGAAAGTTAGCTTAAAATTGTTAACTCAGGGTTGGAGTCATTCTAAACAACATGTGGCATGAGCCAACCCAGGAAAACAGGTCTTTAAAGTACTTCTATATTGGGATAATATTTTATGTAATTCTTATCCTAGAAACTAGACTTATAAAGGGTAGAATTTAAAACACTGTCTCTTCAATGATGTATTAAAAGATACACTGTCATGCATTTATATATAAGAACTGGCAGCCAAAATTTGTACATGAAAGTAATGCTCTTGGTACTGATTTTAATAAAAATGGATTGTTTAAAACTGAGTTTTGGGCGGGAGCCTACCAGCTTTCCTTCCGCGACCTCTGTTCCCGCAAACTGCGCTGAAGAGACAGGTACCCCAAGCTCCCTATCCCCAATATAACATCACTTGGGACACGGCCTGTTGGGGCTTCCATCTGTGCCCGAGAACGGGTCAGCGCTGTGGTCGTCTGGGTGCCAGTTCGGCAGGCCATCCCGTCTGCAGGTGAGCTGCACCACAGAGAGTGTGCAGATTGCACTCCGCCATCTTTGCTCCAGTGACTGGGAAGTTGGGACAGCCAGGTTCTGAGACAGACAGGCATAATATCGCTTGGGTCTCGGGCGGCTTGTGTGTATGCGGCTCCCAAGTGCGGGGCTGATCTGCAGTAACCAGCGCGCCAGTTCTGCTGTGGGACTTCTGCCTGGCAGAGGGACCCCGCACTGGGCGGGAGCCTACCAGCTTTCCTTCTGCGACCTCTGTTCCCGCAAACTGCGCTGAAGAGACAGGTACCCCAAGCTCCCTATCCCCAATATAACATCACTTGGGACACGGCCTGTTGGGGCTTCCATCTGTGCCTGAGAACGGGTCAGCGCTGTGGTCGTCTGGGTGCCAGATCGGCAGGCCATTGCATCTGCAGGGTGAGCAGCACCACAGAGAGAGAGTGCAGATTGCACTGCGCCATCTTTGCTCCAGTGACTGGGAAGTTGGGACAGCCAGGTTCTGAGACAGACAGGCATAATATCGCTTGAGTCTCGGGCGGCTTGTGTGTATGCTGCTCCCAAGTGCGGGGCTGATCTGCAGTAACCAGCGCGCCAGCTCTGCTGTGGGACTTCTGCCTGGCAGAGGGACGCCCCCTCCCCCCCAGGAGAGATCACTCACCCCTGCACAGGGCAGGAGCCTACCAGACTCCCTTTGGCGACCTCTGCTCGAGGAATCCACTAGGCTGAGCCTTTGGATGTGCAAGGCCTCTCCAATATAAGATCACTTGGGGCAAGGCACATTAGGGCTCCAAAGTCACTCAGGAGCAGGCAGGCCCCAGAAATCAGTGCCAGGGGAATCCTGGCAATCCAGGGGGGGCAGAAATAGCTTTGCAGGCTCACAGGAGGTCCAACCAACAGCCAGTGGCAGCAGGACCAACTAACATCAGAGGTATCCAGATGGCAAAAGGCAAGCGTAGGAATGTTACTAACAGAAATCAAAGTAATGTGGGACCATCCGAACCCAACTCTCCAACAGCAGCAAGTCCTGGATACCCCACCACACCCAAAAGACAAGATCTGGATTTAAAATCGCTTCTCATGATGCTATTAGAGGATCACAAGAAGGACACAAATAAATCTCATAAAGAGTTACAGGAGACCATGAATCAACGGTTAGAAGCCCTTACAAAGGAAACACAAAAATCGCTTAGAGAAATGCGGGAGAACATGGATCAAAAGATGGAGGCGCACAAGGAGACAACACAAAAATCGCTTAACGAGATGAATCAATGGGTAGATGCACTCACAAAGGAATCACAAAATTGGCATAAAGAAATGCAGAAGAATATGGGTCAACAGACGGATGCCCATAAGGAGGCAACACAAAAATTGCTTAAGGAAATGAATCTACGGTTAGATGCACTTACAAAGGAAACACGAGAACTGCTTAAAGAAATGCAGGAGACGATGGATCAACAGATGGAATCCCATGAGGAGGAAACACAAAAATCGCTCAGAGAAATGCAGGAGAACGTGGGTCATCAGGAAGAAATCCTGAAAGAGGTAATGCAAAAATACCTTAAAGACAAACAGGAAAATACAAACAAACAAGTGAAGGATCTCAGCAAATCCATCCAGGAACTAAAAAAGGAAGTAGACACAACTAAGAAATCACAAAGGGAGACAACTTTGGAGATAGAAAACCTTGGGAGGAAATCAGGAGTCATAGATTCAAACATAAACAATAGAATACAAGAGATGGAAGAAAGAATCTCAGGTGCTGAAGACTCCATAGAAAGCATCGACTCAACAGTCAAAGAAAATGCAAAATGCAAAAAACGTGTAACCCAAAACATCCAGGAAATCCAGGACACAATGAGAAGACCAAACCTAAGGATTATAAGTATAGATGAGAGTGAAGATTTGCCACTTAAAGGGCCAGTAAACATCTTCAACAAAATTATGGAGGAAAACTTCCCTAACTTAAAGAGAGAGATGCCAATGAATGTACAAGAAGCCTACAGAACTCCAAACAGACTGGACCAGAACAGAAATACCTCCCGTCACATAATAATCAAAACACCGAATGTTCTAAACAAAGAAAGAATACTAAAAGCAGTAAGAGAAAAGGGCCAAGTAACATACAAAGGAAGACCTACCCGAATCACATCAGACTTCTCACCAGAGACTATGAAAGCCAGAAGATCCTGGGCAGATCTCATGCAGACACTAAGACAGCACAAATGCCAGCCTAGACTACTATACCCAGCAAAACTATCAATCACCATAGATGGAGAGACCAAGATATTCCATGATAAAACCAAATTTTCACAATATCTTTCCACAAATCCAGCCCTGCAACGGATAATAGGTGGAAACCTCCAATACAGGGAGAGAAACAACACCCTGGAAAAAATGAGATAATAACCTTCTTGAATCAAACCCAAAAGTAGATAACCACTCAAACATAAAGATAGCGTCAAGAATGGCAGATGGCAATAATCACTATGCCTTAATCTCTCTTAATATCAATGGTCTCAATTCCCCAATTAAAAGACATAGACTAGCAGACTGGATACGTAAACAGGACCCAGCATTTTGCTGCATGCAGGAAACGCACCTCAGTGCCAAAGACAAACACTACCTCAGAGTAAAAGGCTGGAAAACAATTTTACAAGCAAATGGCCCCAAGAAACGAGGTGGAGTAGCCATCCTAATATCGGATAAAATTGATTTTCAACATAAAGTCATCAAAAAAGACACAGAAGGACACTACATACTGATCAAGGGAAAAATCCACCAACAAGAACTCCCAATTCTGAATATCTATGCTCCAAATGGAAGGGCAACCTCATTCGTAAAAGAAACTTTACTAAAACTCAAAGCACACATCGCACCGCACACAATAATAGTGGGTGACTTCAACACCCCGCTCTCTGAAATGGATCGTTCAGGAAAGCAGAAACTAAACAGGGACACAGTGAATCTAATTGAAGCCTTGGACCAAATGGAACTAACAGATATATATAGAACATTTCATCCTAGAGCTAAAGAATACACCTTCTTCTCAGCTCCTCATGGTACCTTCTCCAAAATTGACCATATAATTGGTCACAAATCAGACCTCAACAGATACAAGAAGATAGAACTAATCCCATGCCTCCTATCAGATCACTATGGAATAAGGGTGGTCTTCAATGGCAACAAAAACAAAAGAAAACCCACGTACACATGGAGGCTGAACAATGCTCTACTCAATGATAACTTGGTCAAGGTGGAAATAAAGAAAGAAATCAAAGACTTTTTGAAAGTTAATGAAAATGAAGGCACAACATACCCTAATTTATGGGACACAATGAAAGCAGTGCTAAGAGGAAAATTCATAGCCCTGAGTGCCACCAAAAAGAAACGGGAGACAGCATACACTAACAGCTTAATGGCACACCTGAAAGCCCTGGAACAAAAAGAAGCAAATACACCAAAGAGGAGTAGAAGGCAGGAAATCATCAAACTCAGGGCTGAAATCAATCAAGTAGAAACAAATAAAACCATACAAAGAATCAACAAAACGAGGAGTTGGTTCTTTGAGAAAATCAACAAGATAGATAAGCCCTTAGCCAGACTAACCAGAGAGCACAGAGATAGTATCCAAATTAATAAAATCAGAAACGAAAAGGGAGTGATAACAACAGAAACTGACGAAATTCAAAAAATCATCAGATCCTACTACAAAAACCTGTATTCAACACAACTAGAAAATCTTGAGGAAATGGTCAATTTCCTTGACAGATACCAAGTACCAAAATTAAATGAGGATCAAATAGACCATCTAAACCGTCCTATAACCCCTGAAGAAATAGAAGTTGTCATTGGAAGTCTTCCAACCAAAAAAAGCACAGGTCCAGATGGTTTTAGTGCAGAATTCTATCAGACCTTCAAAGAAGACCTAACACCAATACTCTTCAAACTGTTCCACAAAATAGAAACAGAAGGAACACTACCCAACTCGTTCTATGAAGCCACAATTACACTAATACCAAAAGCACACAAAGATCCGACAAAGAAAGAGAATCTCAGGCCAATCTCTCTTATGAATATCGATGCAAAAATACTCAATAAAATTCTTGCCAACCGAATCCAAGAACACATCAAAACGATCATCCACCACGATCAAGTAGGCTTCATCCCAGGGATGCAGGGATGGTTCAATATAAGGAAATCCATCAATGTAATCCACTACATAAACAATCTCAAAGAAAAAAACCACATGGTCATCTCATTAGATGCTGAGAAAGCATTTGACAAAATTCAGCATCCTTTCGTGCTAAAGGTCTTGGAAAGATCAGGAATTCAAGGCCCATATCTAAACATAGTAAAAGCAATTTACAGCAAACCGGTAGCCAGCATCAATCTAAATGGAGAGAAACTTGAAGCAATCCCACTAAAATCAGGGACTAGACAAGGCTGTCCTCTCTCTCCATATATTTTCAATATAGTACTTGAAGTTCTAGCTAGAGCAATTAGACAACAAAAAGAGGTCAAAGGGATACAAATTGGAAAGGAAGAAGTCAAACTATCACTATTTGCAGACGATATGATAGTATACTTAAGCGACCCAAAGAACTCCACCAGAGAACTCCTACAGCTGATAAACGACTTCAGCAAAGTGGCCGGATATAAAATCAACTCAAGCAAGTCAGAAGCCTTCCTATACTCAAAGGATAAGCAGGCTGAGAAAGAAGTAAGAGAAATAATACCCTTCACGATAGCCACAAACCATATTAAGTATCTTGGCGTGACTCTAACCAAACAAGTGAAAGATCTGTATGACAAGAACTTCAAGTCTCTGAAGAAAGAAATTGAAGAAGACCTCAGAAGATGGAAAAATCTGCCATGCTCATGGATTGGCAGGATTAATATAGTAAAATGAGCATCTTACCAAAAGTAATACACAGATTCAATGTGATCCCCATCAAAATCCCAACTCAATTCTTCATAGAGTTAGAAAGAGCAATTCAAAAATTCATCTGGAATAACAGAAAACCCAGAATAGCTAAAACTATTCTCAAGAGTAAAAGAACCTCTGGGGGAATCAGTATCCCGGACCTCAAGCTGTACTACAGAGCAATAGTGTTAAAAACCGCATGGTATTGGTACAGTAACAGACATGTAGATCAATGGAACAGAATTGAAGACCCAGAAATGAATCCACACTCCTATGGTCACTTGATCTTTGACAAAGGAGCTAAAACCATCCAGTGGAAAAAAGATAGCCTTTTCAACAAATGGTGCTGGCTCAGCTGGAGGTCAACATGCAGAAGAATGCAAATTGACCCATCCTTATCTCCTTGCACTAAGCTCAATTCTAAGTGGATCAAAGATCTCCACATAAAACCAGACACACTGAAACTAATAGAAGGGAAACTAGGGAAGAACCTTGAACATATGGGCACAGGGGAGAATTTCCTGAACAGAACTCCAATAGCTTATGCTCTAAGATCAAGAATAGACAAATGGGAACTCATTAAATTACAAAGTTTTTGCAAGGCAAAAGACACTGTCAAAAAGACAAAGCGGCAACCAACTAACTGGGAAATGATCTTTACCAACCTTACATCCGACAGAGGGCTAATATCCAAGATATACAAAGAACTCAAGAAGTTAAACTCCAGAGAGACAAGTAACCCTATTAAAAAATGGGGTACAGAGCTACACAAAGAGTTCTCACCTGAAGAATATCTAATGGCTGAGAAGCACCTAAAGAGATGTTCATCATCCTTAGTCATTAGGGAAATGCAAATCAAAACAACCCTGAGATTCCATTTCACACCAGTCAGGATGGCTAAGATCAAAAACACAGGAGACAGCAGTTGTTGGCGAGGATGTGGAGAAAGAGGAACACTCCTCCACTGCTGGTGGAATTGCAAGCTGGTACAACCACTCTGGAAAGCAATCTGGCGGTTCCTCAGAAAACTGGGCATGACACTCTTGGAGGATCCGGCTATACCACTCCTGGGCATATACCCAGAGACTTTACCTGCATGCAATAAGGACACATGCTCCACTATGTTCATAGCAGCCTTATTTATAATAGCCAGAAGCTGGAAAGAACCCAGATGTCCCTCAACGGAGGAATGGATTCAGAAGATGTGGTATATCTACACAATGGAATACTACTCTGCAATTAAAAACAATGAATTCACGAAATTCCTAGGCAAATGGTCAGATCTTGAAAATATCATCCTTAGTGAGGTAACCCAATCACAAAAGAACACACATGGTATGCAGTCACTGATAAGGGGATATTGACCCAGAATCTCGGAATACCCTAGACACAATCCGCATATCAATAGATTTCTAAAAAGATGGAAGGAGAGACCCCTGGTCCTGGAAAGACTGGATGTAGGGGAACGCCAGGACAGAGTAACGAGAGGGGGTTGAATGGAGAAAAGAGGGAGGGAAGGGGGCTTATGGGACTTTCGGGGAGGGAGGAAACGGGAAAGGGGAAGTGATTTGGAATGTAAATTAAAAAAATAAAATAAAATAAATAATACAAAAAAAAACCAAAAAACTGAGTTTTGTTTCCCACAATTATGGACATGCTCTAATATTGCAAAAAAACTTAAAAATATAGCTAAACTTCCAATGTTCCATTAGCTGCAGTTTACAATTCAATCGCAAGCTCAGAATTTTAACTCATCCATCCATATTTGTAATTAAGAAAAAAATCAGGCAATTGGATCAGGTATATCCTAAACAGATTTTGGCACAGAAAATTCAAATAATAAAAGATAGTATACTTGCTTTAAATGATTTTCAAAAGCTTTTAGGAAATGTTAATTGACAAAGATCTCATCTTAAGCTTCCTACAGGAGAACTTAAAATTCTGATAGTCTCAAGGGGAATGCAAATCCTAATTCCCCTGGAAAATTAACTGATGAGAGATGAATATCTTTGCAGAAAAGTCAATTGTTGTCTGTTTCACAGCAGTCCTTTGGCAAAAGGGACCTCTTTCTTCATCTCCAAGTAAAGTTTGAACACCCTATTATGAAGCTGTTCTTATGTTAATATAGAATTGTGGAATAGAATCATGAAAACATTTTGAAAAAAACTTGATGAAATATTTATTCCTTAGTTCAAATAGCAATTAAATTGGTTATTACAGAATACTTATAATTGGCCTATTGCATGGTAAAGTTTTAGACAAATTTGATAATCATTATTCAAAAGACAAGTTAGAATTTGCCTTTATGCATACTTTGTAAATTTATGCATATAGCCAATAAAGAATAAATTTGCTGTATTTATAAACAGCTTGTCTAATGGGAGAAAAATATATTTTTTCTTTTTTGTTTGATATTTTCTTTATTTATACTTCAAATGCTATCCCCCTTTCTCATTTCCCCACCAAAGACCCCAATTCCATCCCCCTTCCCCTGCTCACTAACCCACCCACTCCTGCTTCCCTGATTTGGCATTCCCCTACCATGGGGTCATGAGCCTTCACTGATATAAAGGTTTCTCCTCTCATTGATATCTGACCAGGCCATCCTCTGCTACCCATATGGCTGGATCCATGGGTCCCTCCATGTGTACTCTTTCATTGTTTAGTAAGTGCCTGGGAGATCTAGGGGCACTGGTTGATTCATATTGTTGTTCCTCCTATGGGGCTGGAAACTCCTTCAGCTTCTTGGGTCCTTTTTCTAGCTCCACCATCAGGGATGCTGTGCTCAGTTCAATTGTTGGCTGAGAGCATCCCCTTCTGTATTTGTAATGCACTGGCAGGGCCTCTCTGGAAACAGCTATATCAGGCTCCTTTCAGCAAGCACTTGTTGGCATACACAATAGTGTCAGGGTTTGACAACTATGTATGAGCTGGATCTCCAGGTAGGGCAGTTTCTGGATGGTCTTTCCTTCAATCTCTGCTCTACACTTTGTCTCCGTATTTCCTCCTATGGGTATTTTGTATCCTATCTAAGAAGGACCAAAGTATCCACATTTTGATCTTCCTTCTTAAGCTTCATGTGGTTTGTGAATTGTATCTTGGGTATTCCAAGCTTCTGAGCTAATATCTACTTATCAGGGAGTACATACCATGTGTGGTCTTTTGTGATTGGGTTACCTCACTGAGGATGATATTTTCAAATTCCCATCCATTTGTCTAAGAATTTCATGAATTCATTGTTTTTAATTACTGAGTAGTACTCCATTGTGTATATGTACCACATTTTGTGTATCCATTCCTCTCTTGAGGGTCATCTGGGTTCTTTCCAGCTTCTGGCTATTATAAATAAGGCTGCTATGAACATAGTGGAGCATGTGTCCTTATTACATGTTGGAGCATCTTCTGGATATATGCTCAGGAGTGGTATAACTGGTCATCCAGTAATACTATGTCCAATTTTCTGTTGTACCACAAAACTGACTTCCAGAGTTGTTTTACCAATTTGCAATCCCACCAGCAATAGAGGAGTGTCCTCTTTTTTCACATCCTCCTCAGCATTTGCTGTAACCTAAGTTTTTTGATCTTAGCCATTCTGATGATGTGAGGTTGAATCTCAAGGTTATTTTGATTTGCATTTCCCTTATGACTAAGAATGTTGAACATTTCCTCAGGTGCTTTTCAGTCATTTGGTATTCCTCAGTTGAGAATTCATTGTTTAGCTCTACCCCCTTTTTAATAGGGTCATTCAGTTCTCTGGAGACTAACTTCTTGAGTTCTTTATATATATTGGATATTAGTCCTCTATCAGATGTAGGATTGGTAAAGAGCTTTTGCCAATTTTGTCCTATTGAAAGTGTCCTTTGCCTTACAGAAGCTTTGCAATTTTATGAGGTTCCATTTGTCAATTATTGATCTCAGAGCATAAGCTAATGGTATTCTTTCAGGAATTTTCCCCCTGTGCCCATGTGCTCGAGGGTCTTTCCCCTTCCTTTTCTATTAGTTTTAGTATATATGGTTTTATGTGGAGGTCCTTGATCCACTTGGACTTGAGCTTTGGAAAAGGGGATAAGAATGGATCAATTTGCATTCTTCTACATGCTAACTGCCAGTTGAACTAGCACCATTTGTTGAAAATGCTATCTTTTTCTATCGGATGGTTTTAGCTCCCTTGTCAAAGATCAAGTGACAATAGGTGGGTTCATTTCTGGGTCTTCAACTCTAATCCATTAATCTACCTGCCTGTCACTGTACCAATACCATGCAGTTTTTATCATGATTGTTCCATAGTATAGCTTGAGTTCATGGGTGGTGATTCTGCCAGAAGTTCTTTTATTGTTGAGAATAGTTTTCGCTATCCTGGGTTTTATGTTATACCAGATGAATTTGAAAATTACTCTTTCTAGATCTATGAAGAATTGTGTTGGAGTTTTGATGGGGGGTTGCATTGAATCCGTAGATTGCTTTTGGCAAGATGAACATTTTTATTATGCTAATCCTGCCAATCCTGAACATGGGAGATCTTTCCAGCTTCTGAGATCTTTAATTTCTTTCTTCAAAGACTTGAAGTTCTTGTCATACAGGTCTTTCAGTTGTTTAGGGTCACACCAAGGTATTTTATATTATTTGTGACTCTTGTGAAGGGAGTAGTTTCTCTAATTTCTTCCTCAGCCTGTTTATCCTTTGAGTAGATGAAGGCCACTGATTTGTTTGAGTTGATTTTATATCCAGCCACTTTGCTGAAGTTGTTTATCAGGTTTAGGAGCTCTCTGGTAGAATTTTTGGGGTCACTAATGTATACTATCATATTATCTGTAAATAATGATATTTTGACTTCCCCCTTTCTAATTTGTATCCATTTGAACTCTTTTTGTTGTCTAATTGCACTGGTTAGGACTTTGAGTACTATATTGAACAGGTATGGAGAGAGTAGACAGCCTTATCTATGGGATTGATTTGACTTTCTCTCCATTGAATTTGATGTTGGCTACTGGTTCGCTGTATATTGATTTTATTATGTTTAAATATGTGCCTTTAATTCTTGATCTTTCCAAGACTTTTATCATAAAGGGGTGTTTGATCTTTCAAAGACTTTTTCAGCATCTAATGAGATGATCATGTGATTTTCTTTAATTTTGTTTATGTAGTGGATTACTTTGATGGATTTCCTGATATTGAACCATCCCTGCATCCCTGAGATGAAGTCTACTTTATCAAGATGGATACCAAAATACTGAGTTTGTTCTCTGGGATGGGTAAGAATGAGTAATATAGACACCAACCTAAGGCAGACAGGGTTGTGTGGTTAATGTATATCTTAGTTGTGATTATGGAGAAAAAGTAAAGCTTCTGTCCCCATCCAACAACTGGTACTGCTCATCTTTTAAAAAATAGGGGAATTATAATCTTCTCAGCTCTGAATAGACCATTCCCAGCCTTGAAAAGGATGAGCAGTTTTCCAAGCCTTGACAAGCTTAGCAGACCTTGAACATTCACTATGAAAAGTCTTATCAATCTGGACAGAGACATCTGTCTTGGCTACAGTTGTATGTTCCCATGGGAACTTTGATGTTTTGGCTCTCTGTGCTGACCTTGCTGCTACAACATACCCAACTGAAGAAGCGGATGGGGTGTGTGGGTTTTTTCCTTTATAAACACAAAGCATATTATCAAACTTTGGAACCTTTATCAGAACCTTTGTCTTGGCTTCATTCTTCTCTCACCCACCTACCTTCATTTCAGGCCTCCCTTTCAGGTAAACCCAGTTCGCATGTGGCTGCTGGAAGGCTACATTTCTTTTATGGTCAAGAATAGTTTTTGTTCTCCTGGGTTATTTGTTGTTCCAAATGAATTTGAGAATTGATCTTTCTATCTCTGTGAAGAATTGAGTTGAAATTTTCATGGGGATTGCATTGAATCTGTAGATTGGTTTTGGTAAGATGTCAATTTTCACTGTTAGTCCTGCTGATCCATGATCATTGGGGGGGAGGACTTTCCATCCTCTGAGATCTTCAATTTCTTTCTTCAGAGGCTTGAAGTTCTTGTCACACAGATTTTTCACTTGCTTCATTAGAGTCATACCAAGATGTTTTATATTATTTTTGACTCTTGTGAGAGGTATCATTTCCATAATTTCTTTCTCAGTCTGTTTATTCTTTGAACAAAAGAAGGCTACTGATTTTTTGAGCTAATTTTATATCCAGCCACATTGCTGAATTTGTTTGTCAGCAGAAGGTGTTCTCTAGAGGAATTTTTGGGTCATTTAAGTATACTATCATGTCATCTGCAAATAGTGATATTTTGACTTCTTCCTTTACAATTTGTATCCCTTTGACATTCTTTTGTTGTGTAATTGTTCTGTCTAGAACTTCATGTACTATATTGAATAGGAATGAAGACAGTGGACAACATTTTCTAGTCCCTGATTTTAGTGGGATTGCTTCAAGTTTTCCTCCATTTAGTTTGATGTTGGCTACTGGTTTGTTGTACATTCCTTTTATTATGTTTAGTTATGGGCCTTGAATTCCTGATCTTTCCAAGACTTTTAATATGAAGAGGTTTTGAGTTTTACCAAGAGCCTTTTCAGCATCTAATGAGATGATCATGTGAATTTTTCTTTGAATGTGTTAATATAATGTATTACATTGATGGATTTCCATATTTTGAACCATCCCTGCATTCCTGGGATGAAGTCCACTTGACCATGGTGAATGATCATTTTGATATATTCTTTGATTTGGTTTGCACAAATTTTTTTGAGTATTTTTGCATTGATATTCATAAGAAAAATTGGTCTGAAGTTCTCGTTCTTTGTTGGGTTTTTGAGTGGCTTAGTTATCAGCATAACTGTGGCTTCATAGAATGAATTATGTAGTGTTCCTTCTGTTATTACTTTGTGAAATAGATTGAAGAGTATTAGTATTAGGTCTTCTTTGAAGGTTTGATAGAATTCTGCACTAAAACCAGCTGGTCCTGGGCTTTCGGAGTGGGCGACTTTTAATGAGTTCTTCTATTTCTTTGGGGGTTATGGGACTGTTTATATTGTTTGGCTAATTGTTATTTAACTTATTATCAATTTCATCAATATTTTCCAGTTTGGATGAGTATAGGCTCTTATAGAAGGATCTTATGATTTTTAATTTTTTTTCATTTTCTCTTATGTCTCCCTTTTAATTTCTGATTTTCTTAATTTGGATACTGTCTTTGTGCCCTCTGGTTAGTCTGGATAAGTGTTTATTGATCTTGTTGATTTTCTTTAAGAACCATATTCTGTTTTTTTTTTTTTTGACTCTTTGTATAGTTCTCTTTGTTTCTACTTGGTTGATTTCAGCCCTGAGTTTGATTATTTCCTGCCATCCACTCTTCTTGGATGTATTTCCTTCATTTTGTTCTAGAGCTTTCAGATGTTGTTAAGCTACTACTATAAGCTCTCTCCAGTTTCTTTTTGTAGGCACTCAGAGCTATGAATTTTCTTCTTAGCACAGCTTTCATTCTATAACCACTTTAATCTTCTGTCTTATAAAGCATTTCTGATTATCTGGACATGTCACAGATCTAGAATTATAGCAGAATATCATTGGGAATCATTTCATTGAATTTTATGTTTTATTTCTTCCAGTCATGTTTGGTTCTACCCTAGGATTCTGAGATATCTAGTCCCTAGTTCCTGATCATTCGGGAAGTGGAGAGTTCTTAGTTCCCCTTGTGAACTGAACCTCAAGTTTAACCTAGCATTGGTTGGCCACTCACACAAGTTATGCACCACCATTGCTCCTCTACATCTTGCAGGCAGAACAGATTGTAGGAGGGAATGCTTTGTTTTTTGGTTGGTGTCACAGTTTCTCTTTCTGAAGCATTCAGAATAACTTCCTTCATTAAAGACATGGAAATGTAGGGGTGAAGACTTCCATCCCTCAATAATGTGAACTCCCAATGTCCAATGAGATATTTGAAATTTTGGGCAATAGTGCCCAAATCTCAATTTTCAGAGAGCTAACTTCTGTCCTACTATCAGCCTGGGATTTTAAGAGATGTATATAGGACTACCACAGCCAATAATTCAACTAAATGTAATGCACTACTGGGAAAATTTCCTGGCCAAAAGTGATGTCCAGTTCAGACTCTGTATCTTCCAATCCTAGGAGTTCATTCTTGGCTCACCTTCATAGATTCCTGAAAGTTCCCAGTGTTCCTGGTTCCAACCTATCCTCAAATATCTCACACGCAAGTCAAGTTGTCTCACTGCTCTCTCTCTCTCTCACTCTCTCTCTCCTCTCTCTCACTGCTCTATCTCTCTCACTGCTCTCTCTGTCACTGCTCTCTCTGCTCTCTCTCCTCTCTCCCCTCACTCTTCTGCCCTCTCTCCTCTCTCCTCTCTGTCACTCTTGATGTACTGCCCTTAGGAGCAATAACAAACAATATGAGTAAAACCGAGATTTGTGAACTTGTGCAGATAAAATAGATCATCTTCTCCAAAAATACATTGATCAAAGTTTTTAAGATCTTACTGGTTAAAGTATAGCAAACAACCCTTTAGCACTACAACACTGATGTGCATCTCACAGGGCTGCTCTTGTGTTGAATTGTATGATATTGAGAGAAAAATTACATAATAAGTAATTGAAATAATTCCATAAATATGAAAAGGGTCAAATGATGACCATTAAACAAATACTAGGAGACTATAGGGAAGTCTTGGAAGACAAAGAAGAAAGTCATCATACCTAAAACATTGTACTTCATAACACAGGTATTTCAATTGACAGGAAGACACTGGCTTATTTTCTTGAATGTACCCATCAAGCTGAGTAATAGTTTCTGGATCAAGATCCTGCTCACCTTCATTTCCCTTGCAGACATAAGAATTAACAGTCTTGGTACTCATCACTAACTGCAACAACTCTATTCACATACCCCTGCTACCATCCCTTGCCCTTATGGGCCCTGCATCCCAGAGGAGCCTAGATCCTGTATAACCCATTAAAAGCATGGTAATTACCCAGTACCTTTCTAGGACCAATTTACCTCAGAGGTCTCTAGTGGAGACCAATTACTGTCACCAATTACTATTTCCTTCTTAGGAGAAGGTAGAATTTAAAGAACAAGAACAAACAAAACTAATAATAAATATCTTTTAACAACAAAGCCAAAAAGTCATGGAATGGTGTATACTCAGTCCCTGTTCAGATAATTAACTGGGCTTCTGTTGACTGGGGCTCATTTACTTAGGAGAAAAGTGAATATGTGGACTGGAAACCACCCCATATTATCATGATGATTTAAAGTATTTAACACAACAATAATTTACAAGAAAAGCGATTAATAATTTTTGTATATTTGGTTATGAGCCTAGCCTTTGACTGCTGAACCACGTCTTTCTATATATGCAAATACATGAAAAGGGCAGGGATATGGCAGGCATATAGCATGTTTGGGGCTTCCTCAAGGCAGTAGAAAAGCAGTCCATGTTGCCTGTTCATTCATTTGCACTTCTTACCTCTGTATGAAAATATTAATTGTACCTACTACCACCATTAATCCAACTCCTCAGCATATATGTGAAACTATTTTATATGAGTTCACCATTGATCAAGAGGCCATTTATGCCTTTCCTTTTTTTTTTTTTTTTTTGTTGTTGTTTGTTTTTCGAGACAGGGTTTCTCTGTATAGCCCTGGCTGTCCTGGAACTCGCTCTGTAGACCAGGCTGGCCTTGAACTCAGAAATCCGCCTGCCTCTGCCTCCCAAGTGCTAGGATTAAAGGCGTGCACCACCACTGCCCGGCTTAATTTTTTTTTCTTTTTCCTTTTTTTTGTTGCATTTATGCCTTTCATAATTCTTTTTTTCAAGAAAATTTCCTGATAATGACATCATCAGTTGGATGAAGTTCTGCACATAAAAATGAAAAACAAACTTTCAACCAAAGACAATCTTTATTCTTATTGGTCTAGCCTTTATTAGGTACTTAAAATTAACTAACTTTTGGTTTTGTGTGTGGAGATACTAAGTGGAATCTAAGGATATATCCAGGATGTTAGACACAGAGTTGCCTGCCCTGGTTGTCTAGAACAACCACATTTTGTTTGCTAATCAATTGATTTCAATTCTTCCACGAAGGATGGTGCAACTTCTCTTTGTGTTTTGGATGACATGAAAAGCAAAATTAGTTGGATGGTGGGCTCAAGTTCCAATTCAGTCATCCCTAAGAACCCACACATAATTATATTGGCTGCAACTGTGTATACTTTGGTCAATAGTTAATAAGAACTCCTTGCTAATATTTGATGAACTTTGTTTTCTTGATGATGGCCTTTCTTTCTGGAGAAGAATGGAATCTCAAGGTAGTTTCCATTTAGATTGTCCTCATCGTGAAGAATGTTGAATACCTTAAAAAGTGTAGATTGACTATTTTCATGTGTTCTTTTAAGAGATCTTCATATAGTTCCTTTTGCTCATTTTTATTAGGTTTATTGTGTTCATGTTCTTCATGTTTTTGAGTTCTTTATATATTCTGGGTATACACTATCTATCGGGTTCATATTTGAGTACCTTCCAAAGATTTCCTAATACTGCGCAGGTTGTTTATTCACTCAGATAACTCTCTCTGTTGTGGTAAATTATTTTTATTTTAAAAGATCCTGTTTGATGATTGCTATCATTACTTTTATGCAATAGAGTCCATCTAAGAGTTCTTTACCTGTTTTCATTTCTTTAACTTTTCTTTTCTTGCTCTTTCCTGTATTGAAACAGCTTCAGAATTTCAGGACTACTGCTCAAGCCTCAGAACCATTAGTAATTGATGTGTGTGCAAATTGAAAAATGGGAGCTAGTTTCATACTTCAAAACATAGATATTCAGGTTCTCAGCACCATTTGTTATTGATTTTTTCTCTTCAGTGAACATTTTTGCAGTATTTGTCAAATATTATGTAGCTATATCTTCAGGGTTTTCTATCTGGATCTTTGTTCTGTTCCACGATGCTGTTGTTGCTCTTTTTTTTTATTTTATTTTATTTTTTTTAATTTACATTCCAAATCACTTCCCCTTTCCCGTTTCCTCCCTCCCCGAAAGTCCCATAAGCCCCCTTCCCTCCCTCTTTTCTCCATTCAACCCCCTCTCGTTACTCTTATAACTTTGAAATATCACAGGGTATTAGGTGTGGTAATATCTTCAAATGCATTTTCATCATTTTGAAGGATTTTCTAATTTATTTGAGTATCCAAGATCTTTGATGCCTCCATACCAATATTAATTGTTTTGTATTTTAGTGAAGGGTGTCAGACGATTTTGGAGGGATTGAATTGAATCTATCTGCATATTGCTTTCAGTGAGACATCCATCTTCACACTATTATTTCAACCCATGTGCATGGAAAGTCTTTTCCATATGTGTCTTTTGCAATTTCTCTTTTCAGTTTGCTAAAGTTTTGTGATAAAAATATTTGACTTCACTCTTTATGTTTTTGTTTTCACTTGACATTTTAGAGAATTTTATGCATGTGTAATGTGTTTACATGATTTCTATTTCTAACTATATCTCTAACTCTAATTCCTGACATGTATCCCTATTCACTTTCAAATGCCTAATCAAGTATTCTTTATTATTGTTACACACACACACACACACATACACACACACATGCATGCATGCACACACACACACACACATACACACACACGCTATAGTGAATCTATTTAGAATTGGTAGTATGTAGGTATGTTTTGAGATGACCATAATCTATCCAGGAATTAGATCCTGGAAAAAACTGATTTTCCTTCTCACAACAACTAATTATTGTTATTTTCCTAAATTAATATAATATCTAGTGTATTTTAAATTCATTGAGGGGTTGATATTTCATAGGTGCTGCTTCCCTGTCATGTTTGGAAAACACTATCTTGAAGCAAGGTATTTGTTCTCTGGTGATTAAAATATTTGTTCCCTTTTCCAAGATGAATCCATAGTCTTAGATACAGTGGCTAGTTTGTAGATGGAACCATTAGTTCTGGATATGCCATAGTCACATGTTCTTTGAATTTTAGTTCCATTTTGATCCCTGTAATATTGTCATATGCTGCAAAAGAAAAATAAACTTTGATGAGGAATGAGAGCTTACTTATCTCTGAATATAAGGATAAGTATTTAAAATACAATTAGACTCTAAATAAAAATGTATACTTTTATTAATGTTGCTTTAGCATATTCTACTATTTTACTATTGCCTAGTCAATTCTAATTGCTTCTGATATGCAAAATATAATGGCATTTCTCTTTTTTTTTTTGCCTGATTGCTTATTCTAGGTAACTGTAGTTATCACCCCACACCTAATTCAATAGTTTTTTTTTTCTATGAAGTTTCTTTGTCTTTTTAAGTCTCTATATCCATCACCAGTTCTTCATTTTTTTATTAAATATATTCTCTATTTATATTTCAAATTATTTCCTTTCCTGGTCACCCACCGAAAGTTCCATAAGCCATCTCCCCTCACCCTGTTCCCCAATAAACTCCCTCCCACTTCCCAGTCCTGATAATCCCCTACACTGCTGCATCATGACTTTCCAGGACCAGGGGCCTCTCCTCCCTTTGATGTCCAACAAGGCCATCCTCTGCTGCCTATGCAACTGGAGCCATGGGTAACACCATGTGTACTATCTGGAAACCAGTCTGGCTGTTCTGTGAAGTTTCTTGAATAATTTTTGTATACTCTAGCCTCACAATTCTATAGAAGCTCCAAGATAAAGTCATACACTTTAATGTGTTATATTACAATTTAAAAATCTGATGCAGCTGTCTCTCTAACCTAAAGAATTCAATACCTCATTCTATCTTCCTTGTTCCCACCCTACTCCACTGTTATCTAAGGCTCAATGTATCCCATGAGAAATTCACTCCTCTCTTCTGCAATACCTTTCTCCCACTTCTCTTGTTTCTCATAATAAAAGGAATTCAAGATCCAGTATATGAGTTCTATTGCATTTTTTTTCTCGCCGTGAACTCCATGTAGCACAACACATAGATTCTGATTGTAATCCTTTTCTTATCCAGGCATTTAAAACCATCCAATCATATTCTTAGAAATGGATGCCAACATTTCTTGTCTAAAATATCCAATTCCATCATGTCCCATGTCACAACACTGTTTTCTTCAACATGATTCACACACCATGGTTTACTGAGATGGTAATAACAATTCTGTCTTCTAATTTATTCTTCAGATGACTAGCTTCCTCTTAAAGACAAAATCCTCTTCATGTGCATAAATAATACTTGCTTACCCAAACTGTAACAACTATATAGCCCAATATGGCCTCACACATTACCTGCATTCTTCCCTTTAATAATGGTGTACTTCAAATTAAAGTTTGCTCCTCTATCATTTCTGATTTAATAGTTTCCTTCCCTATCATATTCCCTCCTCTATGCTGTACCTTGCCCCACTTATGTTTCCACAATATAATTGTTCTATGCTAAGGCAATCCTTCCTGTGTCCCTACACACACAGTCAGAGCTGCTATCATGTACTCACAGCATTTTGTACTCACATCGCAGATACCAATGGCCCTGATCTCTGGTTCATAGCCAGGTTGCCAGAGAATAAAATTTGTTTAGGAAACACCATCCCTGCCCTCATTCTTTATCAAGGCTATCCCTGTCTGGACATGACTGAGTATCCATGAAGATTTCCTGGCTGTTCTATAGCCTGAGACATCAAGTTTGTCAAATTTAAGGAAGAAATTTACATTAAATCCAAAACATCACTCCTCATTATTCTCAGAGTATAAAAATCACTAAATTTGACATTGAGCATGAAAATTTGTTACACTGTGATTAGCTTCACAATTATAATTGTGATTTTATGATAAGTATTAGGGTGGGGAAATGCTATTCTGTTTTCTTATTTTAATTATTTTTATTGGATATTTATATTATTTACATTTTAAATGTTATTCCCTCTCCAGGTCTCCCCTCCGGAAACCCCCTATCCCATCCCCCTCCCCCTGCCTATATGAGGGTGCTCTCCCACCCATCTGCTCCTGCCTTCCCACCCTGGAATTCCCCTACACTGGGGCATCAAACCCCCACAGGACCAAGGGCTGCTGATGTTAAACAAGGCCATCTTCTGATACATATGCATCCAGAGCTATGGGTCCCTTCACGTGTACTCTTTGGTTGGTGGCCCAGTTCCTGGAAGTTCTGGGGATTCTGGCCAGTTGATACTGTTGCTCCCAACAGAGCTGCAATCTCCCTCAGCACCTTCAGTCTCTTCTTCAACTCCTCATCATGGACCCAGTGCTCAGCCCAACGGTTGGTTGTGAGCATCCACCTCTGTATTTGTCAGGCTCTGGCAGAGCCTCTAAGGCAACAACCATATCAGGCTCCTGTCAACAAGAATTTCCTGGTATCTGGGGCAGTCACTGGAAAGCCTTACTTCAGTCTCTGGTCCACACTTTGTCTCCATATTTCCTCCTGTTTTTAATAATATTAACGACCCAAAATTTATTTTTCACATCATATGTTCTAATTGATATGGATGTAGTAAAATAATTATGAATATTTTGTAACGTATCAGAAACACAAACACATGAGAAGCAGCAGTTATTTTTTAATTCTTTACTTAAGTTCATACTCTGATATCCATACCTGATGTGATACTTATTGTAAGAAACAATATAGGTCATGATAGAAGTTTTGGTCAAAATATATATAGTTCAGGATATTTCTATGAACTTATTTTACAATGTTATTAACTCTTAAATTAGTAATTAACAATAGACCACAATAAAGTAATTATAACCCATCATAATGTGATGAGACCCATGAAAGCTGTTGCAGAAGAAACACAAAATATATAATAACCTGAGAAACCATATCCAGACTTCCTTGGATTTGAGACTATATCTTCTATTCTTTCCAGGGACTCTAATCCACATCTATTGGAGTTATACAATTGTCTGAAGTGTATCTTTCAGATAATTTCTTGTCAAGTTCTGTTTTCTTCTACACAACTGTCTAATGAACCTAGTGTATATCAAAGCTGGTAAACAAGTCAAGGAGAAGCATAAATATATCTGGGAATGGGGCTGGACATTGAGTTCAGTGATAGGGTAGCTATCTAATATACTCAGGGGCCTGAATTTCACTTCTAACTGAAATGATAGGCAGATAGAGAGGTGGGAAATGTTCCACTAATATGACAGATTCCAGCTGCTGGTGTCTCCATTCTGCAGCTGCACTAACAGTTTAATACTGGATGTTTTGTTTGGTTACAAAGGGAAGAGCAATATATGTTCCATTGTACAGCTCATCTCTGAGAGTTATTTTTACTCTGTGTATGAGTTTGCGTGGGACTCATTGTAATTTCAGTGGCAGGCCACAAAAGCTGCTGTGCAATGAGAGTCATCAAAACACAGGCAGGCCCTTCCTTCCTAACCCAGCCTATGGATGCCACAGTAAACTGTGGGACAGGAGTTGTTCAAAATGTTAGCTCCTTTCAAAATGGCAGCACCACAACATCTCCTCAGCCTGCTTCTGTTACAAGAGCTGTCCACTGTTGTAAAAAAATATTAATTAATTCTGGCACTAGGATTCTTCCTGCCTCAGCCAGCCAATGTTTGGTTTAACTTGAAGCCCTCTCCATAAGAAGGATCCCAGAAACCAGGGACTTAATAATGAGATATCTAGGATAGAACGGAACCTGACTGAAAAATATAGATTAAATTACTCCTATGATATTCTGCTATACTCATAGTTTTGTGTCTTCTCCAGGTATTATCAGAAACAATTCTTATGGCAGCAGATGGGAGCAGATGTAGAGACCCATAGCCAAACATTAGGTAGAAAGAGTTTAATTTTGAGATCCCCACTGAGTCCCTCCCCTCAGTGATGGACAAACCCCATGAGGGAGCAGGAGAGAAGATTGTAGGTTTCAGAGGAATGAAGGATACCAGGAGAATGAGGTCCCACCAAATCAACTAAACAATGACTCAAGAAATCCCAAAGTCTGAAAAGACAAGCATGGGGGCCTGTAGGGCACTGTATCAGATCCTCTGCCTATATATTAGGACTGTTAGATTAGTATTTTATGGGACTCAGAACAGTAAGAACAGTTTTGTCACTGACCCTTTAGACTATCTTTTACAGAATGTAAAGAGTCTTTTTCTCCTATTGTGTTGCTCTGGCCATCTTCAATATGAGAGCTTTCATCTTTTCACCTTATATTATTGTATCTTGTTCTGTGGTATTTAGTGTCCTCTCTTGGAGGCCTGCACTATTCAGGAGAGGAAAGGGCAAGGGCCTAAATTTGGGGGAGGGAATGGTGGGAACAGCTAGAATTGGAAGGAAGATTAACTGTGGTTGGTGTGCATTTTATGAAAGAATAATCTATTCAGTATAATAATAAAGTGGTTGTAAGGAATGAAATCTGAAATCAAATATTGGTTCTGACTAATGATTTTTTAGAATCACATACACAACAGAGAGGATGGCATGACTAAATCATTATGGTCCCCAACCCTAACATAACTACTTCACAAATGGAATATTATATAGAATATTCTTGTATGTGGGTCCTCTAGTAGGGATACATTAGGTAATATTAATATCAATATTTTAATAAGATAAATTAAAGTAAAACATCTGGGTTGTCATTATAAAGAGATTTTCTTCTTGCAAAGGACTCTAATCAGGGCATCTTTCATATCTCTGTTCCTCAGGCTGTAGATGAAGGGATTCAGCATGGGAGTAACCACTGTGTACATCATTGCCATTGCAGTCTTCTTCACAGTAGAGTTATTAGCTGATGGACATAAGTAGAGACCAATAATTGTCCCATAGAACAGTGAGACTACAGACAGGTGGGAGCCACAGGTGGAGAATATCTTGTTGATTACCCTAGTAGGTGAAATCATTAGAATGGAGAAGACAATTTGTACATAGGACACAACAATGAGTAAGAATGGAATGACAATGACAGGCCCTCCCAAGATATATATCATAAGTTCATTTATATAAATATCAGAGCAGGCCAACTTGAGCAGTGCAGATATGTCACAGAAAAAATGGGGGATGAAATTGTCCTCACAGAATGACAATCTAGCCAAGAGTAGAGTGTGTAACATTGAATACAACATAGTAATCACCCAAGACAGCAGCACCAGACACATGCAGAGCTTGGGACTCATGATGCTGGTGTAACGAAGAGGGAAACAAATAGCCACATACTGATCATAGGCCATGACCACAAGAACAAAGCTCTCCATATCTCCAAAAAACATTAAAAAGTACATTTGTGTCAAACAGCCAGCATAGGAGATAGATGTGTCCTTGCTCTGCATGTTCTGCAGCAACTTGGGCATTGTGACAGAGGAAAAGCAGAGATCAGAGAAGGACAAGTTGCTGAGGAACAAGTACATGGGTGTGTGGAGATGAGAGTCCAGAAGAATGAGGATGATGATAATGAGGTTACCCAGGATGGTGGTGAGATACATGGCCAGAAACAGGGCATAGACCAGGTGCTGGTGCTCTGAGGGGATGGGCAGACCCAGGTGGAGGAACTTGGAGATGAAAGTTTGGTTGTTCATTATCATTCTTTTTCTCCAGTATCCCAATGAAAACCTATCATTGTCCCTTAAATTAAAAATAAATCAAACATATATCTAGGTTATATATTCTACATCAACTAATCTGACAATCATTATAGTAATTATAATCTCAAACTCCAAGTAGCTGTAATCATTACTTGTTTTTCTCATCTTTAACTGGTTTCTATCTCCTATACTTTTATAGACAGTTCTATGATATTTCTCCCAAGAAACAAAATAGACTAATGGTTTTCTATACTACTTCCTGCCCATCCTGGGTAACTAAATTGTTCATTTGTAATTTGTTCTATGTTATTTTATATATTGATATTCTTGAAGAATTTGTATGACCTTTATCATCGTATTTTTATATAAATTTCAAGGCAAACTTTCATACTACAAAGCATTAGATTACCATATCAAACTCAGACACCCATGTCCCCATTACATACAGATTTCTGCTCCACTGTTAATTAATTATGTTCCAACCATTACATTATGACAGTCTTCAGATGATCAAAATCCCTAAATGAAGTGCATGTCTTTATTTATTGTCTACTAAAGCATTTCGCCATTTTCTACCTCTCCACTTTGCCATAGTGTATTCAAAGAAACTGAGTTTTGAGTTAAAGCCACGTGTATTTAAATTCACTCATTTTTTTTCTTACATTGAACAGCTGTCATGCATTATTCAGAGTCTCTCCTCCAATCTTCTCTGATTTCATCCATTCCTTTCTGTGAGATTATATCGATATATGAGGACCACATCTTATCTTACTGGAATACAGAAGCAGACTCAGCACATGTCCATGTTTTCATGTATCCTGGCCCATCTTTTCTCCTTAAATATTCTTCATTTACATTGTGGTATTCTAACAGAGGACGTCCTACCCATCCATCTTTTCTGATTCATTTTTCAAATTACCACTGTTACTCTGAGGGTAAGGACAAATCTCCTAACAGGGATACAAATGATGTTTCATTATCTCACAGGTGTCAGTATTATATAATTATATGTTCTCATATGCTTCTCTCTCATCATTAGTGCTTGGGTAAGTCCCTTCCTCTTCAATATTTTAGATTTGCTCTTCATCTTCTCTGTCATTTCCTCACCTATCTTTCTCCTTCATCTGACCATTCTCATATGCCATAAATTTGCCTTTTACACAATCAACTAAATATAATCTGTCTATATATATTCAGAGTGATATTCAGTCAGGTTCCATAAGCATCCTAAATGTATCTCATGAACAAAATTTTTCATCAACCATTTAATCTATCTTACCATCAACTGTAAACTATATGCTGGAAAGGTCAAATATAAATTCATTCTGTTTGCTTATTTGCAAATATTCTGTATCTCCAACTAGGATCAGCACCAGTTATGATATAGTGTATCCTAATCACATGTACACTTGCTACCTCACTCCCCAACACTGATTATGAACAATGCTGAATAATGAATCAATTACATATCTCAAAGCTGACATTACAGGACAAATATCAAGATAGCTTGGCCACTGTCTTAGAAATGATAAATCTAAATCTAACTGCTTGTACCTTTACATACTTACAAAGTTTAATTCAGCTGAATTCAGTGTTTACACACTTATACATTGCGCATTAGAAATAAGCATAAAAGAGGGGATATCATATAGGAAAATATCATGTACCATTTATGTACCTTATGTATCCAAAACCTTCACTCAAATGATGGGCATATGTCACCATACCCTGTTTCTGCTTCTCCTGTAAATTGATAGAAATTTTCTGTTATTTAAGCATGTGTGAAAACATTAGATTCCAGAGAAATCACCATCAACTGTTACTACTTTTGGGCCCAAGAACTTCGTGCCTTCTTCACATGGTTAGCCTACAGTTTTCAAATGAAGCAGCACATAAAATAACAAGGGATATGCCTTTAAAATTTGGTACAACTGAAATTCATTGTGAACTTTGCAAATTCAGAGTTTGATGAAGTAGTTGTCACTGTATATTTGCATAAACACCTAGATGATATCAATGTCACCATCTTAGGCACAATCACATACCAGTAACATGAAAATGTGTGAACTTGTACAAATAAGATGAATCTGCATCTTGTGGTAGACATTGTACAGACTTTGTGAAAACTCTGCAGGTAAAAATATAGTAAACTACAGCAATGAATGATATCTCCTATGGATTCTCTTGTGTTGAAATGGTAGGGTATTGATAGAAAAAAGGATATAATGAATAATTGTAATAGATGCATCGATATGAAAATGGTTACATAATGACTGAAACAAATACTTGCATAGTATGGAGAAGTCTTAGAGACAGAGAAAAGAAGGTTATCATACCTAGAAAACTGTCCCACATCACACTGGAGATTCATATGGATTTATAGCAAGACACATGGTTATTTTCCTGATTGTAAAAAAAGCTCACCAAGTCTGAGTCCATTGTTTCTGGTTCTAGATCCTGTTCACCTTCATTTTATTTGCATGACCAGACTCCAGCAGCTTCTGTATTCATCACCTATCTGCAACATCCCAACTCATATCTTCCTGCTGCTATCCCTGGTCCTTATGGACCCTGCATCCCAGAGGAGTCCAGATTCTCTATAACTCATTAATGGAATAGTAATTACCCAGGACCTTTCTAGAACAAATTTACTTCAGGAATCTCTAGTGGAGACCAATTATAGTCACTGCTCACTCCTTCCTACACCTAGGAGAAGGCAGAATTTAAATGAGAATAGCCAATAAAACAAAGAAATAAGTAGCAAAAAGAAAGTCAGATATATGGAAAGGTTCATATTCATTGCACCTTCATATATTGAACAGAGCTTCTGTTTGACTGGAGCACAGTCTGTTAGGTGGAAGTTGAAGGATTGTGACTAAAAAACCATTCTACATTTCAGGCATTATTCTGATTGTTAATGACTAAGAGTGTCTCACACAACAAAAAATTATACAAGTGTTTAAATATTTTGTTGTGAGCCTAGTTTTTGACTGTTGAGCCATCTCTCCAACCCATCCAACAGTAGTATTTAAGCAGATGAGACAATACAAAATGGCACACTCTGGAAGGCTTCCAAGGACAGCATCTCAATTCCATGTGACTGACTACTTGCAAAACAATTACAACCTCCTTGAAAACTTTAAACTTCATCCAATATTCTATCTGTGCCAATATGTGAAAAGGACTGGAATATAGCAAGCAGATGGCATGTTTAAATCTTCCTCAAGGCAAGAGAAAAGCAGTCCACGTTTCCATTCCTGTTCACTCACTTTGTCTTCTTACCTCTCTATAAAAATATTAATTGTATCTACTACCATCATTATCCAAACTATCTTCTTATATATGAGAGAGTACTTTATAATGTTCGCTATTGACCATGAGGCCATAGACAGCACTTATAATTCCTTCCTTATAATATATAATTTTCTAGAATTTGCAGTCTTCAGTTTGATGGAATTCTTCTGTACAGAAAAATGAAATGCAAACATCCAACCCAAGGGAATCTTTATCCTTATTGGTCTAACTTTTCTTGGGTTCTTAAAGATGATTAACTTTTGTCATTGTGTGTCGAAATAGTAAGTAGGATCTAAGAATGTATCGAGGACTTTGAACATAGTGCTATCCCCTCTGGTTATTTACAATAAACACATGTTAATTTCTAATTGGTATAAATTACATCTACTTGCTATGTTTAGGTTAACATGAGAAGCAAAAGTGGTTGTATAATGGACTCAAGTTTCAATTCAATCATACTGAAGAACTGTGAAATTCACTTACATGATAAAATAATATAAATAATTAAGTAGCCTTAGCATTTTCAATGTCACTCAAAATTTTCACATTGCCCTTTAAAGCCCACTGTCCATCAAAGAATTCCTGTGTCCATTCACACATACTCCTATTTCCAACCATCCACAGGTAATTCCACTGTACTTTAGGTTCTTACATCTTTTCTTATTCTTGATATTTTATCTGAGTATTACGTTGTTATGGCTGGCTTCTGACTTTCGCATGTTTTTTTTTTTTTTTGGTCTTTTTTTGGTTTTTCGAGACAGGGTTTCTCTGTGTAGCCCTGGCTGTCCTGGAACTCACTTTGTAGACCAGGCTGGCCTCAAACTCAGAAATCCTCCTGCCTCTGCCTCCCAAGTGCTGGGATTAAAGGCGTGCGCCACCACCGCCCGGCCTTTAGCATGTTTTTAAGACATGTCTGTACAGTTCTATATAACAATAATTAGGTTTTTTGGTTGACAAATAATATGCCATTGTATAAATATGCCACAGTTATTTACTTAGTCACTGATGGATGGGTTCTCCACTTTCAGACAATAGTATGTATGCATTTAATCATGGAGAAATTCTCCATTTAAAAGGGATTTTTTTCTATTTAATTTTAGCCTAATTTAAAAGAAAAACTAGTCTTATATATATTAGCAGACTAGGTAGTTAGATTCCTGGTGGCATCTTCATTTTTTACTTAGTTTGTTAACCATCTGTTCAACACCTGTTTTACCTCTCCATTATGCACACCACTTCTGCTTTAACCCTTCTGCATCTCAGTAATCCCTCATATACTTTCATAACACATGTATTCTTTCCTTCTACATCTCTCTTTTAAGGTCTCCATTTTTCCCCACTTATAAGTCATTTCTTAGTATTTTATCATCTATACACAATCACACATATGTACTAATATATAAAAATTATTAATGGGGACAGAGAGTTGGCTTGGTGTGCGGTTACAAGAATTTGCTGATCTTTCAGGGGATCCTTACAGGTCTTAGCAAAGAAATAAGGAGTTACCAGGAGTTGGTGAGGAGCAGGTGACTGAAGTTCTGGGTCTCCAGCAGGAATGTCAGGAGCCCACACTATGACCTTTGCATGTGACAGGAGCCTGGTCAGACAGGCTGGTTCAAGGTCCATGATGAGTTCTTTGAGCAGTGAGCACTTTCCTTAAGTGTTACAGCTCAGTAAAAACAGCCAATCTCAGATGATCCTTGGGGAAATAACTTGTGCACTTTATTTCAAGTGGACAGGGACTATATGAAACTTGAAGAGTGGGATGGGATTTTTGGGATAAATATATTCTATTGGCTCAAGCTAAGATACTGGTGGTACTGTATTTGTTTCCATGGGGAAGAATTCTAGGTTCTGTATTATGTGATTTGTGATCACCTAGTTGAGAGTTGTGGTTAAGTACCCCAACGCAGACATGGAAACAGGAAGAGAGTTAGCTCTACTGCTGACAGTCTCAAATTCTGGGATTGCTGGAGTTTGAGCATGCTCAACATCATCAGTACCATGCCCATCCCTCTGGTGGCATGGTCAACATGCTCTACAGGAGGAAATATTTGACAGGTGCACATCTGACAGAAGATTAATATCCAGAAAAAAAAGAAATTAAAAAATTAAGAAATCAAGACAAACAATAAAATCAGGCAAAAGGAACAACATGGAGAATTCTTGAAAGGAGAAATGCAAATGGCCAATATATACATTTTTAAGTATGCAACTTATCACCAGGACAATCAAAATGAAAACTAATTTGAGAATCTCTATCACTCCAGTATGAAAGGCCATTATCAAGAAAGCAAATGTAACTAATTAGTGGGAAGAGGTCTTATTCACTGTTGACCAACCATGTAAACAGTTACAGACAATACATATTTTAGTATTGGCATTTCTCTTTTTCTTTTCTTAATTAATTTATTTTTATGGAATATTTTATTTATTTACATTTCAAATGTTATCCCCTTTCCTGGTTTCCCCTCTGGAAATCCCCTATCTCAACTCTCTGCCCCTGCTTCTATAAGGGTGCTCCCCAACCTACCTACTCCTGTCTCCCTTCCCTATCATTCCCCTACACTGGAGCACTGAGTCCTCACAGGACAATGGGCCTCTCCTCCCATTGATGTCTGACAAGGTCATTCTCTGCTACATATGCAGCTGGAGCCATGGGTCACTCTATGTGTACTCTTTGGTTGGTGGTGTAGTCCCCAGAAGCTCTGAAGGGTCTAGTTGGCTGATATTGTTTTTCTTCCTGGGTTGCTAACCCCTTCGTCCCCTTTAGTCCTTTCTCTAACTCCTCCATTGGGGACCCCATGCTCAATCCATTGGTTGGCTGCAAAGATCCACCTCTGTATTTGTCAGGCTTTGGAAGAACCTCTCAGGAAACAGTTATATCAGGCTCCTGTCAGCATATACTTCTTGACATCCACAATAGTGTCTGGGTTTGGTGACTGTATATGGGATGGATCCCCCAAGTGGGGCAACCTCTGTACGGCCTTTCCTTCAGTCTCTGTATTTCTTCCTGTGAGTATTTTGTTCCCCCTTCTAAGAAGGATTGAAGAAGAGAGAGAGAGAGAGAGAGAGAGAGAGAGAGAGAGAGAGAGAGAGAATAAGAGAGACAATAAGAGAGGCAAGAGAGTAAGAGAGGGAGGAGGGGCAAACAGCCCCTTTCATAGTGGGCCAGGCCCACCTGGCTGTTGCCAGGTAACTGTGGGGAGGAGCATACCTGTCTGTTGCCTGGTAACTGTGGGGGTGGAGTCCAGACAGAATACCAGGAGTTTGTGGCATTGCCCTACATGAGTGATGACTACAAAATTATGGAGCTGGGGCCTCGTGTCAGAAGCCTAATGTCTGAGAGCATGGCAAACTGACCTTTTTGTCCCTTGCAGAATTATCTGGTAGGTCTTCAGGGTTTAAACCTAGTTAGACCAGAAAACAGGCTGCCTTTCATCATCCCACAGTTTCTTATGCAAAGTTTTGTTGTATTAAACACTTTAAGTTATTAATAATCATAAAATTCCTGATAATGTAGGATGTTTTTCAGTTACCCTTTCCCTTTTCCTGTTAACAAAGTGGGCTCCAGTCTAAAGAAGCCATGCTGATGACCTTTAGAGGGAATGTGTATGCATCTATTCATGTTTGTTGGCTTTCTTTCTGCTGCAATTTATGTATTAGGTTAGTTTATTGTTATTTAAATTCTACACTCATGTATGTGGAGCAAATAGTGATCAGTGACTAAAACTGGTTTCCACTAGAGATCTCTGAGGTTAATTGGTCTTAGAAAGGTCGTGAGTAATTCTTATGTATTTAGTTGCTTATAGAGAATCTGAACTCCTCTGGGATGCTGGGCACCTAAGGACCAGGGATGGCAGCAGGGATGATGCAGATAGGTGATGATTACACAGACTGCTATTCCAGTGTCCACAAATAAATTGAAGGTGAGCAGGATCATAAAGCAGAAACTATGACTCAGCTTCAACAGAGTTGGCACAGTCAGGAAAAGAAGCAGGTATCTTGATGTCAATCCAATTTCCTGTGTTTTCCAGGACAGTTTTCCAGATATGATAATTTTTTCCTTTTCTCTGTCTTCTAAGACTTCCTCATATTGTGCTAGTATTTGTTTCATGTTCATCATGTAGCCCATTCATATTAATGCATTTATTCCAACACTCAGATTATGTCCTTTCTTCTCTATAGCATACCATTTCAACATAGCCCTGTGAGAGAGAGTTCAGTGCTGTAGTACTGAAGGGTGGTTTATTATACTTTCACCTGTGGAATCTTAACAAACTCTGAACTTTGTCCTCCCCTGGTAATGATTATTTTATCTGTACATGTTTACAAATTTTTGTTTTACTGGTAATGTATGTGATTGGTCCTAAGTGTAGTCAATGTAACTATATAATTAAATCTACTCAACCAAACTCAGTACTTCTGCAGACTCCAAATATATATGCAGGTGCATGAAATGTTAGAAACATATCCCTTGTCATTTCCATGTGCTGTTTTATTTGAGAACTGTGTTCATAACATCTAAAGACTTTTCTGAATTCCATTGACTCCTCAGTGGTAACAGTTGCTGGTGGTTTCTCTGGGTTCTGATCTTTTGTAACTTGCCTCCATAAAACAAAGGGACTGTTCAATTACAGAGGAGAAACTTGGGCACTTTGCCACCTGCCTATCATCGCAATACTCAGAAATTAGAGGCAAGAGAGTTAAAGGTTTGAGACCAGCCAGGAGTTTATAAGAAAATCATATTCAATAGTGCTTAATTTATTTTCTACACAGTTTCCCTTTTGTAATGCTACTCTATAACATCTAAGTGTGCAAACTCTGATGTCAGGTGCAGTAAATATGTATGTTTGTGAAGGTGCAAGCAGTCAGATTAGGTTGTAGCATTTCAGATAAAGATGCTTAGATCTCTTGAAGTCTCTCCTGTTTTGTCAGCTTTAAGAGCTGCAATAAATTCCTTAGTCATGGCTGTCCAGAGTTATAGAATCACACACACACACACATACATACACACACACGTGTGTGTGTGTGTGTGTGCGTGTGTGTGTGTCTGTGTGCACCCAGGAAATTCACTAGGATATAGATTGCCTGGTATTATAAACTGATAAGTACATTTGAAGAACTGCCTAGAACATTGGAATCCCTGATAAGAGTGAACATTATCTAATTAACCATGTATCTAAGGCAGAAGATGCAACGTTTTCCTACACTTGTCTTTCCCACTAAGTCCTTCATCTGAATGCTTGAAGTTACCATGTGGTGAAGTGTGAGTTACTTTACCCAATGTCTCGAGATTTTACCCAATGTCTAGAGATTTTAATGACATTTAGAGACTTTCTGCACAGGAACAAGGATTTTTCCAAATCAACATCAGTGTTTAACACACTTGATATATAAATTCAACATCGTATGCAGTTTAGAGATCACAAAATTAACTCAAGTGAAAATTCCAAAGTAAATTGTTAATTTTTTTTATAATTCATAAAATGTCTCATTCTATTTGTGTTCTACATCAATATCTATGATATTGTGTGGACTAAAACATAGGGGTATTATTTGTAGTCAACAGTATTACTGAGATTGCAAATGGTTAACTCTAACACTGAAGAAGTATATTAGATCTCTGACAAACACTCTCCAGTTTAGATTTATTCCTTTTTTTATTATTATTATTTATTTTTTTAATTTACATCCCAAATCATTTCCCCTTTCCCGTTTCCTCCCTCCCCGAAAGTCCCATAAGCCCCCTTCCCTCCCTCTTTTCTCCATTCAACCCCCTCTCGTTTCTCTGTCCTGGCGTTCCCCTACATCCAGTCTTTCCAGGACCAGGGGTCTCTCCTTCCATCTTCTTAGAAATCTATTGATATGCGAATTGTGTCTAGGGTATTCCGAGATTCTGGGTCAATATCCCCTTTTCAGTGACTGCATACCATGTGTGTTCTTTTGTGATTGGGTTACCTCACTAAGGATGATATTTTCAAGATCTGACCATTATTCAAGACTTTCTATTTAAATTGGAATGTTTCTACATTTGAAGTTAAAGCAATCTTTATTAGTTTGAGAAGCAGGTAAGAAACATTCACTAGAGAAAGTTATGCATCATAGCAGGCACTTGACCTAGTTGGAAATTAAGAAAGATTGTAAAGAACCAAACAAAACGAAGGCATATGTGACCATTCCTGTGTATTGCTTACAATTGATGAAGATATATTAAAGCAGTGACCAGAGTATTAATTGTATGTGATAAGTATAGGTTGCTAGGGAATGTGAGTGAATGTCTTATGTAGTGTAGGGATACAGAATACATTTAGCTGAATATGTGATAAGCAATAAGCCTGATATATGAGAAGGGCCAGCAGAAGGGGGGAAATGGGAGAGAGTTAAAGTCAAGAGAAGTATGGAGGACTAACTAAAAAAATGTGGGACATGAAGAGATTGACCATAGCATTGAATGAGGAGAGAAAAGCATTTGAGACCATGTGGGATTTATGAATGGCACCTATGAGATAATGAAAGAGCACTTGCATTCCTGTTAGGAATTTTATCCTTATCCTCAGAGCAATAGTGCTGATTTGAAAACTGAATGAGAAAGAGGTGAAGAAACTCCTCTGTTAGAATGCCATAGTGTAAATGAAGCATGTTGAAGGAGAAGAGAAGGGTCAGGAGACATGAGAACAAAGACATGTCTGAATCTGCCTCTGTATTTCAGTAAAGACAAGATGTGGTCCTAATATATTGATAAGCTCACAGAGAAGAAAGAATGAAATAGGAAGAGAATGGAGGAGAGACTGGATAATGAATGATAGCATTTTAGTTAAAAAATGAAGGGATGGAAATTCACATAGATCTAATTCAAACCTAAGTTTCTTTGGTTATACTATGATAGATGGCATAATTAGGAGTCTGGGGAATGCTTTAGGAAACAATGCAGGGAAAACAGGAATTAACTTAGGGCTTCTGATTTCCTGCTGCCTGTCATATGTGCAATGGACAGAAGATGATAGGTAATAGTGGAGTAAAAACCTGGATGTTGAAGGGACTTACAGGTCTGAGTTTGAAATGGTAGCATAATACATTGGAGCATGTGATATTTTCTTGAAATTTATATTAACAATGATTTGTCTTTTACAAATTTAATTTAATTTTATTGTTTACTTACTCACTTTACATTCTACTCATTAATCCCCTCCTGGTCACTCCCTCCCATAATCCTTTGCCCATCCCCTTCTCATCTAAGTGGGTCAAGGTCCCTCTGGTTATCCTCACCCTGCCTTGGAACTTCATGGCTATATGAGGCTAGGCACTTATAACTCTTGTACAGGCAACAGCTTTTGGCTAGACCTCATTCTAGGTGTTCAGGGCCCACATGAAGACCAAACTGCACATCTGATACATATGTGTGGGGAGTCCTAGGTCCAGTCTGTGTATGTTCTTTAAAATTCTTCAAGATATCAATATACAAAATAACATAAAAGAAATTACAATTGTAAAAAGTAGTCACCCATGATGAGCAGGAATTAGGAGAACAAACCATTCATATCTTATTAGTCCTGCCATGGGCTTGTCTATGAAATGATGAGAGATAGAAACATGCAAAAAGTAGCTGGAAAAATATCATTAATGTCTGTAATGTTTACAGACATTAAGAGTTCTGAGATTATAATTATTATAATGACATATTCATTATTATAGATATATATCTTAGATATATATTTATTTAAAATTTTAAGAGATCCTGATATTTTCTCATTAGGATACTGGAGAAGAAGAATAATGAACAACAAAACTGTCATAACCCAGTTCATCCTCCTGGGCCTGCCCATCCCCCAAGAGCACCAGCACCTGTTCTATGCCTTGTTCCTGGCCATGTACCTCACCACTGTTCTGGGAAACCTGCTAATCATTGTTCTTGTTCGACTAGACTCCCATCTCCACACACCAATGTACTTGTTTCTCAGCAACTTGTCCTTTGCTGATCTCTGCTTTTCCTCTATCACAATGCCCAAATTACTGCAGAACATGCAGAGCCAGGAGCCATCCATTACCTATGCAGGCTGCCTGGCACAAATATTCTTCTTTCTGTTGTTTGGATACCTTGGGAACTTCATTCTTGTGGCCATGGCCTATGACCGCTATGTAGCCATTTGCTTCCCTCTGCAGTACACTAGAATCATGAGCCCCAAGCTCTGTACTTGCCTAGTGCTGCTAATTTGGATACTGACATCATCTCATGCCATGATGCACACCCTGCTTGCAGCAAGACTGTCTTTTTGTGAGAAGAACGTGCTCCTCAACTTTTTCTGTGATCTGTTTGCTCTTCTCAAGCTGGCCTGCTCAGACACTTATGTTAATGAGTTGATGATATTCATCATGGGATGGCTTGTTGTTATTATTCCATTCATCCTCATTGTTATATCCTATGCAAATATCATCTCCACCATTCTTAAGGTTCCATCGCCCAAAGGCATCTACAAAGTGTTCTCTACCTGTGGTTCCCATTTGTCTGTGGTGTCTTTGTTCTATGGGACAGTTATTGGTCTCTACTTATGTCCATCAGGTAATAATTCCACTGTAAAGGAGAACATCATGGCTATGATGTACACAGTGGTGACTCCCATGCTGAACCCGTTCATCTACAGCCTGAGGAACAGAGACATGAAGAGGGCCCTAACAGGCATTATCTACAGTAAGAAAATTTCTTTGTAATGCTTCATTTATTATCTCTATTGTTCTTGAGAGGTGATGACCCATAAACCCAGTTCATTATACTCGGATGAGCCCCCAAACAAACACATCATCTCCATGTGAAGCCAATCTTGCCTCTAGCTATTCTTTTTTTTCTTTTCTATATTTTGTTTAATTTACATTCCCAATGATTTCCCCTTTCCCAGTTCCTCCCTCGCTGAAAGTCCCATAAGTCCTCTTCCCTCCCCATGTTACCCATTAAACCCCCTCTCGCTTCTCTGTCCTGGTATTCCCCTACATCCAGTCTTTCCAGACCAGAGGTCTCTCCTTCCATCTTCTTGGAAATCAATTGATATGTGAATTGTGTCTTGGGTATTCCAAGTTTCTGGGCCAACATTCCCTTATCAGTGACTGCATACCATGTGTGTTCTTTTGTGACTGGGTTACCTCACTAAGGATGATATTTTCCAGTTCTGACCATTTGCCTAAGAATTTCATGAATTCATAGTTTTTACTTGCAGAGTAGTACTCCATTGTGTAAATATACCACATCTTCTGTATCCATTACTCCATTGAGGGACATCTGGGTTCTTTCCAGTTTCTGGCTATTATAAATAAGGCTGCTATGAACATAGTGGAGCATGTGTCCTTATTGCATGCCAGAGAAGCCTCTGGGTATATGCCCAGGAGTGGTATAACAGGATCCTCTGTGAGTGTCATGCCCAGTTTTCTGAGGAACCGCCAGACTGCTTTCCAGAATGGTTGTACCAGCTTGCAATCCCACCAGCAGTGGAGGAGTATTCCTCTTTCTCCTCATCCTTGCCAACACCTGCTGTTTCCTGTGTTTTTGATCTTAGCCATTCTGACTGGTGTGAGGTGGAATCTCAGGGTTGTTTTGATTTGCATTTCCCCAATGACTAAAGATGATGAACATTTCTTTAGGTGCTTCTCAGCCATTCGATATTCTTCAGGTGAGAACTCTTTGTTTATTTCTATACCCCATTTTTAATAGGGTTTTTTGACTCTCTGGGGTCTAACTTCTTGAGTTCTTTGTATATATTGGATATTAGACCTCTGTCGGATGTAGGGTTGGTAAAGATCTTTTCCCATTTTGTTGGTTGCCACTTTGTCCTTTTGACAGGGTCCTTTGCCTTGCAGAAACTTTGCAATTTTGTGAGGTCCCATTTGTCAATTCTTGATCTTAGAGCATAAGCTATTGGAGTTCTCTTCAGGAAATTTTCCCCTGTATCCATATGTTCAAGGCTCTTCCCTAGTTTCTTTTCTATTAGTTTCAGTGTGTCTGGTTTTATGTGGAGGTCCTTGATCCACTTGGAATTGAGCTTAGTGCAAGGAGATAAGAATGGGTCAATTTGCATTCTTCTGCATGTTGACCTTCAGTTGAGCCAGCACCATTTGTTGAAAAGGCTATCTTTTTTCCACTGGATGGTTTTAGCTCCTTTGTCAAAGATCAAGTGACCATAGGAGTGTGGATTCATTTTCGGGTCTTCAATTCTGTTCCATTGATCTACATGCCTGTCACTGTACCAATACCATACAGTTCTCACTGTCTGGAAAACATCTCCACTTGAACATCTCTATAATTTTCAATAGGGACATGCACGCCTTCAACTCTTTCTGTTTCCACAGTCTTCTTCTTTAGCTTTTTTCTTTGATTATGATGTCATCACCCACTGTGTGATCTATGTAAGCACTTCTACACACATGCACACACACACACACACACACAACCATGTACAGAAATGTAAATTGGACAATAGCTCATAGAATTTTGAATTGTACCTTTTATTGAATATTGTTGTAGGATATTATTGTTGTGTCCATGTAGTATTGGCTGCTTTCATTTCTAATCCCTGAAACCCCATTGTCACTGTATAATAGAAATTTTAGGCAAGAGAGGCAATATGTAAGCCACTTCCCTCCTCATGTGCAACACAAACTTTAAAAGACTGAAATGATTCTATATTCAATAGCAATGGCATTAGGAGTACGAGATATTGGAAAGAAGCAAAAGTTCTGCTGAGCAATATAAAGCAGTTTCAGAGTGTAAAAATACAGCGTAGGATACACATCCCTTTAAACATATTTTAAATTTTTAAATGATAGATAAATAATACAACTGTATTAATGTAACACTGTGCAATGAATACCATACGTAATGTAGAAGATGAACTGTGTCAGAGTGAAAATGAGTGTAAAGAGAATAGGAGGTAGAGAACAAGAGAAGTTAACTGGAGAACTGAGCAAAAAAAATGAATATCAAGACCAATGTAGTGAATCGTGCCTGAGATCTCAGCACTCATGAGGTTCTGGCAGATTCAGCAGTGTAAAAGTGAGGTCAGTCCAAGCTGTGTAGTGTAAACCTGTGAGAACAGCATAGCTATGTAGTAAGACCTTGTGAGGCTGACCTGAGTGAGATACACAGTGAGATACTGCCAAAGAAATGAAATTCCTGATTTTTTTGTAATTTTTGTTTTTATTTTTATTAGATATTTGCTTTATTGACATTTCAAATGTTACACCCTTTCCTTGTTTCCCCTCCTAAAACCTCCTACCCCATTCCCCCTCCCCCTGCTTACCAACCCACCCACTCCTGCTTTCCTGTCCTAGCATTCCCCTACAATGGGGCATAAAGCCTTCATAGGACCCATGGCCTCTCCTCTCATCAATGTCTGAAAAGGCCATCCTCTGCTACATATGCAGCTGGAGCCATGGTTCCCTCCATGTGTACTCTTTGGTTGGTGGTTTAGTCCCTGGGAACTCTGGGGGTACTGGTTGGTTCATTTTGTTGCTCCTTCTAAAGGGCTGCAACCCCCTTCAGCTCCTTGGGTCCTTTCTCTAGCTCCTCCATTGGGGACCCTGTGCTTAATCCATTGGTCAACTGTGAGCTCAACTTCCATTTTCGTCAGGTACTGGCAGAGCCTCTCAGGAGACATCTATATCAGGCTCCTGACAGCTGGCACTTGTTGGCATCTGCAATAGTGTCTGGGTTTGGTAATTGTATATAGGTTGAATCCCCAGGTGGGGCAGTCCCTAAATGTCCTTTCCTTCAGTCTCTGTTCCACATTTTGTCTCTGAATCTCCTCCCATGAGTATTTTGAGCCCCCTTCTAAGAAGGACTGAAGTATCCACACTTTTGTATTCCTTCTTGAGATTCACGTGGTTTGACACTGTCTTATAGTAAGATGCTGGATCTCTGGTTCTTATAATTTTTGTCTGCTTTTCCATGGCTGTGTCTTATCCTTAGTTATAATAGTTACACTGTAGATGCAGCAACAGTGACTGGAAATATCAGTCGTACATTCTCTGTGTTTTTGCCAGTTGTAGATCCTTGTAATATTCTTTGTGTGTTGAAAATAAAAATAAAATGAAAAGAAAAAGAAAGAAAGAAAATGGTTCTTTACAGGGGTAAGGGTATGATGTCATAAGTATTTTAAATACAATAAGAAACTATTTTGGCCCACTAGACTGTGCCCCTTCCTACTAAGTGACTTGTTGATGGGCGTGGCATTTGTTACCACCTAAAGCTATGCAGATATCCTTGGTCTTTGCTGAAGCCTGGAACCAAGTTGACATCAATATGCTATACTGTCAAAGGAGGTCAGAGTAAACTAAGTTCCCTACACTACCACCTGAGTTAACTGTGATGTCTGTGTTCATGTTGATGCGTGTGATCCTACTGGAGTTGGGGTCTGTGTTGATGTTCCTGGCTCAAGTTCCAAACAAAGACCATGTGGATGCCCATAGTCTCTGCTGCATCTCATGGAGCATCTACCTCATGCTGCATAGCCATGTTGATGTCTATGGGACATGCTGATACCAAGGCCCACACAAATCTGAGTGACCTGCTGTACTGACTGGTTTTGTGTGACAACTTGACACAGGCTGGAGTTAACACAGAAAAAGGAGTTTCAGTTGGGGAAGTGCCTCCATGAGATCCAGCTGTGGGGCATTTTCTCAATTAGTGATCAAGGGAGGAGGCTCCCTTGTGGGTGGTGCCATCCCTGGGCTGGTATTCTTGGGTTCTATAAGAGAACAGGCTGAGCAAGCCAGGGCAAGCAAGCCAATAAGAAATATCCCTCCCATGGCCTCTGCATCAGCTCTTGCTTTGTGACTTGCTTGAGTTCCAGACCTGACCTCCTGTCAGGTGATAAACAGCAATTTGGAACTATAAGCTGAATAAACCCTTCTCTCCCCAACTTGCTTTTTGGTCATGATGTTTGTACAGGAATAGAAACCCTGACTAAGAAACCTGCACTGCCATCTGATGCCGTGTACTTGATATCCATGTACTTGATGGTGCTGAGGGCCATGTCTGGGTCTGTGGTCCTACTGGATCTGGGTCTGTGTTGATGTCCATGGTGTGTGCTACCACCAAAAGCCATGTGAATCCATGGTCTATGTTGCAGCTGAAGCGATGTCAGTGTCCACAGAGGGTGCTGCCACAAGTGACTATACTGATGTGAGTAGTAGGAAGCTATGGTGATGTCCATGTACTTGCTACTGTAATGGGCTGTGTCTGACTGCATGGTCCTGATTCAGTCAAGGTCTTGTTAATGTTCATGGTTTTTGTTGCCAGTAAAGGCCATGTAGCTATCTGTGGTCAGTGCTGCAGCCTGAACCAATGTTGATGTTTGTGGGCAGTGCTCCAGTCAGGGGCCTTACTTATGTGGATAACTAATACAATGGTGATGTTAATAGTCCAAGAAGTTTCTGAGGGCCTTGTGTGGGCCTATGATCTACTACTGTAGGACAGGGCTGTGTTTGTGGTCTATGCTATGGCCAAAAATCATATGAGGCCCATGATCTGTGTTCCAACTGACTTTAAAGTGCAAGGGAGCTACTTTTGCTTTGATTTCAATGACTGAAACTGCCAATTCAGAAGGAAGGGAATGGAAGGGTTCTGTAACATCTTCTACTCTCCCCAACCACACCACAAAAGTAACAACCTAGATAGAAAACCACAGAAGTGGATATGACTGAGTTGTGTAATAAGTAATTTTCAGAGAATCAATAAATATGATATGATAATAAAACAAAAGCATATTAGTTTGGAAAAATGATAGTAGTAAATTTTCCTCTAAGGCCTATGACTAGCTAGATCTACAGAATCAGGCATAAATATTTTCCTATTGATTGGGCTGTAAGTCCAATTATAGAGCTATTGATTACATCCAAGATAAAAGAGCCACTATCGCACCACTGGGGATACTTTCCCATGCTGGTCATTGTTGCAGTTCATAAAGTTTACAGTGGGGTATGAATATTGGTTGCTTTGCTAACCTGGCATCTTTCATAGCACCTTCCAATACAATGAGATCTAGACCCCAAGAAAGGTACTTCTGAGTCAGTTCTAGTCAATTTTTCCAAGTATATGTCTGAAGTGCAAAGTGTCTTCAGCAATGTGATCTTACCTACAAGGTTGGAAACAAAGGCAAGAACAATGCTCTATATTTTGCGGGGTGTCTCCTGGACTCATCTGACCAAAAGCTCTGGGATTTTCTTAAGGTAGTGTATGACACTTGTGAGGAGCATTATCTCACCATAATGCATAGCTATGCTATATGTATATGTATGAGAATATGTATATATATGCTTTAATAAGTATGATTATAAAATAATGTGTTAGCCTATGGGCTTTTAAAACATCATGAGTATTATTTATCTCTGCTTTATCCCTCTTTCTCTGTATTACCCTGCTCCCACCCCAGTCCTTACCCTGTTTTCCCTTTCTCTACTCATAGCTACCATTCCCTGTTATCCTGTTAGCCAAAAAAATGATGATGGTTAAGTATACAGGAAGAGTCAAGAAGAACCCTCATTCACTATTGGTAGGATCATAAACTGACACAACCACAATGGAAACCATATGAGGAGTTACCTAAATGTATAGATCTGCTATCTTATTTGAAGGGAATAATATGCTACTCCAGACATACTAGCTTAGCCACGTTCTTTGTACATTCTCTACCCACAATAACTTGAAAGGAAATCAGCTTAACTGTCCTTCAACAGATGGATGGATAATGAAAATGCAGTATAGACACACAAGTCCATCCATCTGTAAAGTGCAATGAAATCATGAAACTTGTACACAAATGGATGGACCTGGAAAATATTGCACTGTGTTCTAACCTAGACCAGAAACACAAGTGTTTCATGTTCTTTCTTATTTTGGGGGCTTACTTCCAAAAACTTAGGTTTTTTGGACATAACCCCAAGAACCAGCATAAGCCATGAAAGCAGAAATCAATGAGGGGGTTGGAGGAGGGGCTTGAAATGGAGCCTTTGCTTGGTTTCTTCAAATAGATTATTCTGGGTTTCAGTTGTGAATTATGTTATTTCCATGTTTCTCCTCAGCATGGCTGTTGTTAGGATAGAGAAAGCATATTCTCTCTCTCTCTCTCTCTCTCTCTCTCTCTCTCTCTCTCTCTCTCTCTCTCTCTCTCTCTCTCTCTCTCTCCCTCCCTCCTTCTCTCCCTCCCTCCCTCCCTCCCTCCCTCCTTCTCTCTCTCTCTTTCTCTCTCTCTCTCTCTCTCTCTCTCTCTCTCTCTCTCTCTCTCTCTCTCTCTCTGTATGATATTAAGCTTGTATTAAATTGAAGATGTTTAATTTTTCTAAGGATTTTCTGGAATTTTTAAGTATGTTATGTATAGAATAATATCAACAAATAAAGATAGTTTGACTTTTTCTTCGTGTGCATCTTTTTGGTTTCTGCCAATTCTCTAACCATTCTAGCTATGACTGCCAATACCATATAGATTAAGGTCTTGTTCCTGATTTCAGTGGTATTGTTTTGAGGTTATTTTTGTCTGTTAAGCATAACTCTGGCTACAGCTTGACCAGTTATAGTATTTATTATGTTGATATAAGTTCCATTTTTAGTGATTATTTTATTTACATTCCAAATATTTCCCCCCTTTCTGGTCTCCTCTGCAATTCCTCAGCACATACCACCTGCTCTTCACCTCTCAGAAAGTGTTCACCCACATACCCACTCCTGCCACCCCATCTAACATTCCCTTCGGTTGGGGCAACAAGACTCCACAGGACTAAACACTCTGCTTCGTATATAATGGGAGACATTGACCCACCCATATATACTCTTTAGTTGGAGGTTTAGCACCTGGGAGCTTTGAGGGGTCTGGTTAGTTGATATTGTTGTTCTTCCTGTGGGGTTGCAATCCCCATCAGCTTCTTCAGTCCTTTCCCTAACTCTCCCATCAAGCTACCTAGGCTCAGTCTAATGGTTGGCTGTGAGTATCTCCATCTATCTTGGTCAGGTACTGGCAAAGCCTCTCAGAGCCTCAAACTAGACTCTTATCTGTAAACACTTCTTGGCATCAGCAACAGTGTTGGGGTTTGGTGTCAGCAGATGAGATGTATCCCAAGGTAGGGCTGTCTCTGGGTGAACTTCCCTTCAGTCTCGGCTCCATTTTTTATTCTTGTGTTTCCTTTAGACAGGAACAATTATGGATTAAAAAGTTTGAGATTGGTGCACCATCTGTGGGCCATGTCTATCCACTGAAGGTGGTCTCTTCAGGTTCTATCTCCACACTGTTGGGTATTTTGGCTAATGTAATCCCCATTGGGTCCAGGGAACCTCTAGAATACATAGCATCTGGGACTTTCTAGTGGTTTCCCTGTTCACCACTCCCAACAGCTACATATTTCTATTCGTTCTCCTGAACCTCTGAACTTCTCTCCTCCCATACCTGATCCTGCCCCCTCTATTTTCCCTCACCCTCTGTTCACTCATTCAGCTCCATCCATCCCTCTGCCTCCTATGATAATTTTCCCCCTTCTTTTTTTATTTTCTTTATATTTTTATTACATTCCCAATGATTTCTCCTTTCCCAGTTCCCCCCTCCCTGAAAGTTCCCTAAGCCCTCTTCCCTCCCCCTGTTCCCCAGTCAAACCCCTCCCACTTCTCTGTCCTAGTATTCCCCTACACTGCTACATCCAGTCTTTCCAGGACCAGGGGTCCCTCCTTCCTTCTTCTTGGAAACCTTGGTGTGTGAAATGTGTTTTGGGCATTCCGAGCTTCTGGGTTAATATCCACTTATCAGTGACAGCATACCATGTGTGTTCTTTTGTGATTGGGTACCTCACTAAGGATGATATTTTCAAGTTCTGACCACTTGCCTAAGAATTTCATGAATTCATTGTTTTTAATTGCAGACTAGTATTCCATTGTGTAAATATACCACATCTTCTGAATCCATTCCTCCATTGAGGAACGTCTGGGTTCTTTCCAGCTTCTGGCTATTATAAAGCTGCTATAAACATAGTGGAGCATGTGTCCTTATTGCATGTCGGGGAGGACTCTGGGTATATGCTCAGGAGTGGTACCATTTTTCGCCCTTCTAAGTGGGATTGAAAAATCCACACTTTGGCCTTCTTTTTTTTTTATTGAGACAGGGTTTCTCTGTGTAGCCCTGGCTGTCCTGGAACTCACTGTGTAGACCAGGCTGGCCTCGAACTCAGAAATCCTCCTGCCTCTGCCTCCCAAGTGCTGGGATTAAAGGCATGCGCCACCACCGCCCGGCCTGGCCTTCTTCTTATTAAGCTTCATACGTTCTTTAGGTTGTATCATGGGTATTCTAAGATTTTGGGCTAATATCCACTCATCAGTGAGTACATACAACACATATCCTTTTGAGTCTAGATTACTCACTCAGGGCAATATTTTCTACTTCCATCCATTTAACTGCAAAATTAATGAAGTAGTCTTTTTTTAAGCTGAGTAGTATTCCATTTTTCAGTTGAGAAACATATGGCTTGTTTTCAGCTTTTGGCTATTATAAATAAGGCTGATATGAACATAGTAGAGTACATGTTCTTTTCATAGGTTAGAACACTTTTGGATATGTGCCCAGGAGTGGGTATAGCTGAGTCTACAGCTAGAACTATTTCCAATTTTTTAAGGAACCACCAGATTGTTTCTAAAGTGGTTGTACCAGCAGTGGAGAAGTATTCTACTTTCTCCACATCCTCACCAGTATCTGCTGTTACCAAAGTACTTGATCTTAACCATTCTGATTGTGTAAGCTATAATCTCAGAGTTGTTTTGATTTGCATTTCCCCGATGACTAAGGACAGTAAACATTTTCTTTAGGAGCTTCTTGGCCATTAGAGATTCCTCAGCTGAGATTTCTTTGCTTAGTTCTGTACCTCATTTTTAATAGGGTAATTCAGTTTTCAGGAGTCTAACTTCTTGAGTTCTTTGTATATTTTGGAGATTAGTCCTCTATCAGATGTAGGGTTGATAAAGATCTTTTCCCTATCTGTAAGTTGACATCCTATCCTACTGACAGTGTCCTTTGCCTTACAGAATCTTTTCAACTTTATGAGGTCTCATTTGTCCACTGTTGATCTTAGAAATTGAGCCATTGGTGTTCTGTTCAGGAAAAATTTCCTATTTTTAGGTGTTTGGGGCTCTTTTCACTTTCTCTTTTATTAGATTCAGTGTATCTGATTTTATGTGGAGGTCCTTGATCCACTTGGACTTGAGCTTTGTACAAAGAGATAAAAATGGATCAAATTGCATTCTTCTACATGCAGAATGCCAGGTGAAGCAACACCATTTGTTGAAAATGCTTTATTTTTTCCACTGGTTGGTTTTGGCTTCTTTGTCAAAGATCAAGTGACCATAGGTGTGAGGGTTTATTTCTAGGAATTCAGTTCTATTCCATTGATCTAACTATCTGACTCCTTAACACTGTTGTTTTTAACACTATTTCTCTCTAGTAAAGCTTGAAATCAATGATAGTGATTGCCCTAGAAGTTCATTTATGGTGGAGAATTGTTTTCACTATCCTTGGGGTTTTTATCGTTGTTTTGGGTTTTGTTTTGTTTTGTTTTTGTTTTGTGTTTGTTTTTGTGTTTGTGTTTGTTTTTTGTTATTCCAGATGAATTTGAGAATTGATCGATCTATCTCTATGAAGAGTTGAGTTGGAACTATGATGGGGATTGCATTGAATATGTAGATTGCTTTTTTTAAGATGGCCATTTTTACTGTGTGAATACTATGTATCCATGTGCATGGGAGAACTTTTCATCCTATGAGGTCTTCAATTTCTTTCTTCAGAGTTAAAGTTCTTATCATACATATCTTTCACTTGCTTGGTGAGAGTTACATCAAGATATTTTATACAATTTGTGACTAATGAGAAGGTGGTTTCTTCTCCATTTTTTCTCAGTCTGTTTATCTTTTGTGTAGGGAAAGGCTACTGGTTTGTTTGAATTAATTTTATAACCAACAACTTTGCTGAAGTTGTTTATCAGCTGTGAAAGTTCTCTGGTGGGATATTTGGAATTGCTTGTGTATACTATCATATCATCTGCAAATAGTGATATCTTGAATTATTCTTTCCAATTTGTATCCATTTGACCCCCATTTGTTGTCTAATTGCTCTGGTTAAAACTTCAATTACTATATTGAATAGATAAGGAGAGAGTTGGTAGCACTCTTGTACCTGATTTTAGTGGGATTGTTTCAAGTATCTCAACACTTAGTTTGAAGTTGGCTTTTGGTTTGCTACATATTGCTTTTATTATGATTAGGTAGGTAACTTGACTTCCTGATATTTCCAAGACTTTTAACATGAAGGTGTGCTGTATTTTGTCAAAAGGTTTGCATCTACTAATGACATGATCATGTGATTTTTTTTTCTTTGAGTTTCTTTATATAGTGGATTACATTGATGGATTTCAATATATTGAACCAACCTTGCATCACTGGGATGAAACCTACTTGAATGAGGTGAATGATTACTTTGACGTGTTCTTGGATTTAGTTTCTGAGGATCTAATTGAGTATTTTTTACATTGATATTGGTAAGTGAAAGTGAAGTTCTCTTTGTTTGTTGGGTGTTTGTGTGGTTTAGGTATCACTATAACTGTGGCTTCACAGAACAAATTAGGTCATGTTATTTCTGTTTCTATATTGTGGAATACTTTGAGAAGTATTGGTATTAGGTCTTCTTTGAAGTTCTGATAAACTTCTGCACAAAAACCTTCTGGTCCTGGACATTTTTTGGTTGGGAAACTTTTACTAGGTGCTTCTATGTCCTTAATGGTTATGGGACTGTTTAGATAGTTTATGTGATCCTGATTTAATGTTGGTTCCTGGTATCCATCTATAAAACCATCCATTTCATCTAGATTTTCCAGTTTTGTTGAGTATAGTGTTTTGTAGTAGGATCTGATGATTTTTTTTTGAATTTTCTTAGTTTCTGTTATTATGTCTCCCTTTTCATATCTGCTTTTGTTAATTTGGATGATGTCCATGTGCCCTTTAGTTAGTTTTGCTAAGGGTTTGTCTATCTTGTTGATTTTCTCAAAGAACCATCTCTTAGTTTTGTTGATTCTTTGTATACTTCTCTTTGTTAAAAATTGCTTGATTTCAGCTCTGAGTTTGATTATTTCCTGTCATATTGGGTTTGTTGGATTCTTCTTGTTCTATAGTTTTCAGATGTGCTGTTACTCTCATCTCTCCACTTTCTTTATGAAGTCTCTCAGTGCTATGAATTTTCCTCTTATCACTACTTTCATTGTGTCCCATTAGTTTGTGTATGCTGTTCCTTCATTATCATTAGATTCTAGAATGTCTTTAATTTCTTTCTTTAGATCTTTCCTGGCCAAGTCATCATTGAGTAGAGAGTTCATTAGCTTCCATATGTATGTGGGCTTTCTGTTGGTTTTGTTATTATTGAATGCAAGCACTAGTCCTTGGTAATCAGATAGAATACAAGGGATTATTGCAATCTCCTTGGATTGATTGAGACCTGTTTTGTGTTCAATTATATGGTCAGTTTTCCAGATGATATCATGAGGTGAAAAGAAGGTATACTCTTTTGTTTTAAGGTGAAATGTTCTGTACATATCTATTAAATCCATTTGTTTAATAACTTCTGTTAGCTTCACTGTATCTCTGTTTAGTTTCTGTTTCCATGATTTGTCCATTGTTGAAACTGGAATATTGAAGTCTCCCACTACTATTGTGTAAGTTCTAATGTGTTTTGAGCTTCAGTAATTTCTTTTTACAATTGTGGGTACTCTTGCATTTGGGGAGTAGATGTTCAGAATTAAGAGTTTATCTTTGTGGATTTTTCTTCTGATGAGTATGATGTATCCTTTCCTAACTCATTTGATAAATTTTGGTTGAAAGTCTGTTTTGTTGGATATTAGAATTGCTACTCCAGCTTGTTTCTTGGGACTATTTGCTTGGAAAATATCGGGGTTTTTTTTGTTGTTGTTGTTGTTGTTGTTGCTTTTACACTTTTATAAAATTGGTTATTTTATTTATTTACATTTCTAATATTATCCACTTTGCTTAACAAACCCCTATCATTTCCCTCTCCCCCTGCTTCTATGATGGTGTACCCCCATCCACCCACCTACTCCTGCCTCACTACCCTAGCATTCCCCTACACTGGGGCATTGAGCCTTCACAGGGCCAAGGGCCTCCCTTCCCATTGACACCAGATAACGCCATCCTCTGATACATATGCAGCTGGAGCCATGGGTCCCTCCATGTACAAGTGGGTAATCCAGCTACTTCTTGGCACCATTTGTTTAGAAAATTTTTTTCCAGCTTTTTAACTCTGAGGTAGTGTCTTTCTTTATCACTGAGGTTTGTTTCCTGTATACAGCAAAATACTGGGTCCTTTTTACTTATTCAGTCTGTTAGTCTATGTATTTTTATTGGGGAATTGTTGAGAGATATTCAAGACCAATGATTGTTGGTTCTAGCTATTTTTGATTTTGTTTCTTAATTTCTCTTATTTTCTTAGGCTGTTGTGTTATTATCTTCTGTGGTACCTTGTATGTCTGAGATTCTCTATTCTATCCTTTGTGTCTGTAACTGCTGATCTCTACTAGGTTTTCTATCTCCAGGGATGCCTACCTTTGTGATTATTTTATTGTTTCTATTTCCATTTTTAGATACTGGACAGTATTCTTCAGTACTTCACTTGTTTGATTTTGATTTTCTGTAGTTTTAAAGGGATTTATCTGTTTGCTCTTTAAGTGCTTTCACCTGTTTACCTGTGTTTCCCTGTATTTCTTTAAGGGAGTTATTTATGCCCTCTTTAACGTTCTATATAATCTTCATGAGATAGGATTTTAGGTTAGAATCTTGCTTTTCAGGTATTTTGGGGTATCCAGGGCTTGCTGTGGTAAGAGAACTGGGTTCTGATGGTGCCAAAGGGCATTGATATTTTTTCATATGTTCTTGCAGTTGCATATGGAAATATAATTATCTTTGGTGTTAGCAGGTCTTTCTGTCTCTGGCTGGAGCCTGACCATCTTGAGAATCAGGTTATGACATACCTCCTGGGAGTCAAGCTTTCTCTGGGTATAGACAGCGGGGCAATATAAGTTTCTTTCATTTCCTAATTTCATCAAGATTTTTATTATAAAGGAAATCTGCACTGTTTTCTCTTGTGTGTGGCAGAAGAACAAAACATGATATGGGAGTTGAATTATTAGGAAATAGGACAGAAAGTTCACAGAGGTGAAGGAAAAGAGAGAAAAGAGAAGAGAAGAGAAGAGAAGAGAAGAGAAGAGAAGAGAAGAGAAGAGAGAAATAGTGAGTTGTATACTACCCATGCATCTAGTTAGATTAGCACCATTTGTTGAAAATGCTTTCTTATTTTCATTGTATGTTTTGGCTTCTTTATTGAAACTTCGGTGTCCATATATGTGTGAATTTAGGTCCATGTCATTGATTCGCTTCCATTGATCACCCTGTCTGTTTTTATACCTCTACCATGTTTTTTTATTTTTTTTACTATTGCTCTTTAATATATCTTGAAAGCAGGGAATGCAATACCTCTTGATGGTCATTTTTTTGTGTAGGATAGTTTTAGCTAGTCTGTTTGTTTCTTTGTTTTCTGTATAAAGTTTAGCTTTTTTCTGACCATGCCTATAAAGGATTGTGTTGGAATTTTTATGGGTATTGCATAGAATATGTAAATGGATTTGTTAAGATGGCTCTTTTTACTATGTTAATCCTTCTGATTCATAAGCATGGGAGATATTTCCATCTTCTGATATATTTATCAGTGTCTTTCTTCAGGAAGATCATACAGATTTTTCAGTTGCTTGTTACACATAGCATATTTTTCACTGGTAGGCTGGGGGCATATGAGGAATATATATGGAAATAGGAGGGATCAGGAGGTATGTTGGATGGAAAGAATACTAAGAGAGATGACTGAATTTGGGGTCATTTGGGGTGAAAGGTAGAAACCGCCAATACAAGGAGAGAAACAACACCCTGGAAAAAAAAGGAGATAGTAACCTTCTTGCATCAAACCCAAAAGTAGATAACCACTCAAACATAAAGATAGTGTCAAGAATAGCAGGTGGTAATAATCACTATTCCTTAATCTCTCCTAATATCAATGGTCTCAATTCCCAAATAAAAAGAGGTAGACTAACAGTCTGGATATGTAAACAGGACCCAGCATTTTGCTGCGTGCAGAAAACGCACCTCCTTGTCAAAAACAAACACTACCTTAGAGTAAAAGGCTAGAAAACAATTTTACAAGCAAATGGTCCCAGGAAACGAGACAGAGTAGCCATCCTAATATCAGATGAAATTGACTTTCAACCTAAACACATCAAAAAAGACACAAAAGGACACTACAAACTGGTCAAAGGAAAAATCCACCAAGAAGAACTCTCAATTCTGAACATCTATGCTCCAAATACAAGGGCACCCGCATTCATAAAAGAAACTTTACTAAAGCTCAAAGAACACATCGCACCTCACACAATACTAGTGGGTGACTTCAACACCCCGCTCTCTGAAATGAATCATTCAGGAAAGCAGAAACTAAACAGGGACACAGTGAATCTAATTGAAGCCTTGGACCAAATGGAACTAACTGATATATATATAGAACATTTCATCCTAGAGCAAAAGAATACACCTTCTTCTGAGCACCTCATGGTACCTTCTCCAAAATCGACCATATAATTGGTCACAAATCAGACCTCAACAGATATAAGAAGATAGAAATAATCCCATGCCTCCTATTAGATCACTATGGAATAAGAGTGGTCTTCAATGGCAACAAAAACAAAAGAAAACCCACATACACATGGAGGCTGAACAATGATCTACTCAATGATAACTTGGTCAAGGAGGAAATAAAGAAAGAAATCAAAGACTTTTTAAAATTTAATGAAAATAAAGGCACAACATACCCTAATTTATGGGACAGAATGAAAGCACTGCTAAGAGGAAAATTCATAGCCCTGAGTGCCGCCAAAAAGAAACGGGAGACAGCATACACTAACAGCTTAATGGCACACCTGAAAGCCCTAGAACAGAAAGAAGCAAATACACCCAAGAGGAGTAGAAGGCAGGAAATCATCAAACTCAGGGCTGAAATCAATCAAGTAGAAACAAATAAAACCATACAAAGAATCAACAAAACTAGGAGTTGGTTCTTTGAGTTGAGAAAATCAACAAGATAGATAAGCCCTTAGCCATACTAGCCAGAAGGCACAGAGACAGTATGCAAATTAACGAAATCAGAAACAAAAAGGGAGAGATACAAACAGAAATTGAGGAAATTCAAAAAATCATCAGATCCTATTACAGAATCCTGTATTCAACACAACTAGAAAATCTGGAGGAAATGGACAATTTCCTAGACAGATACCAAATACCAAAATTAAATCAGGATCAAATAGACCATCTAAACCATCCTATAACCCCTGAAGAAATAGAAGTCGTCATTGGAAGTCTTCCAACCAAAAAAAGCACAGGTCCAGATGGTTTTAGTGCAGAATTCTATCAGACCTTCAAAGAAGACCTAACACCAATACTCTTCAAACTATTCCACAAAATAGAAATGGAAGGAACACTACCCAACTCGTTCTATGAAGCCACAATTACGCTAATACCAAAATCACACAAAGATCCGACAAAGAAAGAGAATCTCAGGCCAATCTCTCTTATGAATATCGATGCAAAAATACTCAATAAAATTCTTGCCAACCGAATCCAAGAACACATCAAAACGATCATTCACCATGATCAAGTAGGCTTCATCCCAAGGATGCAGGGATGGTTCAACATAAGGAAGTCCATCAATTTAATCCACTATATAAACAATCTCAAAGAAAAAAACCGCATGGTCATCTCATGAGATGCTGAGAAAGCATTTGACAAAATTCAGCATCCTTTCATGCTAAAGGTCTTGGAAAGATCAGGAATTCGAGGCCCATATCTAAACATAGTAAAAGCAATTTACAACAAACCGGTAGCCAACATCAATCTAAATGGAGAGAAAATTGAAGCAGTCCCACTAAAATCAGGGACTAGACAAGGCTGCCCTCTCCATATCTTTTCAATATAGTACTTGAAGTTCTAGCTAGAGCAATTAGACAACTTAAGGAGGTCAAAGGGATACAAATTGGAAAGGAAGAAGTCAAACTATCACTATTTGCAGACGATATGATAGTATATTTAAGCTACCCAAAGAACTCCACCAGAGAACTCGTACAGCTGATAAACAACTTCAGCAAAGTGGCCAGATATAAAATCAATGCAAACAAGTCAGTAGCCTTCCTATACTCAAAGGATAAGCAGGCTGAGAAAGAAGTAAGAAAAATGATACCCTTCACGATAGCCACAAACAATATAAAGTATCTTGGTGTGACACTAACCAAACAAGTGAAAGATCTATATGACAAGAACTTCAAGTCTCTGAAGAAAGAAATTGAAGAAGACCTCAGAAGATGGAAAAATCTCCCATGCTCATGGATTGGCAGGATTAATATAGTAAAAATGAGCATCTTACCAAAAGTAATACACAGATTCAATGCAATCCCCATCAAAATCCCAACTCAATTCTTCATAGAGTTAGAAAGAGCAATTCAAAAATTCATCTGGAATAACAGAAAACCCAGAATAGCTAAAACTATTCTCAAGAGTAAAAGAACCTCTGGGGGAATCAGTATCCCGGACCTCAAGCTGTACTACAGAGCAATAGTGTTAAAAATTGCATGGTATTGGTACAGTAACAGACATGTAGATCAATGGAACAGAATTGAAGACCCAGAAATGAATCCACACTCCTATGGTCACTTGATCTTTGACAAAGGAGCTAAAACCATCCAGTGGAAAAAAGATAGCCTTTTCAACAAATGGTGCTGGCTCAGCTGGAGGTCAACATTCAGAAGAATGCAAATTGACCCATCCTTATCTCCTTGCACTAAGCTCAATTCTAAGTGGATCAAAGATCTCCACATAAAACCAGACACACTGAAATTAATAGAAAGGAAACTAGGGAAGAACCTTGAACATATGGGCACAGGGGAGAATTTCCTGAACAGAACTCCAATAGCTTATGCTCTAAGATCAAGAATAGACAAATGGGACCTCATTAAATTACAAAGCTTTTGCAAGGCAAAAGACACTGTCAAAAAGACAAAGTGGCAACCAACTAACTGGGAAATGATCTTTAACAACCTTACATCCGACAGAGGGCTAATATCCAATATATACAAAGAACTCAAGAAGTTAAACTCCAGAGAGGCAAGTAACCCTATTAAAAAATGGGGTACAGAGCTACACAAAGAGTTCTCACCTGAAGAATATCTAATGGCTGAGAAGCACCTAAAGAGATGTTCATCATCCTTAGTCATTAGGGAAATGCAAATCAAAACAACCCTGAGATTCCATCTCACACCAGTCAGGATGGCTAAGATCAAAAACACAGGAGACAGCAGTTGTTGGCGAGGATGTGGAGAAAGAGGAACACTCCTCCACTGCTGGTGGAATTGCAAGCTGGTACAACCACTCTGGAAAGCAGTCTGGCGGTTCCTCAGAAAACTGGGCATGACACTCCTGGAGGACCCGGCTATACCACTCCTGGGCATATACCCAGAGACTTTACCTGCATGCAATAAGGACACATGCTCCACTATGTTCATAGCAGCCTTATTTATAATAGCCAGAAGCTGGAAAGAACCCAGATGTCCCTCAACGGAGGAATGGATTCAGAAGATGTGGTATATTTACACAATGGAATACTACTCTGCAATTAAAAACAATGAATTCACGAAATTCCTAGGCAAATGGTCAGAACTTGAAAATATCATCCTTAGTGAGGTAACCCAATCACAAAAGATCACACATGGTATGAAGTCACTGATAAGGGGATATTGACCCAGAATCTCAGAATACCCTAGACACAATCAGCATATCAATAGATTTCTAAAAAGATGGAAGGAGAGACCCCTGGTCCTGGAAAGACTGGATGTAGGGGAACGCCAGGACAGAGTAATGAGAGGGGGTTGAACGGAGAAAAGAGGGAGGGAAGGGGGCTTATGGGACTTTCGGGGAGGGAGGAAACGGGAAAGGGGAAGTGATTTGGAATGTAAATTAAAAAAATAAAATTAAATTAAATTAAAAAAAAATAAATAAAATAAAATAAAATAAAATTCATCCGGAAAAACAGAAAACCAAGGATAGCTAAAACTATTCTCAAGAGTAAAAGAACCTCTGGGGGAATCAGTTTCCCGGACCTCAAGCTGTACTACAGAGCAATAGTGTTAAAAACCGCATGGTATTGGTACAGTGACAGGCATGTAGATCAATGGAACAGAATTGAAGACCCAGAAATGAATCCATACTCCTATGGTCACTTGATCTTTGACAAAGGAGCTAAAACCATCCAGTGGAAAAAAGATAGCCTTTTCAACAAATGGTGCTGGCTCAACTGGAGGTCAACATGCAGAAGAATGCAAATTGACCCATTCTTATCTCCTTGCACTAAGCTCAATTCCAAGTGGTTCAAGGACCTCCACATAAAACCAGACACACTGAAACTAATAGAAAGGAAACTAGGGAAGAACCTTGAACATATGGGCACAGGGGAGAATTTCCTGAATAGAACTCTAATAGCTTATGCTCTAAGATCAAGAATTGACAAATTGGACCTCATTAAATTGCAAAGTTTTTGCAAGGCAAAAGACACTGTCAAAAAGACAAAGCGGCAACCAACTAACTGGGAAATGATCTTTACCAACCCTACATCCGACAGAGCTAATATCCAATATATACAAAGAACTCAAGAAGTTAAACTCCAGAGAGGCAAGTAACCCTATTAAAAAATGGGGTACAGAGCTAAACAAAGAGTTCTCACCTGAAGACTATCTAATGGCTGAGAAGCACCTAAAGAGATGTTCATCATCCTTAGTCATTAGGGAAATGCAAATCAAAACAACCCTGAGATTCCATCTCACACCAGTCAGGATGGCTAAGATCAAAAACACAAGAGACAGCAGTTGTTGGCGAGGATGTGGAGAAAGAGGAACACTCCTCCACTTCTGGTGGGATTGCAAGCTGGTACAACCACTCTGAAAAGCTGTCTGGCGGTTCCTCAGAAAACTGGGCATGACACTCCCGTAGGATCCGGCTATACCACTCCTGTGCATATACCCAGAGGCTTTACCTGCATGCAATAAGGACACATGCTCCACTATGTTCATAGCAGCCTTATTTATAATAGCCAGAAGCTGGAAAGAACCCAGATGTCCCTCAACGGAGGAATGGATTCAGAAGATGTGGTATATTTACACAATGGAATACTACTCTGCAATTAAAAACAATGAATTCACGAAATTCCTAGGCAAATGGTCAAAACTTGAAAATATTATCCTTAGTGAGGTAACTCAATCACAAAAGAACACACATGGTATGCAGTCACTGATAAGGGGATAGTAACCCAGAATCTCGGAATACCCTAGACACAATTCGCATATCAATAGATTTCTAAGAAGATGGAAGGAGAGACTCCTGGTCCTGGAAAGACTGAATGTAGGGGAACACCAGGACAGAGAAACGAGAGGGTGTTGAATGGGGAAAAGAGGGAGGGAAGGGGGCTTATGGGACTTTCGGGGAGGGAGGAAACTGGAAAGGGAAAATGATTTTGAATGTAAATAAAAAAAACTTAGAAAATTAAAAAAAAAAGAAACCTCACATTAGCTTGTAGCAATCAAATTAAAATTTTTATCAAATATCATTAAACTTCACTGAGCCAAGCTATACGAAGCTTCAGGCTCATAGAATATTTATAACAAAAAAAATAATATTCCTAAAAAAATTAAAATTAAAAAAAACATTTTGAAAGATGAAAAAAAAAGATGTGGTATATTTACACAATGGATAACTACTCTGCAATATAAAACAATGAATTCACGAAATTCTTAGGCAAATGGTCAGAACTGGAAAATATCATCCTTAGGGAGGTAACCCAATCACAAAAGAACACACATGGTATGCAGTCACTGATAAGAGGATATTAACCCAGAATCTCGGAATATCCAAGACAGAATTCACATATCAATAGATTTCCAAGAAGATAGAAGGAGAGACCCCTGGTCCTGGAAAGACTGGATGTAGGGGAATACCAGGACAGAGAAGTGAGAGGGGGTTAAATGGGGAACAGGGGGAGGGAAGAGGGCTTATGGGACTTTCAGGGAGGGAGGAAACAGAAAAGGGGAAATCATTTGGAATGTAAATAAAAAAATAAAGAAAATAAAAAAATTTAGAAAAAAGAAAATGATTTAGATACAAAATTCTAAATTCATCATGATATGATAGATGATAAATACTTTCTCGAACTTGCCAAGCATAAACAAACTGGATATTATAAATGTATATCATATGTAATTGATAATTGATAATTGCTTCATAATTATTATAATTGTATTCAATTTGTATTTGGAAGAAAAGAGTATTTTATCAGATTAAAAAGAGGTATTGTAGCGAGAAAAAAAAAAGGAAAGACTAGAAGGAAGCTGGCTAGTGAAGAGATTTCATTGTAATCCAATGTCATAAATCCATTATGTAAACTATTTCAACTGATGTATCTGTGAACACAGAAATCATGGTAACATGATAAACTTTTGCAGTAACATAAGGGGAACAGAGATCATATTAGACAGTCCCTCATCCACTGTGAATTTTCAGGATTGTTTATGCAAGGTAAGGAGGAAGTTATAGCCAGGTATCAAAGACATTTCTTCTTTGACTACTGCAGCAAACCTCTTCTCTTTTCTGCATGAACAGTTATGCTCCTTCTTTGTAGATCTAATGATGGGGCATAATATCTCATATTTAATATTAATATCAATACATTTACTATATGAAATTAGGTATCAATCCAAAGTACTACCGTTACACAGAGATTTTCTTACTGCAGATAAGTCTTATTATGGCTCTCTTCATTTCTCTGTTCCTCAGGCTGTAGATGAAGGGGTTCAGCATGGGAGTCACCACTGTGTACATCATGGCCATGGCAGTCTCCTTTACAGTGGAATTATTATCTGATGGACATAAGTAGAGACCAATAATTGTCCCATAGAACAGTGACACCACAGACAGATGGGATCCACAGGTGGAAAAGATCTTATAGATTCCCTGGATAGAAGGAACCTTGAGAATGGAGAAGAAAATCTTTACATAGGACATAACAATGAGTAGGAATGGAATAAGAATGATGATCGCTCCCATGATAAATATCATCAACTCATTAACATAAATGTCTGAGCAAGACAACTTCAGAAGTGCAGAAATGTCACAGAAAAAGTGGAAAATCACATTCTTCTTACAAAAAGACAATCTCGCCATGAGCAAGGTGTGCATCATGGCATTAGATGTTGTCAGCATCCACATTAGTAGAACTAGTAAAGTACAGAACTTGATGTTCATGATGCTGGTGTAATGTAAAGGAAAGCAGATGGCCACATAGCGGTCATAGGCCATGACCACAAGAAGAAAGCTTTCCATGTCTCCAAAAACCATAAAGAAGTACAGCTGTGTCAGGCAGCCCACATAGGATATAGACGGTACATGGCTCTGAATGTTCTGAAGCAATTTGGGCATTGTGACAGAGGAAAAGCAGAGATCAGAGAAGGACAAGTTGCTGAGAAAGAAGTACATGGGTGTGTGGAGATGGGAATCCAGTCGAACAAGAACAATGATTACCAGGTTCCCCAGGATGGTGGTGAGGTACATGGCCAGGAACAGGGCATAGAAGAAAAGATGATACTCTGACAGGATGGGCAGACCCAGGAGGAGGAACTTTGATATCAAAGTTTGGTTGTTTCCAGTCATGTTCTCCCTCTAATGACTTTAAGAAAAAAAATCCATTTTCTTAAAATCCCAGTGGTTGTGCCTGTAAAATATCATAGATCAATTTCATTCTTTTGCTTCATATGTTTATTTAGAAAGTTTCCTTTATTTTTTTACATTCTTTAATTTTCATATTCTTTACCTCACTATGATATGGAATAATCTTGGTCTATTAATTTATCAGTTGTCCTTGGTAGATGATGACATACAAACCAAATACCGTATAGTCTGCTGATTCCTTCCCCCAACATCCATACACACATTTCATTGAAAAGGGACATGGTTTGTGATACAAGGTGTGTTAAATACTTTAGAGTAATTAAACATACTCTCTTCAAATTAACTGAAGTCCCTACATCCAAATATGTTCAGTGTTTATAGCCATGTTTCCTTAGCATGTTCTACCCCTCTAGTATTATCAAATCACATCTAATTGCTTCTTTTATGGAAAATGTTTGGGTATTTCTTCCCTGCATTCTGGTTAAAAAGTGGTATAAACTACTGTTCACAATATTCTATTGTTTATTTCTGTGAAATTTCTTGAAGAATTTTTGTATACCTACTAATCATAATTCAAAATGAGTCCCAAAAAACCCACATATACTTTAATGCATTAGACCATCATTTAAATTCATGTACCGTTGTCTTTGTAAGCTACAGAAATGGCTAACTTGCTGCTGACTAATGATTTTTCAAAGGCATATGTGGCTTAATTCATCCCAAAAGTAATTTACTCTTCTCCCATAACATGTTCTCTCTCCCATTTCTTTACTTTTCATAATATTTAAAAACTAATTCAATATCCTGAATGAAGTTCTACTGTATTCTTTCTTTTCTATTACCTTGGACACCAACCCAGGATCTCATACAGTTTCTCATCTTAATTCTCTTCTTATCCAAGTATTCAAAATCATCTAAATGCATTATTAAAAATGGATGCCATCATTTCTTAAGTGAAATATTGAAGTCAACATTCAATTCCTACATCTGTCCCATGTCTCAACGCTACTTTATTCAGTAGGTTTATCCCACACTGGCATTATGAGATATAAATACAGTTCCCTCTTTCCAGATTCATTCCTTAGATGGCCATATTCTTTTTGAGAACACAAATCCTATAACATACCCAAACATTGCTTACTTACCCAACTTCTATCAGCCACTACAGCAAAATATGGCCTAACATGGCACATATGCATTTTACTCTTCAGTAATGCTGTACTCCGAATAGACATTTGTGACTCCATTTTGAACGGAATATTCTTCTTTCCTATCACATCTTCTCCTCTGTGGTGTATCTTGTTCATTTTATGTTTCCACATTATTGCATGCCATATATTGAGTTATAATTTCTTTGTGTCCCTATATATATAGTTAGACCTGCTACCATGGTCTCATACCACCTCATACTCATCTCATAGCTTGTCATTCAATAAGAGTGATTGTTGAAAGACTGTAAACTTCACACAGGAAAGGTCATGCCTGTCTTCATCCTGCAGCAAGGTAAGCCCTGACTGTCCATGACCCAGTATTCATGAAGATTTTCTGGCTATGCTGTAACCTGAGACATAGGTTAAAATTTAAGCAAGGAATTTACATTAAACCCAAATAATTATTATTCTTCATTCTCAAAATATGAAGTCACCAAAAAAGTTACATTTTTAACATTAAATTTTGATAGTCTATGATTAGATTTAAGATGTGATTATGTATTTATGGAGAGTATTTGGGTGTGCAGAATGCAAGGCTCTTTTCAATTATACTGATGACTGATATTTTATGCTTCATATGATTCTACTATATTCATATGATATTCATTTCCCAATACATATGATTCCACTGCTAATGATGCAGAAAAACATATACAATGAACATTTTATAAAGTATCAGTTAATTTTAATCCCTCCCTTGAGTTCATGTTCAGATATCCATACCTAACATTACAGTTTTTATAAAAACTTGTCTAGGGCTTAAAATCCATTTTTGTCAAATTACAGTTCAAGGTATTTCTATGTAGGTGTTTTACTGTGCTTTTAACATTTAATTTAGTTATTAACATTATATCTGAGTAAAGTAACTCTGGTCTTTCATAATGTGACAATCCTCACGTGAGCAGTTAATAGAAAAAACAGAAAACTTAGAGTAATATAAGGGAAATTGTGCACCGAGCTTCTCAGAATTATTTGTATTCTATGAATGAGTAGGGCCCATGGTTTACTTAGGCTTACGTGAAGAGACAACAAAGCAAAGATCCCGTGTGATGGTGACTGCTGCTGACCCAACGGACTTTACTTCTTCAGTTGTATAAACACACAATTTTTACCTGAATAGTAGATATGACTTTCCGAGGAAATATTTCTAGCAGCCATTGTAGATTCATCTCTCCTGCAATTCTCTAAAAACATGGGCTCTGGTTTTCAAGGTGATACTCAATTTTATAAATGGACACTGAGGTGGTGTGAATACACTGGTGATATCTGTGCTCTTTTGGACAGAAGATCTCTTCGAACCTTACTAATCTTTAAAACTAAAGACTTACTAAAATAAGGCTTGAGCACTGCAGCATTGCCCCTACCCTAAAGAGTTGTTATTGGGTTGAAATGGGAAAAAATTGCCAATAAGTAATTGTAATAAACCCTATCGTTAACAAAATTATTATCAATGTAACTGAGAAACAAAGTATTTCTAAAATATTTCAAAGTGTTACAAAGTACAAAAGTGGCAAAGAATAATGTCTTACCTGAAAACTGCCCATCATACTATCATGAAGCTGGAAATACAAGATCTATAGTTTGGAAGACAGTAATGTACCTCATGAAATTTTATCTAGGATGACTGAAGGTATATTATGGTTCCTACTTCAGATCCTGATCACTTTTATTTATTATAAGAACACGAAAGAATATCCTCTGCATTCAGCATCTTCTTACATGTCCCCTTCTTGCCATCTATGGACCCAAAGGGCTCTATATCCCTGATGAATTCTGATCTTGTGCAATTACCCAGGACCTAAATAGAACCAATTTTCCAAAGCCCTGATGTGGGAGAAGTTGATGGTCACTGATCAGTCCTTAATATACTTAGTAAGAAGTTGGAAGTAAAGAAAAACATCAGATGCATATTTACCCTTTACCTGTTATGAAATTCACAGGATTTTTGTGTGATCCAGCTTAGATCTTAATAGACTGAGTCCAATCTTTTTGAAAACCACTGAAGTAACCATGAATGCTTTTTTGAGGTAGACCATCAATATGTGGGGATGGAGTTGAGAGCATTCTTTTGTTACTCTCTAAATTCTGAGCATGTATAGTATAAATCATCTTTCATTTCTTATTCTTTTTATATTGCTTTTTTATTAAATAATTTATTTTTTATACTCCATAATTTATTCCCCCCACCCCAGTTCACTCTCTGACTGTTCCACATCCCATACCTCCTCCCCACCCTCTGTCTTCACATGGATGTCCCCACTACCACTTCCACTCCACCTGACCTCTAAACTCCCTGGGGCCTCCAGTCTCTCAAGGTTCGGTGCATCATCTCTGAATGAACAAAGAGCAGGCTGTCCTCTACTGTATGTTTGTTGGGGGCCTCATATCAGCTAGTGTATGCTGCCTGTTTTTTGATCAAGTGTTTAAGAGCTCTTAGGGGTTTAGTTTAATTGAGACTACAAATCCTCCTACAGAATTGTCCTTCTCAGCTTCTTTCAGCCTTCTCTAATTCAGCAATAAAGGTAAGCTGCTTCTGCCTATTGGTTGTGTGCAAATATCTGCATCTGACTCATTCAGCTGTTTGATGGGTCTTCCAGAGTGAGGTCATTCTTGGTCTCTTTTTGTGAGTGTTCCATAGCCTCGGTAATAGTGTCAGGTCTTGGAACCTCCCCTTGAGCTGGATCCCACTTTGGGCCTGTCACTAGACTTCTTTTCCTCAAGCCTCTTTCCATTTCCATCCCTGTAATTCTTTCAGATAGGAACAATTATAGGTCAGAGTTGTGACTGTGGGATGACCCCCTCTCCCTCTTTGATGCCCTGTCTTCCTGCTGGAGGTGGGCTCTATAAGTTCCCTCTCCCTACTGTCGTGCATTTCATTGAAAGTCTTTCCCTTTGACTCTTATGGGTCTCTCAGCTCCCAGGTCTCTGGTGCATTCTGGAGTGTCTCCACAACCTCCTACCTTCCAAAGTTGCCTGCCTCAATTCTTTCTGCTGGTCCTCAGGGCTTCTGTCCTTTTCCTGCACCCAGTAGCAGATCAGATTGCCACCTCCCCCACTCCATACTGCTTCCCAGTCCCCTTTCACTCCCAGATCTCTCCCTCCTTCCCCACTTGTGATTACTTTCTTCTCCTTCCCAAGTGGGACTGAGGTGTCCTTACTTGGGCATTTCAACTTGTTGACATTTTTTTTAGTTCTGTGGCTAATATCCACTTATTAGTGAGTACATACCATTCATGCCCTTTTGGGTCTGAGTTACCTCACTCAGGATGATATTTTCTATTTCCATCCATTTGCCTGCAAAAATCAGGATGTCCTCATTTTTAATAGCTGAGTAGTATTCCATGGGTAAATGAACCACATTTTATGTATCCATTCTTCTGTTATAGGACATATGGGCAGTTTCCAGCTTCTGGTTATCACAAATAAGGCAGATATAAACATAATGGAGCATGTGCCCTTGTGGCATGGCGGGGCATCTTTTGGGTACATTCCCAGTGGTATAGCTAATTCTTCTTATCCTTATGACTTATGCAGACTTCCTTCGTTTTTTGCATGACTAAAGGCTTGTTACCATTTTAAAAATTAGCAGCTTGTAAACTTCTTTTGAAGCTTGATTTTCAATTTCAACTGATTCCTACTTTGTGGTGTGCGTGTGTGTGTGTGTGTGTGTGTGTGTGTGTGTGCGCGCGCACACGTGCGCGCGTTTTCACATATGCATGTGTGTGTTTTTTCACATATTCATGTGTGTCTGTGTTTGTGTTTTCACATATTCATGTGTGTGTGTGTGTGTGTGTGTGTGTGTGTGTGTGTCTGTGTCTGTGTGTGTCTGTGTGTGTCTCTGTGCTGTGTGTGTGTTCATTTTCTCTGCTTCTTTTAACTTTAAGGTAATCTTATAGTACCTTTAAGAATCTTTAAGTATTCTTATAGTACCTTATACTATCTTTAAGGTAATACAGTCACCTTTAGCTCTTGTCTCTTCTCCAACATTTATATTCTGTTGCATTAATTTGCTGCAATTTCGTTTTTTTTTCCCCAAAATTTCATTAGTTGTTATTTTTGTGGTGAAAAAAAAAATGTGTATTTAGAATTAGCTGTAAAAAAAAAGCAGTAAGAGAAAAAGGCCCAGTAACACATAAAGAAGACCTATCCGAATCACATTCGACTTCTCACCAGAGACTATGAAAGCCAGAAGATCCTGGGCAGATCTTATGCAGACTCTAAGAGAAAACAAATGCCAGCCTAGACTACTATACCCAGCAAAACTCTCAATCACCATAGATGGAGAGACCAAGATATTCCATGATAAAACCAAATTTTCACAATATCTTTCCACAAACCCAGCCCTGCAAAGGATAATAGGTGGAAACCGCCAATACAGGGATAGAAACAACACCCTGGAAAAAATGAGATAGCAACCTTCGTTCATCAAACCCAAAAGTAGAGAACCACTCAAACATAAATAGAGTGTCAAGAAGAGCAGGTTGCAATAATCACTATTTCTTAATCTCTCTTAATATCAATGGTCTCAATTCCCAAATAAAAATACATAGACTAACAGACTGGATATGAAAACAGGACCCAGAATATTGCTGCATGCAGGAAACGCACCTCAGTGTCAAAGACAAACACTACCTCAGAGTAAAAGGCTGGAAAACAATTTTACAAGCAAATGGTCCCAGGAAATGAGCTGGAGTAGCCATCCTAATATCAGATAAAATTGACTTTCAACCTAAAGTCATCAAAAAACACACAGAAGGACACTACATACTGGTCAAAGGAAAAATCCACCAAGAAGAACTCTCAATTCTGAACATCTATGCTCCAAATGCAAGGGCACCCTCATTCATAAAAGAAATTTTACTAAAGCTCAAAGCACACATCGCACCTCTCACAATAATAGTGGGTTACTTCAACACCCTGCTCTCTAAAATGGGTTGTTCAGGAAAGCAGAAACTAAACTGGGACACAGTGAAACTAAATGAAGCCTTGGACCAAATGGAACTTTATATATATATATATATATATATATATATATATATATATATATATATAATTTCATCCTAAAGCAAAAGAATATACCTTCTTCTTAGTACCTCATGGTACCTTCTCCAAAACTGACCATATAATTGGTCACAAAGCAGACCTCAACACATATAAGAGGATCGAACTAATCCCATGCCTTAAGCGACCCAAAGAACTCCAGCAGAGAATTCCTACAGCTGATAAACAACTTCAGCAAAGTGGCAGGATATAAAATCAACTCAAGCAAATCAGTAGCCTTCCTATACACAAAGGATAAACAGGCTGAGAAAGAAATAAGAGAAATGATACCCATCACGATAGCCACAAACAATATAAAGTATCTTGGTGTGACTCTAACCAAACAAGTGCAAGATCTGTATGACAAGAACTTCAAGTCTCTGAAGAAAGAAATTGAAGAAGACCTCAGAAGATGGAAAAATCTGCCATGCTCATGGATTGGCAGTATTAATATAGTAAAAATGACCATCTTGCCAAAAGCAATATACAGATTCAATGTAATCCCCATCAAAATCCCAACATTTTTCTTCATAGAGTTAGAAAGAGCAATTCAAAGATTCATCTGGAATAATGGAAACCCAGGATAGCTAAAACTTTTCTCAAGAGTAAAAGAACTTCTGGGGGAATCAGTATCCCAGACCTGAAGATGTACTACAGATCAATAATGTTAAAAAATGCATAGTATTGTATAGTGACAGGCATGTAGATCAATGGAACAGAATTGAAGATCCAGAAATGAAACCACACTCCTATGGTCACTTGATCTTTGACAAAAGAGCTAAAACCATCCAGTGGGAAAAAGATAGCCTTTTCAACAGCTGTTGAAGCTGTGGGTCCAGGTGTATCTTTTCTTAATTGTATGGTAACTCTTTGTTACAAAAGTTTGAGAAATTGTCAAACAATTCTTTCTCTAAAGCAAATGCAATATTTCAAAGCCCAACATTAATGTTTGGGAATTTCATTTCTGTGGAGAGCTATTGGTATTGCTTCTAGGAAATTGAAGATAACATTTATATTGGGCTAGGACAAGCAAGTAGGCTCAAGAAAAGCAGCTGAGGAATATGTTCCTTGCACCTTAATCTCTTTGGTAAGTCCCTAGGAGCAGTGACCATGGGACTTTTGTTGTGCCTTGTTTGTTCCTTGACCCTATTCTTTGCATATACTTAGAATGGTATAAAAGAAGCTTGGGAAAAATAAACTTGTTTCACTGCTCGCTGCAGTCATGCTATAGTGCTGTCTAATTGTCTTTTTTTCCTTCCATCCTCACTCCCTTCCTCGAGACCCTGCTGTCTGACTGAGCAGGATTGATCACAATTCTTCTGCATTGTCTCACTGGGAACCACAGGTTAAACTCACAGGGTTTTACTGCACAGATAGGCTGACCTCACAGCGTAGCATTTCTGCCCTTATGCTTACATTGATGTGTCTGCCTGAGCCTCAAGAGTGCTGAGATCTCAAGCATGATCAATTATACCTGGCTTGATTTCTATTTTTTTCAGTTTTTTATTATCCTCTCTTTTTCACCTTGCTTTCTCTTTTCCTTAAATCACCACCACTCTGACAGAGTCCATCTTCTACATTACATGTGGTATTCATCACATTGTATTATATTAATACAACTGTATGATTTTATGTATCATTTAAAAAATTTAAAAGCTGTTTAAAGACATGTACCTTCTAGACTATATTTTCACCTGATGGCACTGGTTTATATTGCTCAGTAGATTTTGCTTCTGATCTATAGCAGTTAGATCTAATGTCATAGCTATTGAAATCAGAATCATTTCTGTCATTTAAACTTTATCTTGCACATAAGAAGGAAAGTCATTTAATTTACATATTCTCTGAAATGTTCCCGATAATTCTATTATACCATGACAATGGGATTTCAGAACTTAGCAATGTAAACAACCAATGCTACCTTAACTAATTGGAGAAATAATAACAATAATGATAATGATAATAATAATAATAATAATAATAATAATAATAATAAATTTCTTAAAATAATATTCAACAAAAAGGAACAATAAAAAATTCTATGAGCTTTTATTCACTTTTGTAAATATAAAATGTGTGTGTGTGTGTGTGTGTGTGTGTGTGTGTGTGTGTGTGTGTAGAACTGCTTACATTGTTCAGTGGGTGGTAGATGACATCATAATTGAAAAACAAGCTAAATGACAAAAAGAAGACTGTGTAGGAACAGAAAGAGCTCAAGGAGGGCATGGACCTATTGAAGATTATAGAGAGGCTCAAGTAAAGAATTTCTAAAGTAGTAAGAATTACTTGAGGCATGATTGACTTCACATGGAGATGATGTATGTATTTTGGGGTTCAGGGGTCAGTAAAGTATACAGGTCTGAGTAAGTTTTTCAACAACTGCCAAAGACAACTGAGAAAGTAAATGGACCAGGGCTATTCCATGCCACAGTGAAGCAAAGAGTATAGAAATGAAGAAAATATCTTTATTTTACAGAAATGATACAAAAAGTGGAATTCATGTATAATCTCATACACACTCATCCATAGCCCCTCCATGTGGGTTGGAAAGTCATTGCAGTTCACATACTTCATTCTGTAAAAAAGAATCTTCTCTTCTACCTTGAGATCGTACCGAGGGTAGACAAAGCCATCTACTATAAATAGATGGTTTACAAAGTAAAATATGAATGCCAGGACATGGTAGAGGGAGGGAGTGGGTTGGTGAGTAGGGGGACGGTGGATGGGATAGGCTGTTTTTGGAGGGGAAACCAGGAAACAGGATAACATTTGAAATGTAAGTAAAGAAAATATCTAATAAAAAAAGAAAAAGAAAAAGTAAAATATGAACATATATGAGGCATTACAAGCTTCTAGCTTTCTTCTTTCCCTTATCATAGAGAAGTAAATAAAATTGAAAGGTGCCTGGTTAATAATCAATTTGAAATATTAGGATAAAAATTAAAAATTGATATGACTATACAAAACAATTCTCCCAGATTTGTTCAGGGTCAAGACTAGTCACAAAGGCTAAAATAAATTGGAAATGAATTAAAAGAGCTAACAGAATATAATATGCCAAAATATGGGAAAACTTTAGAAGTTAGATGGGAAGTAGGGATATTTCATTGATATTAAGTATAACAAATCCATTACTTAAAAAATTTATCTGAAATATCAATAATCATGGAAGGCAGGATAAAATGATAATAATTTAAGTAAATTAAGAGGAACAGAGATTATATTAGGCAATACCTCATCCACTATGCATTTTCAGGGTTCTTCATGCAAGGTAAATTGGAAGTTGTAGACAGATATCAAAGACAATCTTTTTACTTTGACTACTCCACCAAACCTCTTCTCTTTTACGTATTGTATAGTCATTTAGCATGCTCTTGCTTGTAGGACCAATAATAAGGGATATCTGATATAAAATATTAATCTCAATACATTTATTGCATAAAATTAGGTAAAATCCCAAGTGCTACTATTATAGAGAGATTTTCTTACTACAGATAAATTTTATTAGAGCTCTCTTCATGTCTCTGTTCCTCAGGCTATAAATGAAGGGATTCAGCATGGGAGTCACCACTGTGTACATCATGGCCATGGCAGTCTCCTTTACAGTAGAATTATTGCCTGATGGACATAAGTAAAGACCAATAATTGTCCCATAGAACAGCGACACTACAGACAGATGGGAACCACAGGTGGAGAAGACCTTGTAGATACCTTTGGTAGATGGAACCTTAAGAATGGAGGCAATGATCCTTGCATAGGAAATGATAATGAGGAAGAATGGAACAATAATAAGAAGGGAACTCATGATAAATATCATCAACTCATTAACAAAAGTATCTGAGCAGGCCAGCTTTAGGAGAACAAATAGGTCACAGAAAAAGTTGAGGATCACATTGTTCTCACAAAAAGACAGTCTTACTGCAAGCAGGGTGTGCATCATGGCATGGATTGTTGTAAGCATCCACAATAGCAGTATTAGACAAGTACAGAGCTTAAGGCTCATGATGCTGGTGTAATGCAGAGGGAAGCAGATGGCCACATAGCGGTCATAGGCCATGGCCACAAGAAGAAAGCTCTCCATATCTCCAAAAACCATGAAGAAGTATGTTTGTGCCAAGCAGCCTCCATAGGGGATGGATGGGTCCTGGCTCTGAATATTCTGAAGCATTTTGGGCATTGTGACAGAGGAAAAGCAGAGATCAGAGAAGGACAAGTTGCTAAGAAACAAGTACATTGGTGTATGGAGATGGGAATCCAGTTGAACAAGGACAATGATTAGGAGGTTTCCCAGGATGGTGGTGAGGTACATGGCCAGGAACAAGGCATAGAACAGTTGCTGGTGCTCTGGCAGGATAGGCAAGCCCAGGAGGAGGAACTGGGTGGTAACTGTTTGGTTTTTCATTGTCATTCTTTCTCTCCAGTATCCTAATGAGAAAATATCAAAATCACTTACATGACAGGAACAGCCCTGTAAAGTAGAGTTCAGTGCTGTAGTGTAGAAGGGTTGTTTAGTATAGTTTCTCCTTCCCTGAGATTGCGCAGTAACTGTTTTAAGGAGGCAATTTTTACAAGATCAGAACTAGAGAAACCACCATCAACTATTACAACTGATGGGTCAATGGACTTAAGAAATTTCTTTAGATGTTAAGTCTACACTTCTCAAATAAAACAGGACATGGAAATGACAAAGGATAGGTTTCTAAAATTTTGCGCTCCTGTATATAAGTTTGGAATCTGCAGAAGCACTGAGTTTTGTTGAGTAGATTTCATTGTACATTTAATGAACTCTGAAATGATATTAATTTCACTCTCAATGGACTGAACTTAGGACCAATCACATACACTATTAGTTAAAAAAGAGACTTATGAACATGAACACATAAAGGTAATCATCAACTTGAGGAAAATGTAGTTCAGAGTTTAGAACTCCAAAGTTGAAAGTATACTAAACAACCCTTCCACACTACAGCACTGAACTCTACCTCACAGGGCTGTTCCTTTGTTGAAATGGTATGTTATATAGAGAAAAAGGACATAATTTGTCACTGGAATGAACAAATCAATAATAATGGGATACGTGGTTACCATGAAACAAATGTTAGCACAAGATATGGAAGTCGTGGAAGACAGAGAAAAAAAAGAAAATTATCATACCTGGAAAGCTGTCATGAATAACATAGGAATTCCAATTGACAAAAAGACACCTGCTTATTTTCCTGAGTGTACCCAGCTCAGCTGAAGCTGAGTCAGTTTCTGGTTCAGGATACTGCGCACCTTCATTTTATTTCCGGACACAGGATCTAGCAGCCTCTGTACTCATCACCTATCTGCACCACTTTTACCTACATCACCCTGCTGCTATCACTAGGCCTTACTGTCCAGCATCCCAGAGGAGTACAGAACCTATATAACTCATTAAAGACATAATAACTATCCAGCACCTTTCTGAGGCAAATTTACCTCAGAGATCTCTAGTGGAAAACAATTTGGTAACTGATCACTACTTGGTATACTTAATAGAATGTAGAGTTTAAATTACAACAAACAAAACTAATACATAAACAGCAGCAACAATAAAGCCAAAAAGCATGAATATATGCATATGCATTCTCTGTTCCGGTAATCTGCAGGTTTTCTATTGACTGGAGCCCACTAAGAAGAGAAAGTGAAAAGTGTAACTGCAAAACACCCCACATTATCAGGAATTTTCTAATTATTAATGACTCACAGTGTTTCACACAACAAAAATTTTCAGAAGACAACAGCGGTACTTTTTATATTTGAAGATGTGAGCCTAACTTTTAACTGCTGAGACATCTCTCCAGCCCATCCAACAGTAGTTTTTAAGCACGATGAGACCATAGAAAACCCCACACACTGGGAAGCTTCCAAGGAAAACACCTCAACATGATAGACGTACTTGCAATGAGACTTGGGACTGATATACAACCTTCTTAAAAAAAATTAAACTTCATCACCTGACTACCTATGTATGCCATTCTGTGAAAAGGGTAAGAATATGGCAAGCAGAGGGCATGTTTAAGGCTTCATGAAGCCAATAGAAAGGCAGTCCATGTTTCTATGCCTGTTTAATTATTTTGCCTTCTTATCTCTCTATGAAAGTATTAATTGTTACCCTTTCCCCCATTGTCCAACCCCTCACCATATATGTGAGATTACTTTATAATTCCATGTTGTATGTGTTTATCATTGGTCACAAGGCCATAATGGCATTTGTAATTCCTTCCTTCACTATAATTTCCAAACTTGGCAGTCATTGGTTGTATGAAGCTCTGCACATTACAATTCAACCCCAGGTAATATTGCATTTTATTGATCTAACCTTTATTTAGGTTTTTAGAGATGATTAGCTTTTCTTTCAATTATTTTTTGTTGATTAACTTTTTTTGTAAATGTGGAAATAGAAAGTGTGATCTAAGAATGTGTTTATATTTTTAGACACAGTGCTGACTGCACAGACTGTATAGAACAACCAAATTTTGCTTGCCTGCAAATTAGTTTTAATTGCCCAAGAATGAAGACACCATCTACTCTAAGTTTTGGTTGACATGAGAAACAAAAGTGATAGGATGCTAGACTCAAGTTCCAACTGGATCATTCCAAAGAACTGCTCTTCACTTACATAAGTATAGCTAAACCACTTTAGAATTTTCAATATCATTCAAAACATTTGTATTGCAGTTTCAAACCCATAATCTTCCAAAGGATTCCTCTGCCTATTCACACATACTGTCACCTCCAACAATCCACAGTCAAGTCCACTCTACTCTATGCTCTTACAGATTTTGCTATGCTTGATATTTAATTTGAATATAAGCTCCTCATTGTGGGTTAATATTTTTTGAAATGTACTTCTTATAGGTGTTCTCAAATGCTTTAACCTCCTCTTTAGCCTACTACCCACTGGAAGTAGTGGAAAGGAAATGTTATTAGAGCAAAGGATGATATCTACCTGTTTAGAAAGTTATTTGGGGCAAATCCATTCAGGGATGTCAGAACATCAGCAGGTTAGTTAACACCAATCATTGGTGACAGCTCAATCCACTCATAAGCATCATTCATGAATCAGAAACAGTAGGTTGATCCAGAAGAAAATCGCAAGGATCTGCCAATTGGCCAGCAAAGAATAGTAAGACATTCCAGTGCCAAAAAGTGCCATCAATGAAGACCAGCATTAGCAAAGGCCAGTGATGACCAGCAAAGAATGACATGACAAACTAATATCACCAGGAAGCGAGTACTGAGTGTTAGTTCCATTTGGTCCAAGGCTTCAATTAGATTCACTGAGTCAGTCCCTGTTTAGTTTCTGCTTTCCTGAACGATCCATTTCAGAAAGCGGGGTGTTGAAGTCACCCACTATTATTGTGTGAGGTGCGAGGTGTGCTTTGAGCTTTAGTAAAGTTTCTTTCACAAATGAGGGTGCCCTTTCATTTGGAGCATAGATATTCAGAATTGAGAGTTCTTCTTGGTGGATTTTTCGCTTGATCAGTATGTAGTGTCCTTCTGTGTCTTTTTTGATGACTTTAGGTTGAAAATCAATTTTATCCGATATTAGGATGGCTACTCTGGCTCGTTTCTTGGGGCCATTTGCTTGTAAAATTGTTTTCCAGCCTTTTACTCTGAGGTAGTGTTTGTCTTTGACACTGAAGTGCGTTTCCTGCATGCAGCAAAATGCTGGGTCCTGTTTACGTATCCAGTCTGTTAGTCTATGTCTTTTTATTGGGGAATTGAGACCATTGATATTAAGAGAGATTAAGAAATAGTGATTATTGCCACCTGCCATTCTTGATGCTATCTTTATGTTTGAGTGGTTATCTACTTTTGGGTTTGAAGCAAGAAGTTTACTATCTCATTTTTTCCAGGGTGTTGTTTCTCTCCCTGTGTTGGCGGTTTCCAACTATTATCCATTGCAGGGCTGGGTTTGTGGAAAGATATTGTGAAAATTTGGTTTTATCATGGAATATCTTGGTCTCTCCATCTATGGTGATTGAGAGTTTTGCTGGGTATAGTAGTCTAGGCTGGCATTTGTGCTCTCTTAGTGTCTGCATGAGATCTGCCCAGGACCTTCTGGCTTTCATAGTCTCTGGTGAGAAGTCTGATGTGATTCGGATAGGTCTTCCTTTGTATGTTACTTGGCCCTTTTCTCTTACTGCTTTTAATATTCTTTCTTTGTTTAGTACATTTGATGTTTTGATTATTATGTGACGGGAGGTATTTCTGTTCTTTTCCAGTCTGTTTGGAGTTCTGTAGGCTTCTTGTACGTTCATCGGCATCTCTCTCTTTAGGTTAGGGAAGTTTTCCCCCATAATTTCGTTGAAGATGTTTACTGGCCCTTTAAGTGGCAAATCTTTACTCTCATCTATACCTATAATCCTTAGGTTTGGTCTTCTCACTGTGTCCTGGATTTCCTGGATGTTTTGGGTTACACGTTTTTTGCATTTTGCATTTTCTTTGACTGTTGAGTCAATTCTTTCTATGGTATCTTCAGCACCTGAGATTCTTTCTTCCATCTCTTGTATTCTATTGTTGATGTTTGCATCTATGACTCCTGATTTCTTCCCAAGGTTTTCTATCTCTAAAGTTGTCTCCCTTTGTGATTTCTTAGTTGTTTCTACTTCCTTTTTTAGATCCTGGATGGATTTGCTGAGATCCTTCCCTTGTTTGTTTGTATTTTCCTGTATTTCTTTAAGATATTTTGCCATTACCTCTTTCAGGATTTCTGCCTATTGACCCAAGTTCTCCTGCATTTCTCTAAGCGAGTTGGGTTCAGATGGTGCCATATTACTTTGATTTCTGTTAGTAATGTTCCTACATTTGCCTTTTGCCATCTGGTTACCTCTGGTGTTAGTTGGTCCTGCTGTCACTGGCTGTTGGTTGGACCTCCTGTGAGCCTACAAAGCTATTTCTGGCCCCCCTGGATTACCAGGATATCCTTGGCACCGATTTCTGGGGCCTGCCCTGCTCCTGAGTGACTTTGGAGCCCTGATGGGCCTTGCCCCAAGTGATGTTATATTGTGGAGTCCCTGCACATCCAAAGGCTCAGCCTAGTGGATTCCCGGAGCAGAGGTCGCCAAAGGGAGGCTGGTAGACTCCTGCCCTGTGCAGGGGTGTGTGATCTCTCCCAGAGGGGGGGGAGGTGGGTGTCCCTCTGCAAGGCAGAAGTCCCACAGCAGAGCTGGCATGCTGGTTACTGCAGATCTGCCCAGCTCTTGGGAGCAGGGTACACACAATCCACCCGAGACCCAAGCGATATTATGCCTGTATGTCTCTGAGCCTGGTGGTCCCAACTACCTGGCCACTGGAGCAAAGATGGCAGAGTGCACTCTGCACTCTCTTGGTGGCGCAGGTCACCCCGCAGAGGGGATGGCCCACAGCAGAGCTGGCACCCAGACGACCACAGCACTGTCCCATTCTTGGGAGCAGACAGAAGCCCCAACAAGCCGTGTCCCAAGCGATGTTATATTGGGGGGGAACCTGGGTACCTGTCTCCTCAGTGCAGTCTATCGGAACAGAGGTCGCCAAAGGGAAGCTGGTAGGCTCCCACAAGGCAGAAGTCCCACAGCAGAGCTGGCGCACTGGCTACTGCAGATCTTCCCAGCTCTTGGGAGCAGGGTACACACAAGCCGCCGGAGACCCAAGCGATATTATGCCTGTCTGTCTCCGAGCCTGGCGGTCCCAACTACCTGGCCACTGGAGCAAAGATGGCGGAGTGCCAGCAATATTTTCATATCAAGGCTGGAGGAGGCAACCAGTAGGAAGAAAAGGGTCCCAAATGAAGACAAAATCAGTAATGAAAAGGGAGACATAACAACAGATACTAAGGAAATTCAAAGAATTAGTAGGTCTTATTTCAAAGATCTATACTCCAAAAATTTGGAAAATCTCAAAAAAATGGACTATTTTCTAGACAGATATACCACTTAACATAGTTAAATGAAGATCAGGTAAACTATTTAGACAGCACCATAATCACTAAAGAAATAGAAGCATTCATTAGAATGACACAGGGGTCTCAGTGTACATTGAAGCTGATCTGATAGGGTCACACTGTGTAGCCCAGGATGACCTCACATTATATTAATGCTTTTGCCCAAGCTGTATGTGACCTGGGATCACAGGCATATGATCACACCTGGCTTGATTGCTAACATTTTTGCTCTATTCTTCTGTTAATCTCTCTTGTTCCTGACTTCTTTCTCTTCTCTTTAAACCTCTTCCACTCTCACACAGTCCATCTTCTACATTACATATGGTATTTATCACAATGAATTATGTCAGTTAATTTTTTGAATATGTTTAAATACATTCTAGGCTATATTTTTGCACTGTGGTATTTCTTTGTATTGTTCAGCAGGGATCTTGTTTCCATTCTATAGCTATTGAATGTAATTTCATTAATATTGAATACAGAACCTATATCTGTCTTTTAAACTTCATTTTTCACATTAGAAGGAAACAGACTTGATTTACATATTGTCATGTTGCTTATGCATCTGTTATACAGTGACAATGGGATTTCAGAGTTTAGCTATGGAAACAGTAGGTGCAATCTTAACTACATGAGAATTACAATAATAATATTTTAAGACAATATTAATAGAAGGGTACAATTTAAAATTCTACGAGATATTATCTACTTTGTAAATGTGTGTGTGCACGTGTGTGTGCGTGTGCATGCTTGTGTGTGTGTGTGTGTATGTATGTGTTTGTGTAGAAAGGCTTATGTAAATCACTGAGTTGGAGACGACATCATATTTCAAGAAACAAGATAAAATACAAAGAGAAGATTGTGTAAACAGAAGAGCTAAAGGAGTACATGTTGCAATTGATGGTTACATAAAGACTTAAGTGGGAATGTTCCCCAGGCAGTGAGAAACCCTTAGATGCATGATCTTCTTCACATAATGATGATATGTGTGAGGAGGAGGGGTCAGCCGAGTGTAAAGGACTAGATTTGTGTTTCATCACCTACCAAGAACAAATAAAAATAAAGAGAACCAAGGTTATTACATGATGTACAGAAACAAAGAATAAAAAAAGAAAAAACTATTGCTTTTACAGAAATAAGAAAAAGAATGGAATTGGTCTGTAATCTCAAATGAGCTCACCCATTGCTCCTTCATATGAGCTAGGAATTCACTGCAATTCACCTTCTTCTGTCCGTGAAACAGAACATTCTTTATCTCTTTCAGATTATCACAAGGGTAAAATAAATCTATCCATTAGAAAAAGATGTTTTACAAAATAAAATATGAATATACATGAGGCATAACCAACTTCTTTTCATTCATTTTTCTCATATCAGAAAAGTAAATTGAATTGTCCTAACTAACCAACTCCAAATTAAGACAAAATTATACAAAAGACAATTGTATAAAATGATCAAAGAAATATATTTAGGGTCAAGTCTAATCAGAAAATATAATATGGATAGGAAAATACATGGAAGTTTAAGAGAGAAAAATAATGTCAAAATCAGTATTGGAGAACTGGTAAGAATGGCTAGAAGAACACAAGTGAAGAGATTTCATTGGTATCCAGTGTCATAAATCTGTTACTTAACTATTTTAACTGATATATAAGTGAACACAGAAATCAAGGTGACCTTATACAATTTTGCAGCAACATAAGAGGAACAGAGATCATATTAGGTAATACCTCATCCATTATGCATACCCAGAATTGTTTATGCAAGGAAAGGAGGAAGTTGTAGCTAGATATCAAAGATAATTTTTCCTATTTCACTACTCCACTAAACCTATGCTTCTTCATGCATTGAACAGTTATGTGGCATGCCCTTCCTTGTAGGTCCTATGATGAGGGATAATATCTGATATAGAATACTAACATCAACATATTTATTACATAAAATTAGATGACAATCCCAAGTGCTACCATTTCAGAGAGATTTTCTTACTGCAGATAACTCTTATTAAGGCCCTCTTTATGTCTCTGTTCCTAAGGCTGTAGATAAAGGGGTTCAGCATGGGAGTCACCAATGTATACATCATAGCCATGGCAGTTTCCTTCACAGTAGAGTTATTAGCTGATGGACATAAGTATAGACCAATAATTGTTCCATAGAACAGAGATACCACAGACAGATGGGAACCACAGGTGGAGAAGAACTTGTGAATGTCCTGGGTAGATGGGACCGTGAGAATAGAGAAGAATATCCTTACATAGGACATAACAATGAGTAGGAATGGAATAATACTGATGATCCCTCCCAGGATAAATATCATCAACTCATTAACGTAAGTGCCTGAGCAGGACAACTTCAGAATGGCTGGTAGGTCACAGAAAAAGTGTAGAATCATGTTCTTCTCACAAAAAGACAGTCTTGCCGTGAGCAGGGTATGAAGCATGGCATGGAATATAGTCAATATCCACAGTATTATCACAAGTGAAACACAGAGCTTGGTGCTCATGATGCTGGTATAATGTAAAGGAAAGCAGATGGCCACATAGCGGTCATAGGCCATGACCACAAGAAGGAAGCACTCCATGTCTCCAAAAACCAGAAAGAAATACAGCTGTGTCAGGCAATCTGTATAGGATATGGATGGTACTTGGCTCTGCATGTTATGAAGCAATTTGGGTATTGTGACAGAGGAAAAGCAGAGATCAGAGAAGGATAAATTGCTGAGAAACTAATACATGGGTGTGTGAAGATGGGAGTCCAGTTGAACAAGGAGAATGATTAGCAGGTTCCCCAGGATGATGGTGAGGTACATGAACAGGAACAAGGCATAGAACAGGAGCTCACATTCTGGCAGGATGGGCAGACCCAGGAGGAGGAACTCCAAGACCAAAGTTTGATTGTTTCCAGTCATGATCTGCCTTAATCACTTTAAGAAAAGAATAGATTTTCTAAAATTCCAGTGGATGAACCTGTATGACATCATAGATCAACCCCACTGTTTTGTCTCATCTGTTTATTTAGTAAAAGGTTTACTCTATTTTTCACATTCTTTGATTTTTATATTTGTTCCTTCACTATAACATGGAAAAACCTTGTTATATTTATTTCTCAGTTATCCTCGGTAGATGATGCCATACAAACCAAATCCTGTACAAGTCTGCTGATTCCTCCCCAAAATATCCATATCTACATTTCAATGAAAAGGGACATGGTTTTTGACACATATTGTGTGTTGTGTACTCTGCAATATTTAATCTTACTCTTGTGAAGGTAATTTTAGTCTCTACATCCAAATATGTTCAGTCTTTATAGACAGGTTGTCTTAGTATGTTCTACTATTCTAGTATTTACTACAAACATCTAATGGCTTCTAATATGAAAATTACACTGGCATTTCTCTTCCTTACATTTCTGCATGAGACATATACTCAAATTTAAGGAAGTAATTTACATTAAATTCAAAAAGTTACGTGACTTTAATTTTCTCTGAATATAAAGTCACCTTTTCATATGAACTATTTATACTCTGTGATTAACTGCACAGATGCGAGTTTGTATTCATGGAACGTATTCAGGTGCACTAAATGCAATGCTCTTTTGAATAATACTAATAACAAATATTTTATTTGTCATATAATTTCAATATATTCATATTCATATGACATTCATATCCATATATATACATATATATATGATTCTATTGATAATTATGTAGAAAAATAAATACAATTAAACTTTTTTAAAGTATCAGTTACTTTTAATCCCTCCCTTGAGTTCATGTTCAGATATCCATAACTACCAAGACAGTTTATATAGGAACTGGTCTAGGACTTAAAAGAAATTTTGTTCAAATTACTGTTGTAGGTATTTCAATGAAAGTGTTGTACCATGTTTTTAACATATATATTATTCATTAACATTATATCAAAGTAAAGAAACTCTGGCCTTTTATAAAGTGACAAGCTTCATGTGAGCAGTAAATAGAAAAAAAGTAGTACTGAAGGTATATAAGGGAAATTGTACACCTAGCTTCTCAGAATTACTTGTATTCTGAGATTGAGTGGGGCCCATGATTTATGTAGACTTACATGGAGAGATTACAAAGCAAAGATCACTTGTGATGGTTGCTGCTGCTGACCTAATGGACTTTAATTCTTCAGTTGTAAAACTCACAATTTCTACCTGAATAACAGATGAGACTGTCCCATAAAAATAGTTCTAGCAGTTAATATACACGCAACTCAGCTGGAATTCTCTGAAAATACTAACTCTGCTTTCAAGCGAATACTTAATTTTATAAATGGACACACAAGTGATGTGAATACTCTGGTCCATGGGTTGCAGTAATGAGCAATTACATTCACTCCTTGAAGTTTTAGACTTTTGAAATCTTTGGAGTAGAATATCTCTTCAAAGTTTACTGATTTCCAAAACTAAAGACTTACTAAAAGTAGACCTAAGCATGCCAGCATTGCCCCTACTCTAAAGAGTTGTCATTAGGTTGAAATGGGGAAAATGCCCTGTAATAATTGTAATAAAATCCATAATTAAGTAAATGAGTATTAAAGTAACCATAGAGCAAGTTATTTCTAAAATATTTCAAAGTGTTGAAAAGTATAGAAATGACAAAGAATAATATCATACCTGAAAACCACCTGTCATGCTATCATAAAAATGGAAGTACAAGATCTGTAGTTTTGAGGACAGTGAGATACCTCCTGATAATTTATCTAGGATGACTGAGGGTGTATTATGGTTCCTGCTCCAGATCCTTGTCACCATTATACATTATAAGATCAGGAAAGAATATCCTCTGCAGTCAACATCTTCTTACATGTCCCTTTCTAGCCATCTATGGACTCAAGTAGCTCTGCATTCCTGAGGAATCCCTGTCTTGTGCAATTACTCACGACCTATATAGGACAAATTTGTCAAAGTCCTGAGGTGGAGGCAGATGATAGTCACTAATCACTCTTGAATGTATTTAGTGGGAATGTGTAAATAAAGAAAAAAGTCAATGCATACGTAGCCTTTGCCTATTTATGAAATGGGTGAGATTTATGTATAATCCCACCTAGATTTCCATAGACTCAGGCCAAGTTATATAAAAACACTGAAGTAATGTAAATGTTTTTTTGAGCTAGACTATCAATTTGTGAGAATGGAGTAGTTCAGGCATTTTTTGTTACTCTTTAAATTTTCTTGGCATATATAACATGTCTCTTCTTTCATTACTTTTCCTTGTAGACATTGTTCATTTTACGGATGACTAATGGCTTATTTATTATTCTTTAAGAATCAGCATTGTGGTTTTTCTATTTTTACCTCTTTTGATATTTGTTTTATATTTCAACTGATTTATAGTGTGTGTGTGTGTGTGTGTGTGTGTGTGTGTGTGTGTGTGTGTGTGTGTGTGTCTTATGCCCAGTGTGGAATCCAATGTCCTCATGTCTGCCTACAGAAAATAGTCTCTTCCTGGACCTCCTGCCTTTGGACCAAGATATAGAATTCTTGGTTCCTCTACCACTAAATACGCCTGTACAATGCCATACATCCCACCATGAGGATCATGGCCTAAATCACTGAAACTGTAAGCCACCCCAATTAAATGTTGTACTTTATAAGAGTTGCATTGATCATGGTTTCTCTTCACAGCAGCCAAACCCTTAGATAGTTATTAAGCTATTTATCAGCAACATAATTTTTTTGCAGAATCCCGGAGAATCTGAAAAGGGGCTCACATCTACCCATCTAGCAACATCATAGGATACAAATATGAAAATACATATTTAAATATTGTCAATCACTATAACATTTATTAATTTTTTCTAAATACATCATTTTCTCCCTCACATAGGTGAATACATTTCAATGTCTAAGAAAATTCTTGAAAAAAAAGGTAGTAACAAAATTCTATAACATGACATTTTCTTCTTCAAACGTTTTTCTATAGGAAAATTTCACTTACAAATTAGGCAAATCAAGACTAACAGTAACTAATAATAACAGTTATAATAATTTACCATAAATAGAGGAATCTGATGGTTATTTCTATTTCCAAAATTATTTCACTGTCATACACTCAACTTTCTACTTTTGATCATAGAACTATTACAATTTCTAAGTATCAGGAATTAAAGGAAAGGACACAGCAATGTGATATAGCTTTAGGCTTCTCTGTGAACTTCATTTAAAGATTTACTCTCTAAATAAGGCATTAGAAACAGAGTTGAATTGGTTCTCAAGATGACTGAAGAATGCCTCACAAGGAAGGAAGCAGATACAATGTGAAAATATTAGATGAAGAGATTATTCAGATTGATTTCGGGATAGAGACTGGGAGAGCTGTTTTCATCAGAATGTACAAGACAGCCTGTCATTTAAAACTATGAATGTCTGGAATTTTCCATTTAATATGTCAGTTTGCAACTGCATAGAGGTAGTAGAAACCTTAAGATTTTATTAAGGAAGAGTCAGGGATGGTAGTCACTAAGTGCACTATATATATATATAAAGCTGGGGGCTTATATTTTGATGATTTAGGGTCCAGCACAGTAGGAAGTCATGAAAGAGGCATATCAGGCAATTGACCTCACAACATCCACATATAGGAAATATAGAGGTGAATACTGGTGTTCTGTACTATACATATTTTCAAAACACTGAATGAATTAAAAACATGAAGACTTAAGAAATATTTTATTTTTTTAATTTTATTTTCTAAGTAGTTTTTATTTACATTCAAAATCATTTCCCCTTTCCCATTTCCTCCCTCCCCGAAAGTCCCATAAGCCCCCTTCCCTCCCTCTTTTCCCCATTCAACCCCTTCTCGCTTCTCTGGCCTGGCATTTCCCTACATCCAGTCTTTCGAGGACCAGGGGTCTCTCCTTCCATCTTCTTGGAAATCTATTGATATGCGAATTGTGTCTAGGGTATTCCGAGATTCTGGGTTAATATCCCCTTATCAGTGACTGCATACCATGTGTGTTCTTTTGTGATTGGGTTACCTCACTAAGGATGATATTTTCCAGTTCTGACCATTTGCCTAGGAATTTCGTGAATTCATTGCTTTTAATTGCGGAGCAGTATTCCATTGTGTAAATATACCACATCTTCTGAATCCATTTTAATATGCAACATTCTTTCACCTTAAGATTAAATTTTGTTCTTTTGTGATTGGGTTACCTCACTAAAGATGATATTTTCCAGTTCCACCCATTTGCCTAAGAATTTCATGAATTCATTGATTTTAATAGCTGAGTAGTATTCCATAATGCAAACATACCACATTTTCTGTATCCATTCCTCTGTTGAGGGACATCTGGGTTCTTTCCAGCTTCTGGCTATTCTAAATTGGGCTGCTATGTACATAGTAGAACATGTATCCTTATTACATGCTGGAGAATCCTCTGGGTATATGCCCAGGAGTGGTATTATGGGGTCCTCCAGTAGTATAATACCCAGTTTTCTGAGGAACTGCCAGACTGATTTCCAGAGTGGTTGTACCAGCTTTCAGTCCCAACAGCAGTGGAGAAATTTCCACTTTCTCCACATTCTTGCCAGCACCTGCTGTCTCCTGAGTTTTTGATCTTACCCATTCTGACTGGTGTGAGGTAAAATCTCAGGGTTGTTTTGATTTGCATTTCCCTGATGACTGAGGATGATGAACATTTCTTTAGGTGCTTCTCAGCCATTCAATATTCCTCAGGTGAAAATTCTTTGTTTAGCTCTGTACCCCATTTTTTACCCAAGACAAAATTCACATATCAAATCATGCCCTGGAAGAAGATAGGAGAGGCCCCTGGTCCTGGAAAGACTTGATGCAGAAGTGCAGGGAAATACCAGGACAGGGAAGCTGGAGGGAGTTGATTGGGGAACAGGGGGAGGGAAGAGGGCTTATGAGACTTTTGGGGAGGGAGGAACCGGGAAAGGGGAAATCATTTGAAATGTAAATAAAAATATATCTAACAAAAAACATTAAAGTTTGTGAAGATGTCATCTTGTCACATGCTTATTTCAGCATTTAATCAAATTACAAACACAATTCCAACAAGAATTATTTTGTACAAATTGATTTTGTATTTATAAAATTCATATGTTAAGACAACTAAAATCAGAAAAAATGTGTTTTGTCTTTCATGTTGTGATTATTCTTTTTATTGAAAAATATTGTTATATAGTTGAATTATTATTTCCCTCTCACCCCTCTGAAATGCTCCCAACACATTCAACTCTGTACCTTCTTTTTATCTTTACATAACAAAAATCAAATAAAAATAGGAAAACTAAAGGGTACAAGTAGTATATACAGATACATACCAACATAAATACCAGAAGACACAAGGTATAAGGAAAATACTAATGAGGTTTTTAAAAAGGTAGACAAAAAAATCTATTTTCTCCAAAAATTACTATTAGGTTAGCTTTGACTTGGACATCTACTGCTGGACACAGGGAATAAAGACATAGGAACTTAGGGCAAAGGCAGCACAGAACTTATAAGAATACCCAATCAACTTCTGATTTGGTTTAAAGTACACTCCACAAGATAAAACCCATACCCAACACTGGTTGTGAAACCAAGAACCAAATAATAGACATCCCTGAGTCCTAGGGTAAAACCAAATATTTCTGCTGAAAATTAAAAAAGAAAACAATAAAATGCTTCCTAATTTCACTCTACTATACTCTTAGATTGGTGCCTTTTTTAGTCATCATTACTGATGATGAGAAGGTATTTTCTTTAGCAGACAGGAACAGATTCAGAGACCCACAGTCAGAAAATGAGCAAGAGAGTTTGAAACATGAAGCTATAAATGGAATGTCTCCAACTAATCCTTCTCCTCAGAGCTAATGGAAGTCCAAAGAAAGGAATGCAGAAAGAGTGTAAGAGTCAAAGCAAATAGAGAATACCAGATGAACAAGTCCCTTTTAATCAAAGGAGCAATGCTTATAGAAACTCACAGAGACTAAAGCAATAAGCACATGGAAAGCACAGGTCTGCACCAGGCCCTCTATGTACATATTTTAGCTTTAAGTTTAGTGTTTTTATAAAATTCCTGCGTCTGTGTCTGTGATTCTTGTGCATGTACTCAAGGCTATTTTGCTTCTTTTGAGTTTCCTATTCCAGCATTGATGTGAAAGTTTTTGTTTCATCTTACTATACTGGATTCAGTCAAGCAAATAAATAAATAATGGTTAGTTACTCTCACAACTTTTGGCCTACATTTTACCCAATATCATTTAGACAGGTTACTATTGTAGATGAAAAGATTTATAGCTGAGTTAGTGTTAACCTTTCCCCTCCAGTACTGTACAGAATAACTTCTAGTACCATAAAATTATTCAGCAGGCATAAAGGCTCCAGTTTGGCACCAATTTGACTCTCCATGAGATATCTTGGAGCTGTTTTCAACAATAAGACATTATCTCCAGTTTGTAAGGAAACTTCCAGTGCCCTGAATATGTTACATCTAATCAAGGAATTGTTTAAAGGGGCATAATTAAAACGTACAAACAACCCAGGCTATTGAAAAGTTATTGGTTGCTCCTTACCAATTGATGCTCCAAATGTAAAGTATTCCAATTATCATGCAAAATATATCCATATACAGAAAAAGCACCCAGTGTACCTTTCTCACTCTCTAAAATAATTTTCTCGAGAAGGACCACAGAACTTTGTATTTGCATAAGTGTTAAGAGTTTGACAACTTTCTCTGTGATTCAGGTAGGTCTTAATTCAAAAATTGAAAAGCATATTCAGAAAGAGTGAGGTGGGGCATTCTCAAGCTCACCTAATTATATTACATAGATAGTTATGCTGCTGTGGCTAAAATAAGTTTAGGGACAGAACAGACAGTAGTATGCAACAAGTGCATAGTCCCAAAGTGTGTGCTCTTCTGCTGGGGAATGTCTGCTTCTTTTGTCATTTCTTCAGTTCTATGACTAAAGATCTGAAATAAACTACTAACAAAAGAAAGGGCTATTCTACTAATTGTTTCAGAGGTTTCTATTCGTGGCCACTTAGCTTAACATTTCTGATCCCACACTGATATGTATTAATAGGATATGTGAGAAAACATCAGTGCAACTCATGGCAATAAGCAAAGAGAGATAGAGATGATACAAGAGAAACTAGTGTACTCTTTAAAAATATGCTTGTGATCTACCTCCTGCAAATATGTGCTAGATCTTAGTTTGTCCATAATGCTATCATATTATGACTCATCACTAGATGTATCTATTACCTGGTTCAGGATTGTAAAGATACCAGCATGTCTGCAAAGACCTCTGAACATTGCAATTGGAACAAAGCCTTCAACACATGAGTTTAAGAAAAACATATCACAACCAAAGCATAATACTTCTGTAAAATACTGCACAAAAAGCAGGGTTTTCAGTCTATGTGGGATGAATGATTCTCATTAATAAAGAAAATTTTGGATTTTTTTGTACAACTAGAATAGAGATTAGAACTTATAATACTGGATAATTTAGAGGCACCACATAGTATTTTCATGCAAATATTAATGCAATATATAATCCAATGATTATAAGACCAATAAATATGTAGATTACTCTGGAATGAAAAATTTCAGCATAACACTGTATAAAGCATCTCTTCAGAATGTGATCTAGATGATGAGAGCCAAGTGCCACAGGCACTGAGAGCAGAATCAATGCACCTGTGAACAATGGTAGGAACATGATGGTGGGAAACGGGGCTGTTAAGTTTCACCTGGAAAGATAAGGAGCCATAGACTATTAAAAGATATTTACAAGAAAAATAAATGAACATGATTTGAAGGAGTTACTTTTTCTTATTTATAGACATAAGTAGAAAGTTGGCTCACATACAGCTGATACTTGTTAATAGCATGTGTATCTCTCCTAGGAGCTGTTTACAGCAAGCTAGGTTGTATTGAGAGCAGATCATCTGGGAATCTTTCCAAAGCATGTGCTTCTCATTGTAGTTTGCTGCCACACAATCTGAAGGATTCTAGGGTCAATTATAATAAGCTTAATATATCTTAAATTATGCAGAGTATTGTGCTTAAGTACTTTAAGAATCTCCCAATTGCACCTTGAACACTCCATAAAATATGTCCTAGGCATAAAAGATACCTATCAACCCCCAATGGAATCAATAAATACACATCCACCTATGCATTCCATGCCATTACCACCTTCCCATAAACAGTGCCAGATGTCTTCAAGGCTGGATCACTCACAATCATATGATTCATAATCGTTCCAGAGTGATTCTGGCTAATTAATGTGTCATTAGTGAGTTATTCCAGGGTCTGAACTCCTGAGACCAAGTTCCTTCAAGCCCAGAGCTGAGTATCATGGAAGAAATGATCAGGAATAATACACAGACTATGAACATAGAGGCGTTACTTCACATTTCTGTAATTAACATGGGAATAAGAAAGATCTCAGGCTGGGGTCTCAGAGTCCCTTCAATACATCCTAGTTGAGTTAGGAAGGATGGTTTAGTTTTCCTAGGTTGTATGGTATTCTTCAGTGTGGGGTTTTACATGTGATATTTCTCTATTCAATACTACTTTGTCTTTCAAGTTTTCCTAACTTCTACAAACATGTTAACTACTCTTTTCCAGATATGTTTTGATGATAATATTCATCTATATCACTGTGCATTATATTCTTACCAGATTCTATCACTTCAGTGCACCAACACCACCTCTGCAATCCATACAGATTTTATGCAGTAGTTTATTTTTCATATATTTCTTCTTTTTTATTTAATCTATTTTTACACTCCAGATTTTATTCCACTCCCAGTCCAGCCTCCAACTATTTCACATCGCATACCTTTTCCTCTCTCCCCTGTCTCCACAAGGAAGTCCCCACCTCCCCACTCCCCATGCCAACAAACCTTAAATGCCCTGGGACCTCCAGTCTCTTGAGGGTTAGCTGCATCTTCTCTGACTGAACCCAGAACCAATAGTTTTCTGCTATTGGGGCCTCATATCAGCTGATATGTGCTGCCTGGTTGCTGGTCCAGTGCTTGAGAGATCTCCGGAGTCCAGGTTAATTGAGATTGCTGGTCATCCTACAAGGTCACCCTCATCCTCAGTTTCTTCCATCTTTTCCTGAATTCAACCACAGGGGTCAACAAATTCTGTACATAGGTTGGGTACAAATATCTACATCTGACTCTTTCAACTGTTTGTTGGGTCTTTCAGAAGGCAGTGATGATAGATTCCTTTTTGTGAGCTCTCCATAATTTCAATAATAGTGTCAAGCCTTAGGGCCTCCCCTTGAGCTGGATCCCACTTTGGGCGTGTCATTGGACCTTCTTTTCCTCAAGCTACTCTCCATTTCCATCCCTGAAGTTCTTTCAGACAAGAACAATCATGGGTCAGAGATTTGACTGTGGGATGGCAATCCCATCCTTCACTTGATACCCTGTATTTCTGCTGGAGGTGGGCTCTACAAGTTCCCTCTCCCCACTGTAGGGAATTTCGTCAAAGGTCCCTCCTATGTGGTAGCTCTTAAACTTTTTATTTTAAACTTTTCTTAAGAATTTTAAAAATAAATTGAATGATGGCATATCGTTCCATTTTTCTGAAGAATTTAATGACCTTTAAATTTCATATTGGGAATGGAACTTCAATTTTTCTGAAGAAACTAATAATTTGTCAATTAAAAGGTAGCTTAGTCCATTTAAAACAGCAATGCCATTTCTTTCAGTGTGAATAAAAAAATCTGTCTAAATTGAAGGGTAATATCAACATTTTAATAAATATCCTGGTGAGTTCTCACATTAAATTTTTCAAGACACCATCTTCGATGATTCTTGGGTTAACTGTAGCCAGGGATCTTGGATTCCTCATGGCTCTGGGAAACATTAAACTGTATACTCCATGCAACATTTGCACATGAACTTTCTCTTCTGTTATTCCTAGTCATGCTCAACACTAGAAATGCTGTCTTCTCAGTTAGATGGAAAGCAAACTTCTGACAAACTGTGTCTGAGTTTTCAGTAGACATTTTCCTTGCCTTAATGTTTGCAGATAACTTGGAATATAAAATTTGTTAATGAAGAAAATTAAGCATTTTAACAGGAAGATATAATCGGTCAGTCTTCCTGCAAGTCTTTATGTTTTTCTGGTCACAATTAATCCATAGTGGATTTTGTTGAAATCAAAAGGTTGTATTGAAGTCAGAATATTTCAGAAATCCAAAGCAAGGATATCATATCCACATATAAATGTGCATAAAAGTCCACCAGTAATGGAGTTTTGCCCTTTCTCCACATCCTTGCCAGCATCTGCTGTCACATGTGTTTTTTATTTCAGCATTCTGACTGGTGTGAGGTAGAATCTCAGAGTTATTTTGATTTGTAAATCCCTGATAACTCAACATTTTTTTTTTAGTTGCTTCTCAGCCATTTGATATTTTTCAGTTGAAAATTCTTTTTTGAATATTTTTTTATTTTTTATTTTATTAGATATTTGCTTTATTTACATTTCAAATGGTATCCCCTTTCCTCATTACCCCTCTGAAAACCCCCTATCACATACCCCCTCCCCCTATTTACCAACCCCCTCCCAATTTCTTGATGTGATATTTCCCTACACTTGGGCATCAAGCCTTCATAGGACCAATTGCCTCCTCTCAGTGATGTCTGAAAAGGCCATCCTCTGCTACATATGAAGTTGGAACCATGGGTCTCTCCATGTGTAATCTTTGGTTGGTGGTTTAGTCCCTGGGAGCTCTGGGGATAGTGGCTAGCACATATTATTGTTCCTCCTGTGGGGATGCAAACCTCTTCAGTTCCTTGGGTCCTTTCTCTAACTCCTCAGCTCTATTCTCTATTTTAATAGGCTTATTTGTTTCTCTGTAGTCTAGCTTCTTGAGTTATTTGTATATTTTAAATATTAGCCCTCTATCAAATGTAGGGTTGGTAAAGATCTTTTCCCAATCTGTAGGTTTCCATTTTGTCCTATTGACAGTGTCATTTGCTTTACAGAATATTTTCAGTTCTATGAGGTCCCATTTGTCAATCGTTGACCTTAGAACCTGAGTCATTGTTGTACTATCCAGGAAAATTTCCCCTATCCTGACATGTTCAAGGCTCTTCCCACTTTTTCTTCTATTAGATTCAGTGTATCTAGTTTTATTTGGTGATCCTTGATCCACTTGGATGTGATCTTTTTACAAGGAGATAAAAGTTGATCAACTTGCATTCATCTACATGCAGACTGCCAATTGAACCAACGCCATTTGTTGAAAATGCTTTGTTTTTTCCAATGGATGGTTTTGGCTTTTTGTCAAAGATCAAGTGACCATAAGTATGTGAGTTTATATCTGGTTCTTCAGTTCTAGTCTAATGATCTACCTGTCTGTATCTATACCAATAACATGTGGCTTTTATCACTATTGCTCTACAGTAGAGCTCGAAGTCAGGGATTGTGATTCCCCCAAAAGTTCTTTTGTTGTTGAGAATTACTTTGCTATCATAGGTTTTTTTGTTATTCCAGATGAAGTTGAGAATTACTCTTTCTAACACTGTGAAGAATTGAGTCGGAAATTTGATGGGGATTGCATTGAATCTGTAGATTGCTTTTTTGTAAGATGGTAGTTTTTACAATGTTAATCCTGTTGATCCATGACCATAGGAGATTTTTCCATCTTCTGAGGTCTTCTTTGATTTCTTTCTTCAGAGACTTGAATTTCTTGTCATAAAGTTCTTTCACTTGCTTGGTTACAGCACAGCAAGATAGATTATATTATTTGTGATTATTTCAAACAGTGTTGTTTTCCTAATTTCTTTCTCAGCCTATTTACCTTTTGCATAGAGGAAGGCTTCTGACTTGAGTTAATTTTTTATCCAACCACTATGCTGAAGCTGTAGGAGTTTTCTGGGAGTATTTTTGGAGTTGCTTATGTATACTATCATATCATCTGAAAACAGTGATATCTTGACTTCTTTCTTTCTAATTTGTATCTCTTTGACCTCCTTCTGTTGTCTAGTTTCTCTGACTAGAACATCACATGCTATATTGAATGAATAGGGAGAGAATGAGCAGCCTTGTCTTGTCCCTGATTTTACTGGGATTACTCAAAATTTCTCTTCATTTAATTTGATATTGGCTATTGGTTTGCTGTATATTGCTTTTATTATATTTAGTAGTGTGCCTTAAATTCCTGATCTTTCCAAGGCTTTTAAAATGAAGGGGTGCCGTATTTTGTCAAAGGCAATTTTAGCATCTAATGAGATGATCATTTAGGGTTTTTCTTTGTGTTTTCTTATTTGATGGCTTACATTAATGGATTTCCATATAATGAGCCATCCCTCCATCCCTAGAATGAAGTCTACATAATTATGGGGAATGATCATTTTGATGTGTTCTTGGATTTGATTTCCAATTATCTTATTGAGTATTTTTGCATCAATATTGATAAGTGAAATTGGTCTGAATTTCTCATTCTTTGTAGAGTCTTTGTGTGGCTTAGGTATCAGTGTAACTGTGACTTTATAGAATGAATTAGCTCAGTATTCCTTCTGTTTCTATTTTATGGAATAGCTTGAGAAGTATTATTATTAGGTCTTCTTTGAAAGTCTGATAAAATTCTGTACTAAAACCATCTGGTCCTGGACTTTTTTTGGTTGGGAGACTTTTAATGAATCCTTCTATTTCCTTAGTGGTTGTGGGACTGTTTAGATGGTTTATCTGATCCTAATTTGACTTTGGTACATGGTATCTGTCTAGAAAAATCATCTACTCCATCTAGATTTCCCAGTTTTGTGGAGTATAGGCTTTTGTAGTAGAATCTGGTGATTTTTTTGAATTTTCTCAGTTTCTGTTGTTATATCTTTCTTTTCATTTCTGAATTTGTTAATTCAGATACTGACTCTGTGTCCTTTAGTTAGTTTTGCTAAGATTTATCTATCTTGTTGATTTCCTCAAAGAACCAACTTCTAGTCTTTATTGATTCTTTGAATAGTTCTCTTCATTTCTATCTGGTTGATTTCATCCCGGAGGTTAAGTATTTTCTGCCCTCTACTCCTCTAGAAAGTAGTCTCTGACATATTTTAAGCACTTTTTACATTGCAAAGTAATTTTTCTAAACACAGTTCCAAAATATGATCTGTAAAAGTCACTGAAATTGGAGTGTAAAGCCAGTAATTTGCCATCAATTTGCCAAGATCATAGATAGTAGCTAATGGATACTGACTCCTAAAAGCCTATGAAAATATTGATTGATGTTTATGAACATAATATGGTAGATGAGTACCCCCTTTACAAGAAGCTACTTTTTATCCATGTACATCAAGTGCTCATAATTTTAGTTACATTTAAAAATAAACTCAACTTATCACTTGAGATAAGACCTGTTGTTTAGTTCTCATACCTTCTCTCTAATACCAAGGTTTGGGGATAATTAACTAGGTATGGATCAAAACACATTTGTAAAAGATTCACATTCATGTTATCGAACCTAGTGATGATGGCATTGAGTCTTCCAACTTTTACAACATGATATCACTCTAGAGAACATGGCATTGTGAGGTATGATTTTACATTTTCCCATTATAATGCTGTTTTAGAAGCAGAGAGAGTTGAAAAAATTCACCACCGAAGTGCTCTGTATATCACAACATGCTCCTTGCTATCTTAGAATGTCTCCACTGTATTCATTTCAAATAATATGCCTCTTGTGTTCCCTGGACATGAATTATTTTATATTTCTTTGTTTTATGTATTTTTTGTGTGTGCTATTCAGAAGTGTATTTGCTCATGTGTAGGTGTGCCTATTTATGGGAGTGTATAAATATAAAAGTTGAGGTTGCTATCAGATATCTTCTTCGATTCTTCTCCCAGAAATTTTCTAATCCAGTCTCTTCACTGAAATCAAAGCACTCTGTTTCAGCTAGGCTAGTAAGCCACCAAGCTTGGAGATCCCTGGTCTCCACCCCAAAGAGTTGATGTTACAGATGCATGGCCAGGCAAGGCTTTTAATGCCTGTGCTTTAAACTCAGGTCCTAATACCTGTGTGACAAGTGTTTGTCCATTTGAGCATCTCCTCATGTGGTCTTCAATATCTACCCACATAAATAAAAACTTATCTATCTTAGTAAAGAACTGTGTAGAGAGCCTTATTGCAGAGCCATGCTACCTGGCAGGAGTCTGATTTTGGCCAAGGGCAAGAAAATGGGCTTCAGTCAAGAATCCAACCTCAGGTAGTGCTATGTCCAATTTTCTGAGGAACCGCCAAACTGATTTCCAGAGTAGTTTTAACATCTTGCCATCCGACCAGCAATGGAGGAGTGTTCCTCTTTCTAAACATCCTCTCCAACATTTGCTGTTGCCTGAGTTTTTGATCTTGGCCATTTTGACTGGTATGAGATAGAATCTCAGGGTTGTTTTGATTTGCATTTCCCAACTATACCACTCCTTGGCATATACCTAGAAGATGCTCCAACATGTAATAAGGACACATGTTCTGCTGTGTTCTTAGAGGCCTTATTTATAATAGCCAGAAACTGGAAAGACTCCAGATATCATTCAAAAGAGGAATGAATACAGAAAATGTGGTACATTTACATTATAGAATACTACTCAGCTATTAAAAACAATGAATTCATGAAATTCTTATGCAAGTGAATGGATCTATTGCAGCCCTTAAACTCAGTTGTTTGATATCCCTCCTATCTTCCAGAGGCCCTGACTCATTTTTGTTACTTAAAAAATGGTCTTATTTATTTTTCATTAATTTATGTATTCATTTTACATCCCATTATCAGCACCCCTTTCCTTCAAGTGCCAACTTCACAAATATCCTCCTCCATTTGCCCAGCCTTTTGTTCTCTGAGGAGGGAGACACTCTCCCAGGTATCACCCCACCCTGGCACATCAAGTCACTATAGGACTAGATACATCCTGTCCCATGGAAGCAAGAAAATATGACCCAGTTAATGGAACAAGATCCATAGGCAGGAAACAGGGTCAGAGACAGCCTCTGATCCAGTTGTTGGGTGACCTAATTAACTACCAAGCTACATATCTGATACATTTCTGAGAGTTTTATGATAATTTTAGGGATACAGGCCATTCATTTTCTTCACGGGCCTCTCCTTTGTGCATATTGCGTACAGGCTGCTTATCCTTATGATTTTCTCCTAAAGAGTTCTATACAATCCAAAAGATCTCCAAGTATTTAGCATGTTAATGACAAAGTTTCTGTGTTCTAGCATTTCTTTGCTTAAAATAGTTTTGTATGTCATATATATATATATATATATGTATGTGTGTGTATGTATGTATGTTTTATATTATATATATAATTTTTCATAGAGAAGCTGTGACTTAGATCATTCCCTGATAAAATAACCATAAGCTGCATGTTACTATTGATCAATTAAAAGGGACTAATTCAAGAAGAGTTATTCTATAAACATTAAATGCATACTGGATTTTGAACAAAGAAGAAAAATGTTACATTGATTTTAGGATGAAATGGATGACTTTGCTATGCAGGTTTAAATAAAATATTAATATAGTTGGTTTTGTTTGTTTTGCAATTTAAACATGTTTACCAAAATTAAATTAAAAATGGAATAAATGAATATATAATAGAGTATACACTAAAATAACATATCATTAAGGGACAAAAAGGGTGTCCAAAATGGATAAATTTCACAAAAATATTTATGAAGACCAGAGAACATATGTTTGTATTTCTAAAAATAAATTGAAATTCTGTATATGATTCACACTTGTAGTTTTCTCATAACAATAATGGCCAGTTTCATCCTTGTTTACTTAGTGCTTTCCACTGTGGTCATGTCCAACATTTTGGTACATGCATTTCATTGCAATACAATAATGATTATAACTGTACATGCTGATGCAATATGATGAATTATGATGCATTGCAATGTGCAATGCAACATGGAATAATAGGCAATGCAATGTGATGCATTGAAGTTTATATGTACTACAGAATAGCCATCTCTAGTTAATTGGCAATATACCTTGATACACATAGTTATCAATTTTTTTATTTTCTATATTTTAATTTTATATTCCAAATGATTTCCCCTTTCCCATTTCCTCCCTCCCCGAAAATCCCATAAGCCCTCTTCCCTCCCTCTGTTCCCCATTCAACCCCCTCTCACTTCTCTGTTCTGGTATTCCCCTACATCCAGGCTTTCCAGGACCAGGGGACTCTCCCCCCATTTCTTGGAAATCTATTGATATGTGAATTGTGCTTTGGGTATTCCGAGTTTCTGGATTAATATCCCCCTTATCACTGACTGCATACCATGTGTGTTCTTTTGTGATTGGATTACCTCCCTAAGGATGATATTTTCCAGTTCTGACCATTTGCCTAAGAATTTCGTGAATTCATTGTTTTTAATTGCAGAGTAGTATTCCATTGTGTAAATATACCACATCTTCTGAAACCATTCCTCCATAGAGGGACATCTGGGATCTTTCCAGCTTCTGGCTATTATAAATAAGACTGCTATGAACATAGTGGAGCATGTGTCCTTATTGCATGCAGGGGAAGCGTCTGGGTATATATCCAGGAATGGTATAACACTATTCTCTGGGAGTGTCATGCCCAGCATTCTGAGGAACTGCCAGACTGCTTTCCAGAGTGGTTGTACCAGCTGGCATCCCACCAGCAGTGGAGGAGTGTTCCTCTTTCTCCACATCCTCGCCAACAACTGCTGTCTCCTGTGTTTTAGATTTTAGCCATTCTGACTGGTATGAGGTGGAATCTCAGGGTTGTTTTGATTTGCATTTCCCTAATGATGAAGGATGTTGAAAATCTCTTTAGGTGCTTCTCAAGCATTCAATATTCTTCAGCTGAGAACTCTTTGTTTAGCTCTGCACCCCATTTTTTAATAGGGCTATTTGGCTCTCTGGAGTCTAACTTCTTGAGTTCTTTGTATATATTGGATATTAGCTCTCTGTCAGATGTAGGGTTGGTAAAGATCTTTTCCCAGTTTGTTGGCTGCCGCTTTGTCTTTTCGACAGTGTCCTTTGCCTTACAGAAACTTTGCAATTTTATGAGGTCCCATTTGCCAATTCATGACCTTAGAGCATAAGCTATTGGTGTTTTCTGTTCAGGAAATTCTCCCCTGTGCCCATATATTCAAGGTTCTTCCCTAGTTTCCTTTTTATTAGTTTCAGTGTGTTTAGTTTTATGTGGAGGACCTTGATCCACTTGGAATTGAGCGTAGTACAAGGAGATAAGAATGGATCGATTTACATTCTTCTGCCTGGTGACCACCAGTTGAGCCAGCACCATTTGTTGAAAAGGCTATCTTTTTTCCAGTGGTTGGTTTTAGCTCCTTTGTCAAAGATCAAGTGACCATAGGAATGTGGATTCATTTCTTGGTCTTCAATTCTGTTCCATTGATCTACATGCCTGTCACTATACCAATACCATGAAAGATCTGTATGACAAGAACTTCAAGTCTCTGAAGAAAGAAATTGAAGAAGACCTCAGAAGATGGAAAAATCTTCTATGCTCATGGATTGGCAGGAGTAATATAGTAAAAATAACCATCTTGCCAAAAGCAATATACAAATTCAATGCAATCCCCATCAAAATCCCAACTCAATTCTTCATAGAGTTAGATAGAGCAATTCAAAAATTCATCTGGAATAACAGAAAACCAAGGATAGCTAAAACTATTCTCAAGGGTAAAATAACTTCTGGGGGAATCACTATCCTGGACCTCAAACTGTACTCAGAGAAATAGTGTTAAAAACTACATGGTATTGGTATAGTGACAGTTATCATTTTTTGTAATGAGAAATTTTTATACCACTTTAAAAAACTCGATATAATGTTATCTATAGCAATTTTTTGTATGGTAGATTTCTCCAACACATTTCTCCAAACTGCAGTCTTCTAGCATCTCTTCAATTCATGTTCACCATCAAAATGATGTTGTGTGTGATAATGGTACATAAAATTCAAGTCTCACATAGCCTAAACTAGTTCTCAACCAGTGAGCCACACTCCTCCCCATTTGGAGATTTTTCTATCATGTATTTGGAAAACTCATAAAATGCCATGGACAGGCTAATATCCACATATCAGCAAGTACATACCGTGTGTGTTCTTTTGTGATTGGGTTACCTCACTTAGGATGATATTTTCTAGCTCCAACCATTTGCCTACTAATTTCATGAATTCATTGTTTTTAATAGCTGAGTAGTACTCCTTTGTGTAAATGTACCACATTTTCTGTACCCATTCCTCTGTTGAGGGACATCTGGGTTCTTTCCAGCTTCTGGCTATTATAAATAAGGCTGCTATGAACATAGTGAAGCATGTGTCCTTATTACATGTTGGAGCATCTTCTGGATATATGCCCAGGAGTGGTATAGCTGAGTCCTCAGGTAGTACTATATCTAACTTTCTGAGTAACCGCCAAACTCATTTCCAGTGTGGTTTTACCAGCTTGCAATCCCACCAGCAAAGGAGGAGTGTTCCTCTTTCTCTACATCCTCTCCAGCATTTGTTGTTGCCTGAATTTTTGATCTTGGCCATTCTGACTGGTGTGAGATGGAATCTCAGGGTAGTTTTGATGTGCATTCCCTTGATGATTAAGGATGGTAAACATTTCTATAGGTGCTTCTCAGTCATCCGTTATTCCTCAGTTCAGAATTCATTGTTTAGCTCTATGCCCCATTTTTAATAGGAGTCTAAGCTTGGAACACCCAAGATACAACTCACAGACCACATGAAGCTCCAGAAGAAGGAAGACCAAAGTATGGATACTTTGATCATTTTTGGAAAGTGGATCAAATACCCATGGCTCACAGCCAACCAATAGAATAATCATAGGGTCCACAATGGAGCAGCTAGAGAAAGGACCCAAGGAGCTGAAGATGTTTGCAGTCCTGCAGGAGGAACAATAATATGAACCAACCAGTACCCCCTGAGCTGCCGGGGATTAAACCAACAACCAAATTGTACACATGGAAAGACACGTGGCTTCAGCTACATATGTAGCAGAAGATGACCATTTCAGAGATCAATAAGAGTAAAGACCTTTGGTGTTGTTAAGGCTCAATTCCCCAGAAGAGGGCAATGAAAGTCTGGAAATTGGGGGCGAGGTAGGGCAGATGAACAGGGTGAGGGGATGGGATAGGGGATTTTCAGAGAGATAATGAGGAAAGGGGATATCACTTGAAATATAAACAAAGCAAATATCTAATAAAAAATTGCAATGGATGATGTCTAACCACCCAATATAATTATGCTGTATCTTTTTTTATATTTATTATATTCTTTATTTACATTTCAAATAATTTCCCCTTTCCTGGTTCCCCTTGAAAATCCCATAAGCCATCTCTCCTCCACTTGTTCCCCAATCAACCCTCTCCTGCTTCCCTGTCCTGGTATTCCTCTACACTGACTCACTGAGCTTTTCCAAGACCAAGGGCCTCTCCTCCCTTCGATGTCCAACAAGGCCATCCTCTGCTGCCTATGTGTCTGGAGCCATGGATAATACCATGTGTACTATCTGGTTGATGTTTTTGTCCCTGAGAGCTCTGGGAGTACTGGGTGGCTCATATTGTTGTTCCTCCGATGGTGTTGAAAAACCCCTTCAGCTCCTTGGGTCCTTTCTCAAGCTCTTCCATTAGGGGACCCTGTGCTTAGTTCAATGGCTGGCTGAGAGTATCCCCCTCTGTATTTGTCATGCACTAGCAAAGCCTCCCAGGTGACAGCTATATTTGGCTTGTCAGCAAATACTTGTGGGCATCAATAATAGTGCCTGGGTTTTGTAGTTGTATATGGGATGGATCACTAGGTAGGGTAGTCTCTGGATGGTCTTTTCCTCAGACTCTACTCCAAACTTTGTCTCTGTATCTCCTTCTGTGGGTATTTTGTTTCCCCTTTTAAGAAGAACCAGAGGATCCATACTTTGTTCTTCCTTCTTGGGCATCATCTGTTATGTAAATTGTGTCTTGGGTATTCCAAGCTTCTGGGCTAATATTCACTTATCAGTGAGTTCATACCATGTGTGTTCTTTTGTGATTGGGTTACCTCACTTAGGATGATATTTTCTAGGTCCATTCATTTGCCTAGAAATTTCATAGAATCATTGTTCAGGGTCTAGACTGGTGACAAATGATAACATAAATTGGAAAAGAATTACAGAAGAGCAGAGTCTGTAAAAGGAAATTGGAAGATGGAGGTATTTGTTAATGAGTTTAGAGTGTAGTCAATTCATTACTTAAATGATTTTAACTGAAATATCAGTGAACATTGAAGTTAGGGTAAAATGATAAATTGTTGCACTAACTAAAGAGGAACAGAGATCATACTAGACAGTACCTCACTGACTATGCATTTGCAGAATTGTTTATGCAAGGTAAGGGGGAAGTTGTAGCTAGATATTAATAATAATTTTTCCTACATTGACCACTGCACTAAACTTCTTCTCTTTCGTGTATTGAACAGTTATGTAGCATGCCCTTCCTTGTAGGGCCTATGATGAGGGACAATATCTGATAAAATATTAACATCAATACATTTACTACATAAAATTTAGTGACAATCCCAAGTGCTACAATTACAGAGAGATTTTCTTAATACAGATGACTCTTCTTAGGGCTCTCTTCATGTCTCTGTTCCTTAGGCTATAGATGAAGGGGTTCAGCATGGGAGTCACCACTGTGTACATCATGGCCATGGCTATCTCCTTTACAGTGGAATTATTAGCTGATGGACATAAGTAGAGACCAATAATTGTCCCATAGAACAAAGATACCACAGACAGATGGGAACCACAGGTGGAGAAAACCTTGTATATGCCTTGAGTAGATGGAACTTTAAGAATGGAGGAGATGATCCTTCCATAGGACATAACAATTAGGAGGAATGGAATAATAAAGATGAGCCCTCCCATAATAAGTATCATCAAATCATTAATATAAGTGTCTGAACAGGCCAGCTTTAAGAGAGCAAATAGGTCACAAAAAAAGTTGAGGATCACATTGTTTTCACAAAAAGACAATCTTGCTGCAAGCAGGGTGTGCATCATGGCATGGGATGATGTCAGTATCCACAATAGCAGCATTAGGCAAGTACAGAGCTTGGGGTTCATGATGCTGGTGTAATGCAGAGGGAAGCAGATGGCCACATAGCGGTCATAAGCCATGGCCACAAGAAGGAAACTCTCCATATCTCCAAAAGTCATAAGGAAGTATATTTGTGTCAGACACCCTCCATAGGGGATGGATGGGTCCTGGCTCTGCATGTTCTGCAGCATTTTGGGCATTGTGACAGAGGAAAAGCAGAGATCAGAGAAGGACAAGTTGCTGAGAAACAAGTACATTGGTGTGTGGAGATGAGAGTCCAGTTGAACAAGAACTATGATTAGCAGATTTCCCAGTATGGTGGTGAGGTACATAGTTAGAAACAGGGCATAGAACAGGTGTTCATACTCTGTGGGAATTGGTAGGCCCAGGAGGAGAAACTGGGTGATGACAGTTTTGTTGTTCATTTTCATTGTTCTCCAGTATCCTAATGAGAAAATATCAGAATTTCTTAAAATATAAAATAAATATATATATTTAAGATATATATTCTACCACAATGGATGTAAGAGTCATTATTTTAATTATAATCTCAAAACTCCTAATGTCTGTAATCATTAATGATTTTTTCCAAGTACCTTTTGCAGGTTTTTATCTCTCATCCTTTCATAGATAGTTCCATGTCATATCTACTAAGAAACAAATGTTTTTCTCTCCTACCTCCTGCTTGTCCTGGGTAACTAGTTTGTTCATTGGTAATTTGTTCTGTTATTTTGTATATTGATGTTCATGAAGAATTATTTTTTACAACCTTTAACATCATAATGTTTTATACATTTAAAGAAAATCTCTCATAATTCAGTGTGTTATATTGTCACTTCAAACGCAGACCCTGTAATATATTTCTGCTTTGCTTTTAAGTAATCATCTTCTATTCATTACTTATATGACAGACATCAGAAGCTCATAAGCTCCAAGTGAAATTCATGTCTTCAGCTTAATGTCTTCCAAAGCATTCCATGTTCTTATTCCTTTCCAGTTGCCCATAGTACAGTAAAATATATAATCAGATTTTGGCAGAAATCTACAAATTTAGATCTGTTTATTTTTTTTTTATTACTGTGAACTGTTGTGAAACATTACCCAGAGTCGCTTTTCCATTCTCCTTTTATTTCATTCATTCTGTTTTGTAAGCTTATATCAATATATCAGGACCACATCTTGTCTTTACTACAATACAGAAGTAGACTCAGTCCTGTTCATGTACTAATGTCTCCTGGCCCTTTTCTTCTCCTTAAACTTGCATCATTTACCCTATCACATTCTAACAGAAGAGATCCTTCATATATTTTCTAATTTATGCTTCAAATTGCCACTGTTGATCTGAGGATAAGGGCAAAACTCCTATTAGGCACATAGATGACCTTTCATTATCTCATTGGTTCCAGTGGTATATCCCACACAGTCCCATGTGCTCTTCTCTCCTCATTCAACGCTGTGGTGAATATCTTCATATCACACATTTTATGTTGCTCCTCCCTTCTTCTCTTGCCTTTTATTTCTTTCCTTATGTTTTTTACTTCATCTGGTTCACCCACACTTCTATACCAGGCTTATTGCTTATCACATACTCAGTTAAATTTGCTTTATCACTTTATACTAAGGGAGACATTCAGCCATGTTCTCTAGCAAACTCTACATATCCCACCCAATACTTTGATCACTGTGTTAAGGTATCTACCCATCAGTTGTAAACTAAATACAGGAAGATTCTCATATGCCTTCATTCCATTTGGCTCTTTACAAACATTCTTAAACTACAACTAGGGTCAGTGATAGCCATGATGCATAAATCTAGACAGTGAATGCTTGCTAACTACTGCTCAAACTAATACAGATTTATTTAACTTCAAAGTTAGAAAAATTCCCATTTAAATAGCAAGTCTGAATTAGAGACATAATGTTGTATTTTGCAGTGTTAGTGTTAATCATTAGAAATCTCATACTGGGGACTACAAATAATATTAAATAATAAATATTTTAATCCACAAAATATCATTGATATTTATTTAGAACAGATAGGATAGAAAATTTTTACAAATTATGAAAAAGAAGCACAACCTATTTGAAATTTTCACTTGAGTTATTCCTCAGGTGACTAGGTTATATATGATGGTGAATTTATGCATCAAGTGGGTTAATCACAGGTTGTGATTTGGAAAAATTCTATTTGGTATGCAGATAGTCTCTAAATGCCATTAAAATCTAGACTTTGACAAAGTTACTAACACTTCATCAGATGGTGAGCTTCATGCATTCATATGAAGGAATTGGGGCAAAGGACATTAAAGTGTAGAAATATGTTACATCTTCTGCCTTAGATACAAGTCTAATTAGATACTGTCCACTCTTATCAGGGACTCCAATGTTCTAGGCAGTTCTTCAAATGTTACCCTTATAGTCTCGATTACTGGGCAGTCTATATCCTAGTGACATGGCAGGGTGTGCACACACACAAAAACAAACATACACACATACAAACCTGTATACATGCACACATAGACACATATTCAAATACACATTCACTCAAACACATATGTGAAATTTTGTAATTCTGCACAGCCCTAGCTAAAGAATCTACTGCACTTCTTAAAGCTTACAAAACAAGAGAAACTTCGATTGATCTAAGCAATATTTTGTGAAATGCTACAACCATGTCTGACTGCTTGCACCTTCAAAAACAGGCTTGTTTAATACAGCTGACATCAGAGTTTGCAGACTGAAATATTGTGGATTAGCATTACAAAAAGGAAACCATGTAGGAAAAAATCATCTACCATTTAAAATGATCTCATTATATATTCCAGAATGGCCTCAAATATGTAACATGCCTTCCTCCCATTTCTGAGTACTGGGATGATAGGCAGATGACACAACGCCCAACTTTCTCCTTCTCTGTAATTGAAACATATCTTTGTTTTATGGAAGAAAGTTTGAAAGATCAATTCTGAAGAAATCACCAGCAACTGTTACCACTGATGGATCAATGGTCTTCAGAAACTTCTTTAACACATAGTCCTCAAATTAGAGAGAATATGAAAATGATACTAAAGTTGTTCTCTACTTATCCAATCTTAGTGCTGTTCCAGATTCCAAAATTATATGCATGTACACCAAATATTAGAAGAATATTCCTTACTATTTTTTACATATATTACCAGTAAAACCAATACTTGCACAGATAAAATTAATAATTACTTTGGGGAGTATACTGTACAGAGATTACTAAGACCCCACAGGTGATAGTATAGTAAACAACCATTCATCAACACAGCACTGAACATTACCTCACAGCGCTGCTCCTGTGTTGAAATGGAGAGAAAAAAAAACAACACAATGACTAATTTGAAAGAACATATCAATATGAATGGAATAAATGATGAACATGAAGCATAGTATGTGGAAATCTTGAGAGATAGAGAAAAAAGGAAAGTTATCATGCTTGGAAAACTATCCTGCATAACATAGATATTCCCATTGACAGCATGACACCTGCTTATTTGCCTGACTTTACCCAGCTCAGTTGAAGCTGAGTAATAGTTTCTGGTTCATGATCCTGCTCACCTTCATTTTATTTGCAGACACAGGAATAGTAGCCTCTGTACTCATCACCTATCTGCACTATCCATACCTACATCACTATGTTGCCATCCTGTGCCTTATAATCCCTATATCCCAGAGGAGTCCAGATCCTGTGGAAGTCATTAAATGTGTAAGAATTACTCAGGACCTTTCTGGGACCAATTTTCCTCAGAGATCTTTAGTGGAAACCAATTTACTCACTGATCAAATTTTCTACACTTTATAGAATGTAGAATTTAGATAACAACAAAAACAAAACTAATACATAAATAGCAGAAACAAAAGAACAAAAAGCATGAAAAGATGCATATGCATTTCCTGTTCAGGTAATCTTCATGACTTATGTTGACTGGAGCCCACTTAGAGGGGAAGGGAAAAGTCTAACTGCAAAACACCCCACATTATCAGGAATTTTCTGATTACTAATGACATACATATTTTACAAAATAAAATTTTGTACAAGAAACCATCAGTAGTTTTAATGATTTTGAATGTGAGTCTAGTCTTTATCTTCTGAGCCATCTTTCCAGCCCATCCAACCATAATTTTAAAGCACAATGAGACCACAGAAAACCACACACACTGGGAAGCTTCCAAGAACAGCATCTCAGTGCAACATGACTAGAAGACGACGTGGGCAGATATCCAACATTCTGAAAAAAATTTAAATTCATTGTTCAACAATCTATGTGTACCAATGTGTGAAAAGGGCAGGCATAGAACAAGAAAATGACATGTCAAAGGTTTCCTCAAGACAGTAGAAAAACAGTCTATGTTCCCATACCAGTTCATTTTGTTTACCATCTTACCTCCCTATGAAACATTAATTGTACCTCTTGCCAACATTATCCAATCCTCACAATGTATGTGACATTATAATTTCATGTTGTATGAGTTCAAAATTGGTCACAAGGCTATAGATGCCATTTGTAATTCCTTCATTTTTTATAATTACCTGAACTTGGGAGTCATTGGTCTTATGAAGTTGTGTACATTATAAGAACAAATATTCTAACTCCCTAGGAAACATTGGTCCTTATTTATCTTACTTTTATTTGGGATCTTAGAGATACTTAGCAATTCTTTTAAATCATTTTCAGGTGCTTAATTTATGTCTGAATGATTAAATTTTGTTTGTTAATGATCTAAGTATGTGTTCAAGACTTTAAAGTCAGTGCTGACCGCTCTGGTTGTATAGAACAACCAAATTTTGTTTGCCTTTCAATTGGTATTAATTACACCAAGAAAAATGGTGCCATCTAGTCTCTGAAAATTAGTTGACACGAGAAAAAGGGTGGTTGGATGGTAGGATCAAGGTCCAATTAAATCAATCATTCCTAATGACTGTGATCCTCACTTATATAAGTATAACTAAATAGCGTTAGCATTTTCAATGTCATTCAAAGCATTTGCTTTGCACTTTTGTGCAGTACTATTATTTTAATAAATCCTAGTGCAGTGTTCCTTCCCACATTAGACCATTTATGTTCCTGGATGAAAGACACATACAAAGTCTTTATATTTTAATATGCGTTAAACAGCACAATACTTGGGCAGATGCCTAACCTCCATGTTGTTAGAGTCTGCCTCTCACAGATAACTCTGACTCATTACTTACTAATTTCTACATTCTGCCTTAGCTGCTCTTGACCTAATTGAGCAACTCTCTGATCCCGTTCTCTTGGTCTCTTTACATGGTGGCTTTTCTTCTCCCTCCTGTATGTTCTTCTTCAATGGCTGCTCTCCTCTCTCTTTCTCCTTCACACTCTCCTAAGGCATGGCTCCTCCCTCCCTTCTTTCCTTCCTTCTGGTCTCATGCTCAGGAAACCTAAACCCTGCCTATATCTCTCTTCCTCAATTATTGGCTGCTGACATCTTTATTTACCTATCAGAATTAACTGGTCACTGGCTCCCAGAAGCTACATGCAAAATCTCTCTGTTTGGATGGACCCTAATTAGCATTAGAATATAAGCAGCTACATTTCCCCCTTTTGTCCAATAAAAAGGCTCTTTTCTCAGTTATAGATTGAATATGATTATAACAAGTATGTAAATTTTAATATATGATATACATTTATAACATCCAGTCTATTATACTTAGCGATTTAGATAAAGTTTCTATCTTCTACCCTAACTTGAAGTGCTTACAATTCTGTACCTAAATCATGCTTGTATTACTACCTGATAAGTATCCTTTCAAATCTAGAACATCTTCTTTAATGTTAAACAATTTAAGTTAAATTATGAGACTATAACTATTCCCCAACCTGTCAGAGATTTGAGAAGGAAGCACAAAGATATAGCTTCCAAATCTTATATAATTTGTAGAGACAGCTGATTACCTGGACATGGCCCAATATTCCTTATAATGTTGGAGAATCTGTCTTAAACCTTCTGCACATAACCATCTGAGAGACCTTAAGTGAAGCAGGAATTATGAAGGTCTAGATTACCATGCTTGGCAGAGCTTAGCAGTTGACTATTCTGTGTCCATTTGTCCTTTCTGGATAGCATGCTGTCTGTAGATGAAATTGTGGCATTTCTTTCTCAGTCACTAGTTTGTCACAATTGGAGCAACTCCATATGGAGACATTGATGCTCATCTCCTTCCTTGAAGTGTGATGAAGGTACTGTCAGGAACAAATATGTTTCCTAGTCAAATGATCTATTAATAATAAAATTATTTTAAATGTCATATTTATGGATCTTTGATGCTTTTGAAGATCATCTATCTATATATAATATAAATGAATTGTGAAACATAGATTACTCTCCATTATTTAATATTTGACAAATTAAATAATGCATGACAAATACAGACTGGGACACTCTGAGCCAGCCATTTAACTGAGCACAGATTCCCCAATGGGGGAGCTAGAGAAAGGACCCAAGAGCTGAAGGGGTTTGCAGTACCATAGGAGGAACAACGATATGAGCCACCCAGTACTCCCAGAGCTCCCAGGGACAAAAACATCAACCAGATAGTACACATGATGTAACAATGGCTCCAGATACATAGGCAGCAGAGAATGGTCTTATTGGACATCAAAGAAAGGAGAGGCCTTTGGTCCTGGAAAGGCTCTATGCAGGAGTGTAGGGGAATACAGGGAAGAGGGGAGGGGGTTGACTGGGGAACAGCATGAGGGGAGATGGTTTATGGTACTCTCAGGGAGTGTACCAGGAAAGGGGAAATCATTTGAAATGTAAATAAAGAATATATCTAATTAAAAAATATTTGAATAATCTTGGAAACACTTTATCACAATTAAATCAGAATCTAATATAACCTTCAGTTTTACTCTCTGACTATTCTTTTGTTACTTACTCATTTTAAACACTTTGTAATAGTAACTATTAAAAGAAGTGGGTCCAAGCCTTGTATTCTTATTTTTCTTTTTTAAATTACGTTTAATCTTTTTTTTACAATCCAGATGTTTTCCCCCTCCTGATCTGCCCTCCAATAGTTTCTCACCCCATTCCTCCTTCCCCATCATCAAAAGGATGTCCCCACCCCATTCCACCACACCAGGCCTCCCCACTCCTGGGGCCTCAAGTCTCTCTAGAGTTAGGTGTCTTTTCTCTCACTGAGGCCAGATCAGACAGGCCTCTGCTGTATATGTCTCAGGGGCCTCAGATAAGCTCCTGTATGCTGCCTGGTTGGTGACTCAATGTCTTAGAGATCTCGGCTATCCAAGTTAATTGAGACCTATGGAGTTGCCCTTCTCCTCAGCTTCTTACAGACTTTCCCTAGTTAAACTACAGGGGTCCATGACTTGAGTCCATTGATTTGGTAGAAGTATCTGCAATTGTCTTAGTCAGCTGCTTATTGGGCCTATCAGAGGGCAGCCATGCTAGGTTCCTGTCTGGAAGCAGACCATAGCATCAGCAATAGTGTCACAACTTACAGCCTCTCCTTGAGATGCTTCCCAATTTAGGTTGGTCACTAGGCATCCATTCCCTAAGTCTCTTCTCCAGGTTTGTCCCTGAAGTTCTTTTAAACAGGAACAATTTTGCATCAGAGCTTTTGTCTGTGGACTGGTAACTCTATCCCTCCACTTGATGCCCTGTCTTTCTTCTGGTAGTGAACTTTATAAGTTCCCTCTTTCCACCATTGGGCATTTCCTCAAAGTTCCTTCCATATGAGTCCTGAAAGTCTCTCACCTCCCATGTCTCTGGTACATTCTAGAGGATCCCTTTACCTCCCACCTCCTGAGGTTTCCTGTTTCCATTCTTTATGCTGGCCCTCAGGGCGTCACTCCTGTTTCCAACCCCCAATACCTGATCATATTTCCTTTTATCCTCCCCCTGTCCCACCCAGTTTCCTCACTCCCTCTTTCTCCCATGATTGCTTTCTTCTCTCTCCCAAGTGGAATTGAAGCATCCTTACTTGAGTTCTTGGCTTGTTAACTTTCTTGAGTTCTGTGGATTGTATCCTGAGTATTCTGGACATTTTCGGCTAATATCCACTTTTTAGAAAGTACATACTTTTGGGTCTGAGTTACCTCACTCAGGATGATATTTTCTACTTCCATCCATTTGACTACAAAACTCAGGACGTCCTCATTCTTTTTTTTTTCTTTTCTTTTCTTTTCTTCTTCTTTTTTTTTGAACAAGAGATGTCCTCATTCTTAATAGTTGAATAATATTCCATTGTGTACATCAACCACATTTTCTGTATCCATTATTCTATTGATAACTTCTTCAGTTTCCTTCTTCAAGGAAATCATTTAGGCCTTTCAATTGCTTGTTAGAGTTGGCTTAGATTTCACTGGTGGACTGGGGAGAGGTAGGAACTGGAGCAGGAGTGAAAAGGAGGGGATGAGTGGAGATAATACTAACAGAGATGACTGCAATTATGGTCATTGTGGAGCAAGGTAGAAACCTAGTGCAATGGAAACTTCACAATCTATGAGTTTGGCACTAGCAAAGATACCTAGTAATGGGGGACACAGAACCTGAACTGGCCATTCTTTGTAACAAGGCAATACCTCAAGTAGAAGGAATGTGACACCATCAGAACCCACAACCTCCAACCTACAGTTTGTCATGCCTTCATGATGAGCAAGGACTGGAGCCTATCAAAGTCATCTGACAGACCAGGGAGACTTCATCTAGCAACTGATGAGAACAGATTCAGAATCTCACAGCCAAATATTATGCAGGGCTTGGATAGTCTTGTGGAGGAAAGGGAGGAGGAATTTGAGGAGCCAAAGGGATCAAGAATACCACAAAAGCATGGGTCATACCGTCAGCTGCCTAGGACTCAAGTAAGCTCACAGATATCAGGGAGCATGTATGGCTCTGAACTAGGCCCTCTGCTTAAATGTCATGGTTTTGTTTGTTGGTGTACTTATGGGATTACTAACAGTGAGAGAGAGGCCTATCTGTGATTCTTCTGCTTGATTTAGAAGCCTTTACCTCCTAATGGGTTGCCTGGTCTTATTGTATCTTATTATACTGTATTTTATTGATGCCCCTGGAAAGTCAGCAAGTTTTTGAGGGGAGGTGAAGCAGGGGTAGAATGAAGTTGTAGGAAGGACGAGTCTGGGGAAAGAAGGAGGGGAAACGGCAGTCAGGATGTAATATATAAGAGAAAAAATAATACACACACACACACACACACATATATTATCTTGGCCCATGTGAAGTGGCACTATTAGGAGTTATGTCTGTACTAAAGCTCTGGCCACTGTGGTATTTCAGAGCCTCCTCTGAAATATATATGAATACATTTCCTTCTGGCTACCTTTGGATCAATTAACTCCTGCTGATAGCAGTGAGCTATTAAGAAAAGAAAGGTCCTTTCTTAAGCTCTTTACTCTTTGACTCACTGTACTCTCGCTGACCAGGTGAGAGACTCAGGGTTCCTTAAGTCTTTGTGAGCTACATAAAAAGGAAAAGAGAGAGAGAGAGAGAGAGAGATACACACACTGGATGGAGGAGAAAAGGGCTACACTGAACCTTTATTTTACTCTAAGCTTTTTATAGTTTTTAGACAAAAAGTTCTCTATGTAAGAGAAAAATACATCATATATTAAATGTTACACCAAAAAGGAGTTGCAGGAAGATGTGGATAGTAAGTTTAAAAGAGCTTTTTTTTTCTGTGTGCTCATTATAAGTTCAAAACTACAGTTTCACATGGCCTTGCTTTATTATAGGGCATGCCTTGGTCTCATTGTTGGACCTGACCTAGAATAAATGGTTTTCCTTGATCACAAATCTGTCCTAAGCCTATTTCCTTTCTTTATGCAGTTTATGAAAGCTCATAGTATTCCTTATTATGTATGCACGATTACTTCTTTCTGTCAAAAAACTAATATGATCTCTTTAAAATTTCTTCCTACAATTATTTGAATCTATAAAATCAAAAATTCTACTAAATAACATTAGTTCATTAATGCTTGCTTCATGTTGAACTGCACGAAATTTGCGAAATAAGGTGGGCTGATGCACAGGAATAATTAGGCTATGTAATAGTGGCAGAAAAGGCATATCAGCAGTAAGAGGCAATCCTGGGATAAAGTCTCTAGGGATGTGCCTCTTCAGAGCTCACCCATCACAGCCATGTAAGATGGTGGTCCGTATCCAGAAAACTCGCTTGCTTGCCATAGCCTTTTCTATATAGCTTCTGTCACATATACATATACATAAATTGCATATATTTATACATACATGCATATACATACATATAAATTACATATAGGTCACATATGTGTATACATTATGTATACATTAGGTACACATTGTGTATGCATATACGTATACACAATTGTAGAACTTTAAAAGTTTAAAGCTTCTGAGTTTGGTTAAAATTAAATGTTCTCTCAAAGTATTTCTTCTTCATAATTTCAAAGTTCTTAGATTATGCAATCCATCTTCAGCATATTTTGTCAGTACCTTCTCTCCAACTTCTTGACCCTTATCCCTATAAATATCTCTTATAAAGTCAGGTATTGTTATTGTTATTATTCGTAGTAGTAGTAGTTGTTGTTGTTGTTATTTCCCAGATGCACATAGCTGTGGGTTGCCTGCCTGACAATGTCCACTCCTTCCAGAGAAAAAGAGACTCTCCCTCTCCTAGAAGTTTTGAACTACCATGAGCTCCTAAGGAAGAAGTGGGCATTAGGAGTCCCTCACCCATTCTTACTGGATTATTTTAAAACAATATACAATTACATGTCCCTCCCAAGTAGAATTGAGGCATCCTCATTTGGGCCCTTTGGTTTGTTAACCTTTTTGAGTTCTGTGGATTGTATCTTGGGTATTCTGTATTTTGTTTTATTTTGTTGTCTAATATGCACTTATAAGTAAGTCCATACCATGTGTGTCCTTTGGGACAGAGACCCACAGCCAAATATTTGGCAGAAAGCTTGGGTAGTCCTATGGAGGAGAGATAGCAAGGATTAGAGGAGCCAGAGAGATGAGGAATATCACAAAATCATGACCCATACAATCAACTGCCCAGGACTCAAATGGACTCACAAAGATCAAGGAGCCTGAATGGCTCTGACCTAGGTCCTATGCATATATGCTATGGTCTTGCAGCTGGGTGGTTTTATGGAATTACTAACAGTGGGAGTGAGGCCTACCTCTTATTCCTTTGCTTGATTTGGGACCCTTTCCTCCTACTGGGTTGCCTTTTCCATCCTTGACATGAAAATACTGCCTTGTCTTATTGTAGCTTGTTGTACTGTATTTGATGAAGTCCCTGAAAATTTTGCTCTTTTCTGAAGAGAGGTGAAGCAGGGGTAGATCCAGGGGAAAAGAGATGTAGGGAGGGTGAGTCTGGTGGTGAGGGAGGAAGGAAAACTGCAGTCAGGATATAATAAATAAGAGAAAAATAAAGAGAAAAAATAATTTAAAAAACAACCAAACCAAATCTATTGCATGGACTACTATTATACACTCTTAAAAGATATATATATGATTTAACTTCGTTTTTAATTTTCAGTCAATTCCCATATAGTGTGTGAAGAAGAGTCTAGTCAATGTTTCATACATATATGTGTACATATACATGTATATACATATATATACATGTGCATGCACAGTTACACATTCACATATATATAAAATACATATAAATATATGTTGTCTTGGCCAGTGATGAGTGGCACTGTGAGGAAAAGTTTCCTTTGTTGGAGTAGGTGTGGCCTTGTTGGAGTAATTGTGTCTCAGTGGAGGTGGGCTCTAAAGTCTCCTACCTCTCACACTTGGCTCTACCAAGTGTGGTATTTCAGACTCTCCTTCTGACTGCCTGGAAAGATAGTGTCCTTATTGTTGCCTTTGGATCAAGTTGTAGAATTTTCAGCTCCTTCTAGAGCACCATGTCTGCCTGCATACTGTCATGTTTCTTGCCATGATACTAACTGACTGAAACTCTGAATAGGTACCAGTCCCAATTAAATGTCCTTTATAAAAACTGACTTGGTCATGGTGTCTCTTTACAGGAATGAAACCTAAACTAAGACAATATACACATACGTGTGTGTGTGTGTGTGTGTGTGTGTGTGTGTGTGTGTGTGTGTGTATACATGCCAGGGTCCCTGCCCTTACAGTCAAGACATTCAAGTACTGAGGTGGAACAGAGCATTGGATGAAGGCCAAAGACTGATGATTTCTGCCCTTTTACTCTTTCTTACTGTTCTGAGGAGCTAACTCTCTCTCTTATGCTTCTGGGGCCAAAAGCTTAGGCTTTTGGCAATTTAACTCTTGCTATGCTGGGCCAAAAGATGATAGTTTCTGGCAATGAACTCCTGCTGATAGTAGTAGGGGATTAAGGAAAGAAAAGTAGTTATTTGGACTCTTTACTCTTTGACTCAGGGGCTTCTTCTGGCCTGGGGAGAGGCTCAGAATTTTTTTTTATTTTATTTTCTAAGTTTTTTTTATTTACATTCCAAATCATTTCCCCTTTCCCATTTCCTTCCTCCCCAAAAATCCCATAAGCCCCTTTCCCTCCCTCTTTTCCCTATTCAACACCCTCTTGCTTCTCTGTCCTGGCATTCCCCTACATCCAGTCTTGCCAGGACCAGGGGTCTCTCCTTCCATCTTCTTGGAAATCTATTGATATGCGAATTGTGTCTAGGGTATTCCGAGATTCTGGGTTAATATCCCCTTATCAGTGACTGCATACCATGTGTGTTCTTTTGTGATTGGGTTACCTCACTAAGGATGATATTTTCAAGTTCTGACCATTTGCCTAGGAATTTCGTGAGTTCATTGTTTTTAATTGCAGAGTAGTATTCCATTGTGTAAAATATACCACAACTTCAGAATTTGTTAATGCTTCCTCAGCAAGAGAGAAAGGAAAAAGAAAGAAACAAAGAAAGAAAGTGAGGCATATACAGAGGAATATAATTGATGAAGGAGAAAATGTTTACACCAAATACTTTTTTTTTGTTCTCAGCTTTTTATATCTTTTAGACAATAATTTCTCTTGTAAGAAAAAAAATCACCTCAGGTCAAATGTTACACAAAAAGGGAGTTACAGAAGGATGTTGATAGTAAGTTTAATGTAGTTCTTCATTCTATAAGCCCATTATATGTTCAAAGCAACAATTTTACATGCCTTGCTATAGTGCCATAGTACATGCCTGTGGTCTCATCCTTGGATCTTACCTAAAATGAATGTTTTTCCTTGATAAGAATCTTCCTAAGCCTATTTCTCTTCTTAGCACAATTTATTAAAGCTCATTTCATTCCTTATTATGCAGCCTTTACGTATTATTCTATGGGGAGTGGGCAGTCTTTACTTGAGTCTAACTTTATTGCATCTTTCTGAAAAAAAAAAAAACTAACACCATCTCCTTAAACTTTTTTCCTAAAATTGTTTGAATCAAATCAGGAATTCTATAAAGTTATTGATTCATCTAAATTGCATTAATTCATGAACATTCATTTTCATGTTGATCTGCAAAAAACAATTGTCCAAAAGGGTGGTCTGATGCCCCAAGCAAGAATTATTAGGCTATGTAATAGTGGCAGAAAAGGCATATCAGCAGCAAAAAGCAGTCTTGGGACAAAATATCTAGGTCTGTGCCCCTTCAATGTGCACCCATCACAGCCATGCTAAATGGCAGGCCATATCCAGAAAACTCACTTGCCATAGCCATTCTTAAATGGATTCTGTCCCACATACATATATATATATATGTGTGTGTGTATATATATATACATAAAATATATGTAAAAATATATGTAAAAATATATACATATATATGTGTGTATATACATATAAAATATATGTAAAAATATATACATAAAAATTCATATAAATTACATGTACATCACATATACAAATGTGTATATATTATTTATACATTATGTATAAGTATTAAGGTTCTGATTATTGTGAAAATTTATGTTCTCTCAAAGTATTTATTTTCATTAATTTAAAATTTCTTGAAATTACACAATCCATCTTCACCAAATATTCATCAGTACCTTCTCTACAACTCCTCTATCCCTCCTTCCCTGTACTTATCTCTTATAAACTCAGGTATTTATTATCATCATCATCATCATCATCACCATCATCATCATCATAACATAATCCTCCTCCTCCTCCTCCTCCTCCTCCTCTTCCTCCTCCTCCTCCTCATCATCATCATCATCATTATGACTACTACATAAACCGGAGTCCAGTTAGTGCGGCTCAGATGCACATGACTGTGGGACATTCACTAGTGTGTGGGCAGCCTGATGATGTCCACCCCACTCCATGAAAGGACTCTCTCTCTCATAGAAATGACCAAGTGCCGAGAGCTCCTAAGGAAAGAATGGGGTATTAGGAGCCCCTTCCACTTCTGTGTTGAATTGTTTTAAAATTTAAAATACAATTATATCACTTCTCACCATTCTTTCCTCTGTCACACTCATCCTATATCTGAAACCCCTCCCAATTTCACAACTTTCTCTTCTTTAACATTCATAGTTATTCATACATATAAACAAATCCACATATTCATATATCCACTGAGCTCATTCAGCATTGATTGCATCTATATGCATCTAGGACTGAACATCTTTTACTGCATAACCCATCAGGGATCTCAACACTGGGGAATAAGAATGCTCCCAATCTCTGAAATTCTTAATTACACATGGCTCTTCATCTAGTGGGATGTCAATTGCTGTTGGAATTATTCAAACTGGAAAACTTAACTGGCTTGATCTTGTGCATTCAAGTGACCACAGACCCTGAAACTTATGATTGCAACAGCTCTGTCATGATGTCAGCATCTCACAGTCCTTGTCCCTATCCCTAGCTCTTCCAGTCTTTGTATCTCTTCTTCCATGATGCTGCCTGAGACTTGGCGGATGGTTGGTCCAGATAAGATCCAATTTATGGATGCATATCATAGTCATTTATTCTCAGTCATTGAAAATTTCTGTGACTCAGTATAACCAATACCCACAATGATAAGTAGAATCTCTGCCCAAGGTTAAGAGTAACACAAATCTATGGGTAAAAACAAAAATATGCAGAAGTACATGACCTTTCTGCATGATCATTGACATATGGCTTTTTAAGATATCTAAATAAAATTCACTTATTCAATATCTGCTCTTTACATTTCCCTTCTTTTTCTCTACAGAAACTCTACATAGTTGAATGCATCAAAAATTATTCATTTTTGTTGTTGCGTAATATCTCCTTTTATGAGAATAATACATTTTATTTATCTGATCATCATTTGCTCACTATGCTGACAATTATAAATTATAATTGCCTGCATAATAAAAGCAAAACTAACTTTTTAATCCCAACTTATTTTAGATATGTGCCTAAGTATAAATTTTTGCATTCATATAGTAACTTCATGCTCAATATTCCACTGGCCCAAAACTGATGTTTGGGAGTTCCATTTTCCAAGGACCTCACTATGTACTTCAGGCTGACTTCACAGGGTCCAACTTTGCAGTGAACAAGGCAAATATCACAGAGTCTCATCATGCAGTGAAGTTAATTTTACAGGGTCACACAAAGCAGCTGGGCATAGCTCACACTTATGTTGACACTTCTGCCTTAGTTTGCATGTATGCTGGGATCACAGGTATATGATCACACCAGGTTTGATTTCTAATTTGTTTGTTCAATATTTTTGTTAAACTCTCGTGTTCCTTACTTCCTCTCTTATTCAAATCACTTCCAGTCTCACACAGTCAATCTTCTACATAACATATGGTATTCATCACACTGTATTGTCTTAATACACCTTTATTATTTTATGTATCAGTTGAATTTTTAAAAATATGTTTGAAAACCTACATATTCTAGGCTATATTTTTGCACTGTGGTATTACTTTGTACTGTTCAGCATAGCTCTTCATTACATTCGATAGCCATCAAATATAACATTATTGCCATTGAAAATTTCTGTCTTTTAAACTTTATTTTTCACATGAGAAGGAAACAAATGATTTTCATATTGTCATGTCATGTCACTTATAAGTCTGCAATACAGTGACAATGGGATTTCAGAGTTTAGCTATGGAAACAACAGTTGAGTGTGTACATAGGAGTGATCACGTAGATCACTGGTTGGGAGAAAACATAACAATTCAAGAAGCACAATAAAGTACAAAGAGAAGACTATGTGAACACAGAAGAGATCAAGGTATGCATATTTCTAGTGATGATTATACAGATTCTCAATTGAGTATGTTTTCAAGGCAGTGAGAAGCCCATAGAAGCAGGATTGGCTTCACACGGAGATGCTGTAGCAGGGGTGGTGATGAGTGGAGTATAAACAGTTAGATGTGTGTCATCACCTACAAAGGACAACTGAAGAAATAAATAGACCAAGGTTATCCCATGATGTAGTTAAGTAAAGAATATAAAAAATTAAGAAATATCTTCTTTCTACAGAAATCAGACAAAAAGTAGAAGTAGTCTACGATCTCATACCCAATCACACATTGTCCCTATGTGTGAGATGGGAAGTCATTGAACCTCATATCCTTCAGTCTATGAAACAGAACCTTCTCTAGCTCTACTAGATTTCACAAGTATTTAAAAAGCTATCTACTATAAATTGATATTTTACAAAGTAAAATAGGAATATACATGAGGGATAAGTAGTGTCTAAGTTTCTTTTTCCTTTCCTTCATCTTAGAGAAATAAATGGAACGATTCCCTAGTTATAATCAATACGAAATTAAGTCTAAGATTATACAAATGACAATTGTACAAAATGATTCCAACAAATTTGTTGAGGGTCAAGACAAGTAAAAAAGTTACATAATATAGGAAGAAAGAATATGGGAAGTTAAGAGAAAACATAATGTCAAAATCAATGTGGGTGGACATGTAGGAAAGACTAGAAGGAAGCGGGCTGGTGAAGAGATTTCATTGTAATCCAATCTCATAAATCCATTATATAAACTATTTCAACTGATGTATCTGTGAACACAGAAATCATGGTAACATGATAAACTTTTGTAGTAATGTAAGGGGAATATATTAGATCAGTAATGTAAGAGATCATATTAGACAGTACCTCATCCACTGTGAATTTTCAGGATTGTTTATGCAAGGTAAGGAAGAAGTTGTAGCCAGGTATCAAAGACAACATTTCTTCTTTGACTACTGCACCAAACCTCTTCTCTTTTATGCATTGAACAGTTATGTAGCATGTGCCTTCCTTGAAGGTACTATGATGAGGGACAATATCTCATATAGGATATTAATATCAATAAATTTATTATATTAAATTAGGTATCAATCCAAAGTACTGCCATTATACAGAGATTTTCTTACTGCAGATAACTCTTATCAGGGATCTCTTCATTTCTCTGTTCCTCAGGTTGTAGAAGAAGGGGTTCAGCATGAGAGTCACCACTGTGTACATCATGGCCATGGCAGTCTCATTTACAATTGAATTATTACCTGATTGACATAAGTAAAGACCAATAAATGTCACATAGAACAGAGACACCACAGACAGATGGGATCCACAGGTGGAGAAGACCTTGTAGATTCCCTGGATAGATGAAATCTTGAGAATGGAGAAGAAAATTCTTAGATAGGACACAACAATGATTGGGAATGGAATAATAATGATGATCCCTCCCATGAAACGTTTCAACTCATTAACTTAAGTGTCTGAGCCGGACAACTTCAGAAGTGCAGAAATGTTACAGAAAAAGTGGAGAATTGAATTCTTCTCACAAAAATACAATCTAGACAAGAGAAATGTGTGCATCATGGCATGAGATGTTGTCAGCATCCAAAATAGTAGCACTAGTGAAGTACAGAACTTGGTGTTCATGATGCTGGTGTAATGCAAAGGAAAGCAGATGGTCACATAGTGATCATAAGCCATGACCACAAGAAGAAAGCTTTCCATGTCTCAAAAGACCATAAGGAAGTAGAGCTGTGTCAGGCAGCCCACATAGGTTATAGATGGTACTTGGTTCTGCATGTTCTGAAGCAATTTGTGCATTGTGACAGAGGAAAAGCAGAGATCAGAGAAGGACAATTTGCTGAGAAACAAGTACATGGGTGTGTGGAGATGGGAATCCAGTCAAACAAGGGAAATGATTAGTAGGTTACCCAGGATGATGGTGAGGTACATGGCCAGGAACAGGGCATAGAAGAGAAGATGATACTCTGACAGGTTGGGCAGACCCAGGAGGAGGAACTTTGATATCAAAGTTTGGTGTTTTCAGTCATATTCTCACTCTAATGGATTTAAGAAAAAAAATACATTTTCTTAAAATCCCAGTGGTTGTGCCTGTATGATATCATAGATCAAATTCATTCTTTTGCCTCATTTCTTTACTTAGAAAAAAAGTTTCCTTTATTTTTTACATTTTTTAATTTTCATATTCTTTACCTCACTATGATATGGAATAATCTTTGTCTATTAATTTGTCAGTTATCCTTGGTAGAAAATGACAGATAAACCAAATACTGTAGTCTGCTGATTCGTTCCCACAACATCCATAAACACATTTTATTGAAAAGGGACATGGTTTGTGACATACTTTAGAGTAATTAAACATACTCTCTTCAAAGTAGCTGAATTCCCTACATTGAAACATGTTCAGTCTTATAGCCATGTTGCCTTAGCGTGTTCTACTTCTCTAGTATTGTCTCATCACATCTAATTGCTTCTGATAAGGAAAATGTTTTGGCATTTCTTTCATACATTCTGGTTAAAGAATGGTGTAAACTACTGTTTACAATATTCTAAACTTTATTTCTGTGAAGTTTCTTGAAGAATTATTGTATACCTACTACCCATAATTCAAAATGAGTCCCAAGAAAAACACATATATTTTAATAAAATAGATCATCATTTAAATTCACATACAGTCGTCTATGATTTTTTTCTTTTTCTATTTCTTTTGTATATATTTTTATTTACATTCTGAATGATTTCCCCTTTCCTGGTTCCTCCCTCCCTGAAAGTCCCATAATCCCTCTTCCCTCCCCCTATTCCCCATTCAACCCCCTCTCGCTTCCCTGTCCTAGTATTCCCCTTCATCTAGTCTTTGCAGGACCAGGGATCTCTCCCTCCATCTTCTTGGAAATCTATTGATATGTGAATTGTGTCTTGGGTATTCCAAGATTCTGGGTTAATATCCCCCTATCAGTGACTGCATACCATGTGTGTTCTTTTGTGATTGGGTTACCTCACTAAGGATGATATTTTCCAGTTCTGACCATTTGCCTAAGAATTTCGTGAATTCATTTTTTTAAATTGCAGAGTAGTATTCCATTGTGTAAATATACTACATCTTCTGAATCCATTCCTCCATTGAGGGACATCTGGGTTCTTTCCAGCTTCTGGCTATTATAAATAAGGCTGCAATGAACATAGTGGAGCATATGTCCTTATTGCATGCCAGGGACCCCTCTAAGTATATGCCCAGGAGTGGTATAACAGGATCCTCTGGGAGTGTCATGCCCAGTTTTCTGAGGAACCGCCAAACTGCTTCCCAGAGTGGTTGTACCAGCTTGCAATCCCACCAGCAGTGGAGGAGTGTTCCTCTTTCTCCACATCCTGGCCAACAACTGCTGTCTCTGATTTTAGCCATTCTGATTGTTATGAGGTGGAATCTCAGGGTTGTTTTGATTTGCATTTCCCTAATGACTAAGGATGTCGAACATCTCTTTAGGTGCTTCTCAGCCATTAGATATTCTTCAGGTGTGAACTCTTTGTTTAGCTCTGTACCCCATTTTTAATAGGGTTATTTGGCTCTCTGCAGTTTAACTTCTTGAGTTCTTTGTATATATTGGATATTATCCCTCTGTCGGATGTAGGGTTGGTAAAGATCTTTTCCCAGTTTGTTGGTTGCCACTTTGTCCTTTGGACAGTGTCCTTTGCCTTACAGAAACTTTGTAATTTTATGAGGTCCCATTTGTCAATTCTTACCTTAGAGTATAAGCTATTGGTGTTCTGTTCAGAAAATTTTCCCCTGTGCCCATATGTTCAAGATTCTTCCCTAGTTTCCTTTCTATTAGTTTCAGTGTGTCTGGTTTTATGTGGAGGACCTTGACCCACTTGGAATTGAGCTCAGTAAAAGGAGATAAGAATGGATCGATTTGCATTCTTCTGCATGTTGCCCTCCAGTTGAACCAGCACCATTTGTTGAAAAGGCTATCTTTTTTCCACTGGATGGTTTTAGCTCCTTTGTCAAAAATCAAGTGACCATAGGAGTGTGGATTCATTTCTGGGTCTTCAATTCTGTTCCATTGATCTATATGCTTGTCACTGTACCAATACCATACAGTTTTTAACACTATTGGTCTGTAGTACAGCTTGAGGTCCAGGATATTGACTCCCCCAGAAGCTCTTTTAGTTTTAGCTATCCTGGATTTTCTGTTATTCCAGATGAATTTTTGAATTGCTCTTTCTAACTCTATGAAGAATTGAGTTGGGATTTTGATGGGGATTGCACGGAATCTGTATATTGCTTTTGACAAGATGGTCATTTTTACTATATTAATCCTGCCAATCCATGAGCATGGGAGATTTTTCCATCTTCTGAGGTCTTCTTCAATTTCTTTCTTCAGAAACTTGAAGGTCTTGTCATACAGATCTTGCACTTGTTTGGTTAGAGTCACACCAAATTACTTTATATTGTTTGTGACTATCGTGAAGGGTATCATTTCTCTTCTTTCCCAACCTACTTATCCTTTGAGTATAGGAAGGCTACTGATTTGCTTGAGTTGACTTTATATCCGACCACTTTGCTGAAGTTGTTTATCAGCTGTAGGAGTTCTCTGGTGGAGTTCTTTGGGTCACTTAAGTATACTATCATATGGTCTGCAAATAGTGATAGTTTGACTTCTTCCTTTCCAATTTGTATCCATTTGACCTCCTTTTGTTGTCTAATTGCTCTAGCTAGAACTTCAAGTACTATATTATAAAGATATGGAGAGAGAGGGCAGCCTTGTCTAGTCCCTAATTTTAGTGGGATTGCTTCAAGTTTCTCTCCATTTAGATTGATGCTGGCTACCAGTTTGCTGTAAATTGTTTTTACTATGTTTAGATATGGGCCTCAAATTCCTGATCTTTCCAAGACCTTTAGCATGAAAGGATGCTGAATTTTGTCAAATGCTTTCTCAGCATCTAATGAAATAACAATGTGGTTTTTTTTCTTTGAGATTGTTTATGTAGTGGATTACATTGATGGACTTCCTTATATTGAACCATCCCTGCATCTCTGTGATGAAGCCTACTTGATCGTGGTGAATGATCATTTTGATGTGTTCTTGGATTCGTTTGGCAAGAATTTTATTGAGTATTTTTGCGTTGATATTAATAAGAGAAATTGGCCAGAGATTCTCTTTCTTTGTTGGATCTTTGTGTGATTTTGGTATCAGCATAATTGGGGCTTCATAGATCAAGTTGGGTAGTGTTCCTTCTGTTTCTATTTTGTGGAATAGTTTGAAGAGTATTGGTATTAGGTCTTCTTTGAAGGTCTGTTAGAATTCTGCACTAAAACTATTTGGTCCTGTGTTTTTTTTAGTTGGAAGACATCCAATGACCACTTCTATTTCTATAGGGGTTATGGGACTATTTATATGGTCTATCTGATCCTGATTAAATTTTGGTAGTTGTTATTTGTCTAGGAAATTGTCCATTTCATCCAGAATCTACAGAAATATCTACCTTACTTCTCACTAATGGTCTTTCCCAGGCATTTATGGCTTAATTAATCACAAAAGAAATTTACTCTTCCCCCATAATATGTTCTCTCTCCCATTTCTTTACTTTTTCATAATATTTGAAAACTAATTTAATATCCTGCTTGAGAGTTCTATTGTATTCTTTATTTCCTCTTACCTTAGACACCAACCCAGGATCTCATACAGTTTCTCATCTTCATTCTCTTATCTAGTTATTCAAAATTATCTAATTGCATTATTAGAAATGGATGCCACCATTTCTTAAGTGAAATATTGAAGTCAACATTCAATTCCAACCTCTGTCCCATGTCTCAGTGCCATTTTATTCAGTAGGTTTATTCCACACTGACATTATGAGATATAAATACAGTTCACTCTTCCAGATTCATTACTTAGATGGCCATGATTTTTTAGAGCACAAATCCTATAACATACCCAAACATTGGTTGCTCACACAACTTCTATCAGTCACTACAGCCAAATATGCCCTAGTATGGAACATATGCATTTTACTATCAGCAATGCTGTACTCTAAATAGAAGTTTGTGACTACATTATTTCTAATTGAATATTCTCCTTGCCTATCACATCTTCTCCTTTGTGGTGTATCTTGTCCATTTTATTTTTCCACAATATGGTATGCCATATATTGAGTTACAATTTCTTTGTGTCCCTATATATTTATAGTTAAAACTGCTACCATGGTCTCATACTACTTCAGACTCATCTCATAGCTTGTCATTCAGTAACAGTTATTGTTGAAAGACTCAAACTTCATGCAGGAAAAGTCATGCCTCTCTTCATCCTGCAGCAAGGTAAGCCCTGACTGTCCATGACCCAGTATTCAATAAGATTTTCTGACTATGCTGTAACCTGATACATAGACTAAAATTTAAGGATGAAATTTACATTAAGCCCAAATAATTATTCTTCTTCATTTTCAAAATATGAAGTCACCAAAAAAAGTTACCTTTTTGACATTAAACTTTGATAGTCTGCAATTAGATTTAAGATGTGATTATGTATTTATGGAAAGTATTGGTGTGTACAGAATGCAAGGCTCTTTTCAATTATACTAATGACTGATATTTTATGCTTCATATGATTCTACTATATTCATATGATATTCATTTCTCAATACATATGATTCCACTGCTAATGATGCAGAAAAACATATACAATAAACATTTCATAAAATATTAGTTAATTTTAATCCCTCCCTTAAGTTCATGTTCAGATATCCATACCTAATTTTAAAGATTTTATAAAAACTTGTCTAGAGCTTAAAATCCATTTTGGTCAAATTACAGTTCAAGGTATTTCTATGAAGGTGCTTTACTGTGTTTTTAACATTTAATTTAGCTATTAACATTATATCAGAGTAAAATAACTCTGGTCTTTCATAATGTGACAATCCTCACATGAGCAGTTAATAGAAAAAAAAGAAAACTTAGAGTAGTATAAGGGAACTTGTGCACCGAGCTACTCAGAATCATTTGTATTCTGTGAATTACTGGGGCCCATGGTTTACCTAGGCTTACACGAATAGACGACAAGCAAAGATCCCTTGTGATGGTTCCTGCTGCTAACCCAATGGACTTTACTTCCTCAGTTCTATAAACTCACAATTTTTTTTATTTTATTTTCTAAGTTTTTTTTAATTTACATTCCAAATGATTTCCCTTTTCCTGTTTCCTCCCTCCCCGAAAGTCCAATAAGCCCCCGTCCCTCCCTCTTTTCCCCATTCAACCCCCTCTCGCTTCTCTGTACTGGCATTCCCCTACATCCAGTCTTTCCAGGACCAGGGGTCTCTCCTTCCATCTTCTTGGAAATCTATTGATATGTGAATTGCGTCTAGGGTATTCCGAGATTCTGGGTTAATATCCCCTTATCAGTGACTGCATACCATGTGTGTTCTTTTGTGATTGGGTTACCTCACTAAGGATGATATTTCCAGTTTTGACCATTTGCCTAGGAATTTCGTGAATTCATTGTTTTTAATTGCAGAGTAGTATTCCATTGTGTAAATATACCACACCTTCTGAATCCATTCCTCCGTTGAGGGAAATCTGGGTTCTTTCCAGCTTCTGGCTATTATAAATAAGGCTGCTATGAACATAGTGGAGCCTGTGTCCTTATTGCATGCAGGTAAAGCCTCTGGGTATATGCCCAGGAGTGGCATAGCCGGATCCTCCAGGAGTCATGCCCAGTTTTCTGAGGAACCGCCAGACTGCTTTCCAGAGTGGTTGTACCAGCTTGCAATCCCACCAGCAGTGGAGGAGTGTTCCTCTTTCTCCACATCCTCGCCAACAACTGCTGTCTCCTGTGTTTTTGATCTTAGCCATTCTGACTGGTGTGAGATGGAATCTCAGGGTTGTTTTGATTTGCATTTCCCTAATGACTAAGGATGTTGAACATCTCTTTAGGTGCTTCTCAGCCATTAGATATTCTTCAGGTGAGAAATTTTTGTTTAGCTCTGTACACCATTTTTAATAGGGTTACTTGCCTATCTGGAGTTTAACTTCTTGAGTTCTTCGTATATATTGGATATTAGCCCTCTGTCGGATATAGAGTTGGTAAAGATCATTTCCCAGTTCATCTGGAATAACAGAAAACCCAGGATAGCTAAAACTATTCTCAAGAGTAAAAGATCTTCTGGGGGAATCAATATCCCAGACCTCAAGCTGTACTACAGAGCAATAGTGTTAAAAACTTCATGGTATTGGTACAGTGACAGGCATGTAGATCAATGGAACAGAATTGAAGACCCAGAAATGAATCCACACTCCTATGGTCACTTGATCTTTGACAAAGCAGCTAAAACCATCCAGTGGAAAAAAGATAGCCTTTTCAACAAATGGAGCTGGCTCAACTGGAGGGCAACATGCAGAAGAATGCAAATTTATCCATTCTTATCTCCTTGCACTAAGCTCAATTCCAAGTGGCTCAAGGTCTTTCACATAAAACCAGACACACCGAAACTAATAGAAAGGAAACTAGGGAAGAACCTTGAACATATGGGCACAGGGGAGAATTTCCTGAATAGAACTCCCATAGCCTATGCTCTAAGATCAAGAATTGACAAATGGGACCTCATTAAATTACAAAGTTTTTGCAAGGCAAATGACACTGTCAAAAAGACTTAGCGGCAATCTCACAATTTTTACATGAGTAGTAGATACGACTATTTGAGGAAATAGTTCTAGCAGTTATATATTCAGCTCACCTGCAATTCTCTAAAAACCAGGACTCTGGTTTTCAAGGTGATACTCAGTTTTATAAATGGGCACTGAGGTGGTGTGAATACTCTCATGTTGTTGATATCTGTGCTCTTTTGGACAGAAGATCTCTTCAAACCTTACTAATCTTTAAAACTAAAGACTTACTAAAAGAAGGCTTGAACACTGCAGCATTGCCCCTACCCTAAAGAGTTGTTATTGGGTTGAAATGGGAAACAATTCTCAATAAGTAATTACAAGAAACCCCATCATTATCTAAATTATTATCAATGTAACTGAGGAACAAGTTATTTCTAAGATATTTCAAAGTGTTACAAATTACAAAAATGGCAAAGAATAATGTCAAACCTGAAAACTGCCCATCATGCTATCATGAAACTGGAAATGCAAGATGTGTAGTTTGGAAGACAGTAATATACTTCATGAATTTTTTTCTAGGATGACTGAAGTTGTATCATGGTTCCTGCTTCAGATTCTCGTCACTTTTATTCATTTTAAGAACAGGAAAGAACATCCTCTGCAGTCAGCATCTTCTTACATGTCCCTTTCTTGCCATCTATGGACCCAAAGGGCTCTGCTTACTTGAGGAATCCTGATCTTGTGCAATTACCCAGGACATATTTAGAACCAATTTTCTAAAGCCCTGAGGTGGGAGCAGTAAATGGCCACTGATCAGTCCTTAATATACTTAGTAAGAAGGTGGGAATGAAGAGAAAATCAGATGCATACTTACTGTTTACCTGTTATGAAATTCACAGTATTTTTGTGTGATCCAGCTTAGATCTCAGTAGACTGAGTCCAATCTATTTGAAATCCACTGCAGTAACTGTGAATGCTTTTTTTTAGATAGACTATCAATTTGTGGGAATGGAGTTGTTGAGAGCATTCTTTTGTTACTCTATAAATTTTCTAAGCATCTATAACATAAATGGGCTTTCAATTCTTATTCTTTTTATATTGTCTTTTTGTTAAATAATTTATTTTTACTCTCCATAATTTACTCTCCCCACCCCAGTCCACCCTCCAACTGTTCCATGTCCCATGCCTCCTTCCCACCTCATGTCCCCATGTGGATGTCCCCATCCCCCCAACTCCACCTGACCTCTAAAATCCCTGTGCCTCCAGTCTCTCAAGGTTAGGTGCATCATCTCTGAATGAACGCAGACCCAGAAGTCCTCTACTCTATGTGTGTTGGGGCCACATATCAGCTAGGGTATGCAGCTTGTTTTGTGATCCAGTGTACAAGGAGATAAGAATGGATCAATTTGCATTCTTCTGCATGCTAGTCACCAGTTGTTGGCTATAAAGTCCTGATCTCACAATACATCCTGTACATTGATAGAACTATATGGCAGGGAAAAAACACATTCACTTCATGGCAACCAGGAAACAAAGAGAGATAGAGATGGTACAACTAAAACAAGTATGCCTTTCAAAAGTATGCTTGTGGACTACCTCCTCCAAACATGTGCTGTATCTTAGTTTCCGCAATCATAATGCTATCATATATTGACTCATCACTAGACAGATATGTTGACTGTGTGAGGGTTATTTTTTTCTTATTTATTGACATATATAGAAAAATTGGCCCATATATAGCTGATCTTTGTTAGTAGTGTCTGTATCTATCCAAGTGCCTATTTACAGCAAGTTGTATTGAGAGTGGATAATCTGTTAATCTTTCCAAAGCATATTCTAGTTTACTGCCATAAAATCTGGTGGGTTCTAGTTTGATTTATTATACTTCTAATATATTTTAAATCATGCAGAGTATTGTACTTAAATACTTTAGGAATCTTCCAATTGTATTTTTAATACTTCATAAAATATGTTGTAGCCATGAAAGATTGCTGCCAAACTTCAATGGAATCAGTGACTATACATCTATCTATGAGTCCATGTCATTGACACCTTCTCATGAACAGAACCAAATGTTATCAGGGCTGAACCACTCAAAGTTGCAGGACTCTTAATTGTTCTAGAAAGGTCCTGACTAATTAATTACTCTTTAGTGAGTTATTCCTGGGTGTGGACTCCTGAGAGAAGGTTCCCTTAGGTCCAGGACTGAGAATACTGGAACATATGAGCAGGTATAGTACTCAGATTATGAAAATAGAGGGATTACTTCAGGGTTGTACAATTAATATGCGAATAAGATCTCAGACTGGGGTGTCAAAGTCACTTGAATACATTGTAGGTGAGTTGGAAATAATGGTCTAGTTTTCCCGGGTTGTGTGATATTTTTCAGTGTGGAGTTTCAGAGGTGATACTTCTTTATTCAATATCACTCTGTCTTTTCCCAGTCTTCTTAAACTTTCACAAGAATTTTAACTACTATTTTACAGTTGTATTTTAATGATAATATTCATTAATATCACTACATGCCATATTCTTGTCACACTCTATTACTTCAGTATAACAAAACCTATGTAATCCACAAAGGTTTTGTGCTATAGTTCTTAGACATTTTATTTTAAAATTCTCTCAAGAGATTTCAAATATTTGGCTTGATCTCAAATCAGTAATGGAATTCCAATTATACTGAAGAAACTATTGACCTGTAAATTAAAAAGTTGCTCAGTCTATTTACCACAGAAACTCTATCTCTGGGGGTGAATTAAAATTGTAATCTTAATTGAATTATAATATCAACATTTGAATAAGTATCCTAGTGAGTTTTCACTCACATTAAATTTTAGAGGCACCATGTTAAAAGATTCTTAGTTTTTTTTTGTTTTTTTTTATTTTTTTAATTTACATTCCAAATCATTTCCCCTTTCCTGTTTCCTCCCTCCCCGAAAGTCCCATAAGCCCCCTTCCCTCCCTCTTTTCTCCATTCAACCCCCTCTTGTTTCTCTGTCCTGGCGTTCCCCTACTCTAGCCAGGGAATTTGGAATCTCATAGGTCTGGGAGACATGAAACTGTTTACTTCATGCAGCATTTACACATGAACTTTCTCATCTGTGATTCCTAGTTGCACACAATACCAGAAATGATATCTTCTCAGCTATATGAGAAGCAAACTTTTTACAAACTACGCATAAGTTTTCAGTAGATATTTTCTTCCCTTAATGCTAGCAGATAACTTTGAACTATAAAAATTGTGAATGCAGACAAATTAAGCATTTTGAGAGGTAGATCTAAGCAGTTGTTCTTATTGTAAGTCTTTATGCTTCATTTGTCAGATTTAATGTATAGTGAGATTTACTGTTGTTAGAATATCTCAGAAATCCAAAGCAGCCATACCACATCCATATATAAGTGTGCATATAGGTAGAAATTGATTATAAGAGATAGAAAGTATAAATTAAGGTTAATTTTTAATAAATCAGCTCTCTGGACTATAAATTGGACAATCTGAAACTGTATGGGGACTGATGCCCAGGGCAAATCTAGAAACTATGGGCTTGAAATTAAAAGCATTCGGCAGGCGGGGTTTTTTATTCCTTGGGATATTGCAGAGTTTTCATCAATGTTTTCAGTTGTGTGTATGGAGCCACCACATTATACCATGTAATTTCACTCATGCAGTGTGTATTGAGGTAAATACTAATCCAATTGAAGAATGTGTAAAAGGCTAATAGAAGACAAGGCTGAGTTGACAGATTAAATTAATGAGCACTTGATGTATGAATAATAGTAAAAGAGCCCACATACAACTGGCATAGAAATATTCCCACACTTACTAAAATTACCTACTATTATGTCTGAAAGTATTGGACACAACATGTTATATATATGAGAATACATTATATGTGTATATATGAGAAAGAGAGAGACTGAAAAATGTGCATCGTGTTTTCTTTTATAAAAACATTTAAGCATTATTATTTATTTTTACAAAAACTTTATTTAAAAGGTTTGACATAATTTAAATATTTGCTTAACAACTCGAACAAATGTGAATATGTATATAAGCTTAAAATGGAATAATGAAATAAGAAAATCCAAGATGTGAAGATAAAATTCAATAAATAGAAAGACTGAAAAAAATTCAAATAGAAATATCACTAGAAATGAACACCTCAGCAATCCAAATAAAATCCTCAGTTGAAAGCCTCATCAATATAATCGGTAGTATGAGAAATAGAATGTCAGAAGTAGAAGGCAAGGCAGAAGATGTGAATTGCTCGATAAAGGCCTCTTGACCATTTAAAATACGTAAGTAGAATATGGGGGAAACCTAGGACATCAGTAAAGAACAATCTTTGAATTGTAGGCAAAGAAGAATGAAAAGGATATCATGTAAAATGTATAGAATAAAAATTGAATAAATTATAAAATAAACATTTTCAAGTATGGAGAAATATGTTTATCTCTGTAAAAGAGTTCTGCAGAACACAATCAAGCAGGTGAAGGAATTGAAAACAGCAGTCCAATACATAAAACTGGAAGTAGAAATAACCAAGAAATCACAAATGGAGGCAAACCTGGAAATAGAAAATCTAGGAAAGAGGTCAAGAGCTACAGATGCAAGCAAAATCAACAGAAAAAAAAGAGGGAGAAGAGAGAATCTCAAGCTTAGAAGATACTGTAGAAGACTTTGACAGAGTAGGTAAGGAAAATAAAAAGCATAAATGGCTCTTAATAAAAACCTCCAGGAAGTTTGGAACACATGAAAAGACCAAATCTAAGAATAATAAGAATAGAGGAGAGAGAAGATTCCCAGATCAAAGGATCTGAAAGTATCTTCAACAAAACCATAGAAGAAAACTTCCCCAACCCAAAGAAAGAGATGGCAATAAATGTATAAAAAGCCTACAGAACATCAAACATATTGGATCAGAAAAGAAAATCCTCATGTCACATAATAATCAAGACACTAAATGCATAGAACAAAAAAAAGAATATTAAAAGCTCTACAGGGAATAGGTGAAGGAACACATAAATGATGACCTATCAGTATGACAACAGGCTTTACTCCAAGGATGCAGAGATGGTTCAATATAGGGAGATCCATCAGCATAATCCACTATAAAGCAAACTCAAATAAAAAATCATGTGATCACCTCATTAGATGCTAAAAAATTATTTGACAAAATGCAACTCCCCTTCATGTAAACAATATTGAGATCAGGAGTTCAAGACCCATACCTAAATATAATAAAAGAAATATACAGCAAATCAACAGTTCATATTTAATTAAATGGCAGATACTTAAAGCAATCCCACTGAAATCAAGGACAAGACAAGACTACCCATCTCTCCATATCTATTCAATACAGTACTTGACATTCTAGTTAGAGCAATAAGACAATAAAAAGAGAATAAGTGAATAAAAATTGGAAAATAAGAAGTCAATGAATCACTATTTCCCCATGATATAATAGTATACATAAGAAACCACAAAAATTCTACCAGAGAACTTCTACAGCAGATAAACAACTTTTGCAAAGTGAATGGATATAAAATTAACTTAAATAAGCAGTAGCCTTCCTTTATACACATGATAAGTGGGATGAGAACAATAATCACAAGTAATAAAAAGTATCTTAGTGTAACTCTAACAAGAAAGAAAAAAATCTTTATGACAAGAACTGCAAGTCTCTCAAGAAAGAAATTGAAGAAGATATCAGAGGTTGGAAAGATTTCCCATCTATATTGATTAGTAGTATTAACATAGTAAAAATGGCCATGCTACCAAAAGTAATCTATAGATTCAATGTAATCCCCATTAAAATTAAAACACAATTCCTTACACAGATATAGAAAGAGTATTTGTCAATTTCATATGGAAAAACAGAAAACACAGGATAGCAAAAACAATTCTTAACAATAAAAAGGACTTCTGGGGGACTCACTATAGAGAAATAGTGATAAAAACTACATGATGTTAGAACAGAGATAGATAGGCTAAGTATGTAGGTAGTGCACAATGTGGTATAGGCATAATGGGTAATTCTTCTTCAAATGTGGTAGAGCTAAGATCAAGTTATGAGGAGTAATAAATGTTCTTTAAGGAGGTTGACAAAAGAGAAACTTCAGCTGCTGAGTGTCTCCTAACTTATTTCTAGAGGAGGAGTTTGGGTTTTGTTTCATGGTTTTCATGTATACTCTTTTGGAAAAGATTGGGGGGAAGCTGACGAATCTTCTATGTTAGAGAAGATTGCAGAGTTGGCTATGCACTTATAGAGTTTTGGGATAGAGGTAGAAATGCTTGGGAAGGAAAAGAGCCAGTGGGAGGAGAACAACAGGGTTCAGGCTTGGTGTCTGAGACTTGGAATTTACCACATGATTAAAAAGGAAAGCAAAATATGTTGGAAAGTAAATTGCCACCTTGGCCTGCTCCACACTCTTTCACTGCCAGGTGCCCAGAGCACTTCATGAAACTAGGATCTGCGAAGAGCAGGGGATGTTACAGGTACAACCAGAAAGTGTTCAGCAGAGTGTAGAATCAGATGCTTTACTTGGGCCTTTACTTGAACATGGGCACCTTCAGCCTTCAAAGTCTCTCTACATCATATGCCTGCTAACAAAGATGGTCATGTCTATAATGTGTTGAGCTACTGTCCATTAGAAATGCAAGATATAAAGCATTTTAAAGAGACTATGATATTGAAAGACTTGCATTATCCATTTGTAAAAGAAATGTTAAATTCTTGGGCTACACAGAATAGAGTTATCCCCAAGATTGGAAATTATTGGCATCAGCTGTTCTAGAAGCTGGACTACAATTACCATGTTATCATGGGGAGGCAAAAAGAAACAAAAATAGAACAGAATATACACAGGATTATAAATACTTTGTGCCTTTGTACTATAGGTTTTTTTTATTATTTTCTATATTTTTATTTACATTCCAAATGATTTCCCCTTTCCCGTTTCCTCCCTCCCCAAAAGTCCCATAAGTCCCCTTCCCTCCCTCTGTTCCCCATTCAACCCCCTCTCATTTCTCTGTCCTGGTATTCCCCTACATCCAGCCTTTCCAGGACCAGGGGTCTCTCCTTCCATCTTCTTGGAAATCTATTGATATGCGAATTGTGTCTTGGGTATTCCGAGATTCTGGGTTAATATCCCCTTATCAGTGACTGCATACCATGTGTGTTCTTTTGTGATTGGGTTACCTCACTAAGGATGATATTTTACAGTTCTGACCATTTGCCTAGGAATTTTGTGAATTCATTGTCTTTAATTGCAGAGTAGTATTCCATTGTGTAGATATACCACATCTTCTGAATCCATTCCTCCATTGAGGGACATCTGGGTTCTTTCTAGCTTCTGGCTATTATAAATAAGGCTGCTATGAACATAGTGGAGCATGTGTCCTTATTGCATGCAAGGGAAGCCTCTGGGTATATGCTCAGGAGTGGTATAGCAGGGTCCTCCGGGAGTGTCATGCCCAGTTTTCTGAGGAACTGCCAGACTGCTTTACAGAGTGGTTGTACCAGCTTGCAATCCCACCAGCAGTGGAGGAGTGTTCCTCTTTCTCCACATCCTTGCCAACAACTGCTGTCTCCAGTGTTTTTGATCTTAGCCATTTGTACTATAGTTTTTTATATATAGAATTTTTATTTTCATGAAATCCTGTGTGTGTGTGTATGTGTGTGTGTGAACTCAAGAATATGTGTGTGTACTTGTGTGTGAATATCTGCATAGGTCAGGGAAGAATCTTGCCTACATTTCCCAGGTACTGTCCAACTTTCTTCACGTTGATTTAGGGCCTCTCACTAAAGTAGGCTCATCAAGTAGTATAGGCAGGCATAGTTGAGAACTCAGGATCCTCTTCTCTCTATTTGCCCAATAATGTCATTACAGGTGTGTGCCATCATGTACATTATTTATGTGGGTTCTATAGACTGAATTCAGAGCCTCATATTTGCATGTAAATCATTTTACCAACTTATCTATCTCTCTAGGCTACTCATCTTGACTTTTGTTGTTACACATACATATAAACACAACCACATTTGAGTACAATCTACTGAACTCATTCTGTGTGGCCTGCACATGTACGCTTCTAGGACTTGACAATTTAGTATTGGAAAATCCAACAGGGGAGCTCATCACTGCGGAAGATGAATGCTCCCTCTCTATGCAATTGTTAATTGCCCATAGCTCATCATCTAGGGGTAGGATGTCAAATGCATTTTGAATTGTTCAAGCTGGAACATTTAACTGACTTGATCTGTGTAAGTTTTGTTCAGGTTAATACCCTCACTGTAAGTTTATATTTGCAACAGCTTTGTCATCATCAGAAATCAGCATCTTATACTCCTTCCCATCCCCTGGCTCTTCCCATCTTTCTACCTCCTCTTCCATGATTGTCCCTGAGCCTTGAAGGAGGGATGGTCCAGATATGATCCCATCTATGGCTGCATATCATAGTCATATATCCTCAGCAATCGAACAGTTATGTGACTCAAGATTAACTAACATCCACTACAATCAGAAGTTTCTCTGCCAATGGATAAGAGCAACATAAATTTATGGATAAAATATAAATATTTGGAAGGCAACTTCATATGATGACCATTTACATATGGCTTTTTAATATATCTATATGAAATTTCACTCATGCAATATTCAGTCTTTAGTTGCATTTTTTATTTCCATAGAACCTCCACACAGTAGAGTGAACCAAAAATTCATTCATATATGTTGTTGAATAAAGTTTCATTCCATGAGTATGATATGTTTAATATATCTACCATTTCATTGCTCATTCTGCTATTTTACCGTTATAAATTGTACTTGCATGCATAATGAAGCAAAACCATTTGCTTGGATCCCACAACTGTTGAAGCTGTGGGTCCAGGTGTATCTTTTCTTAATTATATGGTAACTCTTTGTACAAAAGTTTGAGAAATTGTCCAACAATCCTTTCTCTAAAGCAAATGCAATATTTCAAAGCCCAGCATTGATGTTTGGGAATTTCATTTCTGTGGAGAGCTCTTAGTGTTGCTTCTAGGAAATTGAAGAGAATACTTACATTGGGCTAGGACAAAAAAGTAGGCTCAAGAAAAAGCAGCTGAGGAATACATTCCTTGCATCTTTATCATTTTGATAAGTCCCTAGGAACAGTGACCATGGGACTTTTGTTTGTGCTTTGTTTGTTCCTTGACCTTATTCTTTGCATGTACTTAGAATGGTATAAATGCAGCTTGGGAAAAATAAACTTGCTTCACTGCTTGCTGGAGTCATGCTATAGTGCTGTCTAATTGTCTTTTTTTTCTTCCATCCTCACTCCCCGCCCCCTCTCCCGAGACCCTGCTGTCTGACTGAGAGTGTTTGGTCACATTTCTTCTGCATTGCTTCACTGTGCACATCAAGTCAAACTCACAGGGTCTCACTACACCGATAGGCTGACCTCACAGGGTCTCACTGTGCAGCATTTCTGCCCTGATATTTACATTGCTGTGTCTGCCTAAGCCCCATGAGTGCTGAGATCTCAGGCATGATCAATCATACCTTGTTTGATTTCTATCTTTTCAGTTCTTTAGATAGCCTCTCTTTTTTCCCCTTGTTTTCTCTTTTCCTTAAACCACCACCACTCTGACACACTCCATCTTCTACATTACATGTGATATTCATCATGTTGTGTTATGTTAATACAACTGTGTGATTTTATTATCAATTAAAATTTTTAAAAGCTCTTTAAAAACATGTACCTTCTAGGCTATATTTTCACATGGTAGCACTGGTTTATAATGCTCAGCAGTTTTTGATTCTGATCTATAGCAGTTACAACTAATGTCATAGCTATTTATATAGAATCTTTTCTGTCTTTTAAACTTTATCTTGCACATAATAAGGAAAGTGACTTAATTTACATATTGTCTGCCTTGTCTCTGATAATTCTATTATACCATGACAATGGGAATTCAGAATTTGGCAATGAAAACAGCCAGTGCTACTACCTTAACTACATAGGAGCAATAATAATAATAATAATAATAATAATAATCTTAAAATAATATTCAACAAAAAGGCACAATTCAAAATTTAATGAGCTATTATTCACTTTTATAAATATAAAATGTGTGTGTGTGTGTGTGTGTGTGTGTGTGTGTGTGTGTGTGTGTGTAGAACTGCTTACATAGATCAGTGGGTGGTAGATGACATCAGAATTGTAAAACACGCTAAATGACAAAAAGAAGTCTGTGTAGGAACAGAAAGAGCTCAAGGTAGGCATATTCCTGTTGAAGATTACAGAGAGGATCATGTTAAGAAGTTCCCAAAGTAGTAAGAATCACTAGAGGCATGATTCACTTCACATGGAGATGATGTATGTGTTTTGAGATTTAGGGGTCAATAGCGAATACAGGACTTGGTTTGTGTGTCAACAACTGCCAAACACAACTGAAAAAATAAATGGACCAGGGCTATTCCGTGCCACATGAAGCAAAGAGTATAAAAAATAAGAAAATATCTTTATTTTACAGAAATGATACAAAAGTGTGGAATTCAAGTATAATCTCATACACACTCATCTATAGCCCCTCCATGTGGAATGGTAATGTCATTGCAGTTCACATATTTCAATCTGTTAAAAAAAGAACTTTCTCTTCTACCTTGAGATTGTAGCAATTGTAAACAAAGTCTTCTATTATAAATAGATGGTTTACAAAATAAAATATGAATGCCAGGACATGGTAGATGGAGTGAGTGGGTTGTTGAGTATGGGTAGAGGGGATGGGATAGGGAGTTTTTAGAGGGAAAACCAGGAAACAGGACAACATTTGAAATGTAAATAAAGAAAATATCTAATAAAAAGAAAACAAAGTAAAATATGAATATACATGAGGGATTACAAGCCTTTGAAATATTAGGATAAAATTAAAAATTGGCATGACTGTGCAAAACAATTCCCCCTGCTTTGTTCAGGGTCAAGACTAGTCAAAAAGGCTAACATGAATTTGAAACAAATTAAAAGATCTAAGAGAATAAAATATGTCAAAAATGAGAAAGCCTTAGAAGGAAAATGGGAAGTGGAGACATTTCGTTGATATGGAGTGTAATAAATTCATTATTTAAATAATTTTAACTGAAACATCAATAATCATGAAAGGCAGGGTAAAATAATAATTTACAGTATATTATGATGAACAGAGATCGTATTAGGCATTACCTCATCCACTATGATTTCCAGGGTTCTTTATACAAGGTAAAGAGGAAGTTGTAGACAGATATCAAAGACAACCTACCTTACTTTGACTACTCCACCAAAACTCTTCTCTTTTATGTATTGTATAGTCATTTAGCATACTCTTCCTTATAGGTCCAATAAATGGACAATATCTGATATAAAATATTAATCACAATACATTTATTGTATAAAATTAGGTAAAATCCGAAGTCCTAATATTACAGAGAGATTTTCTTACTACAGATAACTTTTATTAGAGCACTCTTCATGTCTCTGTTCCTCAGGCTGTAGATGAAGGGATTAAGCATGGGAGTCACCACTGTGTACATCATGGTCATAGCAGTCTCCTTTACAGTAGAATTATTACCTGATGGACATAAGTAGAGACCAATAATTGTCCCATAGAACAGTGACACTACAGACAGATGAGAGCCACAGGTGGAGAAGACCTTGTAGATGCCTTGAGTCAATGGAACCTTAAGAATGGAGGCGATGATCCTTGCATAGGACATAACAATGAGCAGGAAAGGAATAATAATGAAGAGCCCTCCCATGATGAGGATCATCAAATCATTAACATAAGTGTCTGAGCAGGCCAGCTTTAGGAGAGCAAATATGTCACAGAAAAAGTTAAGGATCACATTGTTCTCACAAAAAGACAGTCTTGCTGCAAGTAGGGTGTGCATCATGGCATGGAATGTTGTAAGCATCCACAATAACAGTATTAGACAAGCACAGAGTTTAAGGCTCATGATGCTGGTGTAATGCAGAGGGAAGCAGATGGCCACATAGCGGTAATAGGCCATGGCCATAAGAAGGAGCTCTCCATATCTCCAAAAACCATGAAGAAGTATGTTTGTGCCAAGCAGCCTCCATAGGGGATGGATGGGTCCCGGGTCTGCATATTCTGCAGCATTTTGGGCATTGTGACAGAGGAAAAGCAGAGATCAGAGAAGGACAAGTTGCTAAGAAACAAGTACATTGGTGTATGGAGATGGGAGTCCAATTAAACAAGGACAATGATTAGGAGGTTTCCCAGGACGGTGGTGAGGTACATGACCAGGAACAAGGCATAGAACAAGTGCTGGTGCTCTGGTGGGGTAGGCAAGCCCAGGAGAAGGAACTGGGATGTGACAGTTTGGTTTTTCATTATCATTCTTTCTCTCCAGTATCCTAATGAGAAAACAACAGAATCCCTTGTTTTAAAATAAATATATATCTAAGATATATATTCTACAAAAATCAATGTGAGAACTATCATAGTGATTATAATATAAAAAAAAATCTAATGTCTGTAACATTATTAAAGGAGCTGAAGGCATTTGCAACCCCATAGGGAGAACAACAATATCAACCAACCAGTTCCCCCAGAGCTCCCAGGGACTAAACCACCAACCAAAATGTACACATGGAGGAACCCATGGACCCAGCTGCATATGTAGCAGAGGATTGTCTTGTTGGGCATCAATGGAAGGTGAGACACTTGCTTCTGTGAAAGCTCAATGCCCCAGTGTAGGAGAATGCAAGGGTGGGGAGATGAGAGTGGGTAGGTGGGGGAGCACCCTCATAAAAGCAGGGGGAGGGGGAATGGGATAGGGAGTTTCCAGGGGGAACCTGGAAAGAGGATAACATTTGAAATGTAGATAAAGAAAATACCCAATTAAAAAAATAAAATTATGAAATCCTAACATAATTTTTGCCCATGGAAATCTCCCTAATAGCCAATAACCAACCAGTGACCAGTTCACACTGTCCACCATGTTTCTGTGATGAAACACTGCAGCTTACGGAAGCTAGTATTCTCGTACGTTAGAAAACTACTTGAGTAATTCTGTTTCACAATTCTACAAGTTTAAAATAGGTAATTATTGGGGCTGGAAAGATGGCTGAGCTGTTAGGAACACAATGTTATTCTTACAGAGAACCCTGGTTTTATTCCCAACACCTACATGGCAGTCCACAGTCATCTATATCTCCAGTTCAAGGGAATCTAATACCCTCTTCTGACCACTGAGGGTACCAGGCATACATGTGCTACACAGGTATACATGTGACCAAAACACTCATACATATTAAGCAAATCAAAAAATAAAATGCATAATTATTAACAAGACCTTTAACACAATTATTGAACAGCCCATAGCTCTCAGCCAGCCAGCTCTGTTTCACTCTATGACCATTGATAGATTTACTTCAGGACAGTAAAATAAAAACAAAAAACAACAATAAAGAACCTAATTAATGGTTTTTCTCAATTTGCCTTTTACAGTTTTCTCTCATTGTTTTCCAGAAAGTTCTATGATATTTCTAAGATACTAATGCTTTTCTCTCCTGCTTTCTGCTCATCCTAGGTAACTGGTTTGTTCATTTGTAATTTGTTCTATGTAATTTTGTATATTGAAGTTATTAGAGAATTTGTATAAGCTTTATTATCTTAGTTTTATATAAATGTCCAGAAAATCTCAATGCTCCAGTGTGTTATATTACCATTTCAAATGCAGACCTGCATGTCCCTGCAACATACAGCTTTCTGCTCTACTCTTAATAAATCATCTTCTGTTCATTGAATGTATGGCAGGTGTCAGAAGCTCAAAAGCCCAAAGTGAGATTCATGTCTTCACTTTATTGCTTCCCAAAGAATTCCTCCTTCTCCTCCTTCTCCATTCTACCATAGTATAAACAAAAGAAAATCAGGTTTAAGTCAGATCTATGTAAACTCCATTCCATTCTTTTTTTTCTCACATTAAACTGCCATCATATATTACCCAGAGTCTCTCTTCCATTATCCTGTTTTATCCATTCCTCTCTGTAAGATTATACTGATATTTAAGGATCATATATTGTCCTTCTGAAATACAGAAGCAATCTTCTGACCCTCCTCCTTCATCATAATTCATTTAGGTTGTAGCATTGTAAAAGAGGCATTCCTTCACATCTTTATGATTCATTTTTCAGATCACTACTGTTATTCTGATGATAAGGACAATGTTCCTATCAGGCACACACAGGTGTCTCATAATCTCACAGGTGCCAGTTGTACATCCCATATGGTCCCACATGCTTTTCTCTCACCATTCAGTGCTGTGGTAAATCAATTCATGTCCTATATTTTGAAGTATCTCCTCCCTTCTCTTGCCTCTTACTTCCTCCTTTCTCTTTTCCCTTCATCTGGTTCATCCTCACTCCTATCAGGCTTATTGCTTATCACATACTCAACTAAATTCATGTTGTTCCTTTATCCTAAGTGGGACATTCAGCCACGTTCCCTACCAACCTAGACATATACCAAACAATTACTACTTTGATTCTCCTTTAATCTATCCTTCCATCAATTGTGAACTCTATGCAGGAAAAGCAACAAATGCCTTCACTAAATTGGGTTCTTTACAATCATTCTTAATCTCCAACTAGAACCGGTGCCAGTCATTATGCATAAATTTGGCGAGTGAATTTTTACTTGCTGTTCAAACTAATACAGATTTCTTTAAATTCAAAAGTAGAAACACTCCCATTTAAATAGAAAGTCTTGAATACTAAGCAATAAAATCTAAACTCTGTACAGTTTGTGAGAGATCTAATGTTGTACTTCTTCAGTGTTAGGTTTAATCTTTTGCTATCTCAGTAATACTGGTTACTAAAATAATATCTATATATTTTAATCCACAGAATATCAAATACTGGTGTTGTACACAGATATTGAGATATTCCTCAATGTCTATACTGTATGTGATGATGAATTTATGCATCACATACTATACATACTAATGCAGATTTTGAAAAATCCTGGAGGCTATGTAGATAGTCTCTAAATGTCATTAAAATCTCTACACTTTAACTAATATAACTAACCCTTCATCACATGGTAAGCTTTATGCATTCAGATTAAGGAATTAGGGCCAAAGACATTTAAGTATAGAAAAATGTTGCATCTTCTGCCTTAGATACATAGCTAATTTGATAATAGGCACTCTTATCAGGGACTACAGTGTTCTAGGCAGTTCTTTAAATGTTCTTATCAGTCTTTAATACTGTACAGTCTTTATACTAGTGATATGCCTGTGCATGTGCATGCACGCATGCACACACACACACACACACACACACGGGGGGGGGAAGGGGCGAGAAAAAGATAGACAGCATACATGAATGCATACACATATATACATACACACACATCATTCTGTAATTATGGACAACCATGGCTAATGATTTTATTGTATCTCTTAAAGCTGACAGAAAAGGAGAAACTTCAAATGATCTAAGCAACCTTTTCTGTTGTGCTACACCCTAGTCTGACAACTGCACCACATTTGTCTGACAAATGCCCACATTTCTCCTTCCCTGAGTTGAGCAGTAACTGTTTTAAGGAGGCAATTTTTGCAAGATCAGAACCAGAGAAACCACCATCAACTATTACAACTGATGGATCAATGGTCTTCAGAAATTTCTTTAGCTGTTAAGTCCATACTTCTCAAATAAAAGAGCACATGGAAATGAAAAGGATAGGTTTCTAACATTTTGTGCTCCTGTATATATGTTTGGAATCTGCAGAAGCAGAGTTTTATCGAGTAGATTTCATTGTACATTTAATAAATACCTAAATGATATCAATGTAATTCTTGATTGACTGCACTTAAGACCAATCACATACATTACCAGTAAAAATAAAACAGCTTTATGAGCATGAACACATAAAGGTAATCATCATCTTGAGGAAAACATAGTTCAGAGTTTAAGACCCCAAATGTCAAAGTACAACAAATAACTCTTCCACACTTCAGCAATGAACTCTAACTTGCATATACTGAATACATTTAATGAGTCATTGGAATGAATGCATCAATATGAATGGGATACACGAGGACCATGAAATAAATACTAACACAGGATGTGGAAGTCTTGGAAGACAGAGAAAAGGAGGAAGCTATCATAACTGGAAAACTGTCAAGAATAACATAGGAATTCTAATTGACAGCAAGACACCTGCTAATTTTCCTGAGTGTACCCAGCTCAGCTGAAACTGAGTCAGTTTCTGGTTCAGGATACTGCTCACCTTCAATTTATTTGCAGAGAGAGTAACGAGCAGCCTCTGTACTCATCACCTATCTGCACCATTTCTACCTACATCACCCTGCTGCCATCGTAGACCTTAGGGTCCTGTATCCCAGAGGAGTTCAGAACCTATATATCTCATTAAAGACATAATAACTATCCAGGACCTTTCTGAGGCCAATTAACCTCAGAGATCTCCAGTAGAGACCAATTTTGGTCATGAATCACTATTTGCAACACTTAATAGGATGTAGAATTTGAATAACAACAACAAACAAAACGAATACATAAATAGCAGCAACAAGAAAGCCAAAAAGCATGAAAATATGCATATGCATTCCCTGTTCAGGTAATCTGCATGGCTTCCATTGACTGGAGCCCACTTAGATGGGAAAGCAAAAAGTATAACTGCAAAACACCCCAATTAGGAATTTTCTGATTACTAATGTCTCAAAATGTTTCACACAACTAAAAATTTTACAAGACAACATCAGTAATTTTTATGTTTTTGGATGTGAACCTAGCCTATAACTGCTGAGATATCTTTCCAGCCCATCCAAAAGTAGATTTTAAGCACAAGGAGACTATAGAAAAACCCCACACACTGGGAAGCTTCCAAGGACAACATCTGAATGTAACATGACAGACTACTCGCAATGAGACTTGTGGGAGATATACAAACTTCTTGAAAAATTTAAAATTCATCACCCAAATATCTATGTATGCCATTCTGTGAAAAGGACAGGAAAATGGCAAGCAGATGGCATGTTTAAGGCTTCATCAAGTAAATAGAAAGGCAGTCCATGTCCCCATGCCTATTTACTTATTTTGCCTTTTTATCTCTCTATAAAAATATTAATTGTACTCCCTGCCACCACTGTCCAACCCCTCACCATATATGTGAGATTACTTTATAATTCCATGCTTTATGTCTTTAACTATGGTGACAAGGCCATAGATGGTATTTGTAATTCCTTCCTTCATTATAATTTCCTAAATTTGGCAGTCATTGGTTGTACGAAGTTCTCTACATTATAATGAAACTCAAATATTCAAATCCTGGTAATATTGTTCTTTATTGATCTAACCTTTATTTAGGTTTTAGAAATTATTAACTTTTCTTTTCAATTATTTTTGTTGATTAACTTTTATTTGTTAATGTGGAAATAGAAAGTGTGATATAAGAATGTGTTCAGATCTTTAGACACAGTTCTGATTGCACAGGCTGTATAGAACAACCAAATTTTGCTTGCCAAGCAATTTGTTTTAATTACCCAAGAAAAATGATACCATCTACTCTAAGTTTTGGTTGACATGAGAAACAAAAGTGATTGGATGGTAGTCTCTAGTTCCAACTGGGTTATTCCAAAAAACTGTGTTCTTCACTTACACAAGTATAACTAAATCACTTTAGTATTTTCAATGTCATTCAAAGCATTCACATTGCAGTTTCAAACCCATAATCCCCAAAAGGATTCCTGTACCCATTCACACATACTGTCATCTCCAACCATCCACAGGAAATTCCATTCTACTTTATGCTCTTACATACTTTGCTATGCTTGATATTTCATTTGAATGTAAGCTCTTCATTGTAGGCTTATATTTTTCAAAATGTACTTTCTATAGGTGTCTCAAATGCTTTAACCTCTCTAGCCCACTACCCACCAGAAGTAGTGGAAAGGAAAGTTTAATAGAGCAAAGGAGGATGTGTACCTGTTTAGAAATAGTTCTTTGGAGCAAATCCAATCAAGGTTGTTAGGATATCAGCAGTTTAGCTCACACCAATCATCAGTGACAGCTCAATTCACTCATAAACATTATTGATGAATCAGCAACAGTAGGCAGATCCAGAAGAAAACCTCAAGGCTCTGTCAATTGACTTAGTCCACAGAAGCCACAAGAAGCTGCCAAAACAACACAAGAAGTACTTTGGCACATTTCTCTCTATAAAGTCACGACAAACAACAGCCAGCAAAGAATGTTAAGACATGCCAGTGCCAAACAGTGTCATCAACGAAGATCGGCCAAGATTGGCAAAGCCCAATGATGACCAGCAAAGAATGACATGACAAACTAATATCACCAGGAAGCATCTACTGAGTGTTGTGTTATATTTATAACTTTTCCAATGTCTCGTGTTCTCTCAAGCGTCTGCTCTAGCAAAACATCACAAGCTTTTTTCTTGGCTATTTCCAACAATAACAAGAACATCAAAACATGTCTTTTCTCAGCAAAACATCCTCCCAGGTGTCTGCCTCAGCAAAAACCTTTCAAAAGACAGTTTCCAGATAAACATCACATAACACAACGGAGTTTCCAAAGAAGCCAGAAATTTCCACTTCACTTCGTGACTTGCTTCTTTCTATTAGCATGGTTTAGGGTATATCTGTATAATCAATGTGGCAATGATTGACTTTTTTGTTGAACAGTATATCATTGTGCAGGTTTGCCATGGTTATTTGCATAATAATTCATTAATGGTTCTTTCCACTTAGGGACAAAGATAAGAAACATTTCTGTGAATATCAATGTAAAGCCATTTGTTTGAATCATTGTATATATGTACCTAGTCATATGGTAATTATACATTAAAAGGACATATTGCCATTTTAATTTTTAACTTAATTTAAATGAAAAATTATTCTTATTTATATTAGCCTACAAGGTAGTTCAATTCATTAGAACATTTTTATTTTTTTATTTGTTTAAATTTTTAGGTTTTTGTTAGATATATTCTTTATTTACATTTCAAATGTTGTCCCCTTTCCTGGTTCACCCCCTCCCCGAAAATCCAATAACCCATCTCCCCTTCCCCTGATCCCCAATCGACCCTCTCCTGCTTCCATGTCCTGATATTCCCCTACACTGCAGCATCAAGCCTTTCCAAGACCAAGGGCTTCTCCTACCTTTGATGTCCAAAAAGGCCATCCTCTGCTGTTTATGCATCTGGAGCCATGGGTAACTCCATGTGTACACTTTGGTTGATGGTTTTGTCCCTGAGAGCTCTAGGAGTACTGGGTGACTCATATTGTTGTTCCTCCTATGTCACTGCAAACCCCTTCAGGTCATTGGGTCCTTTCTCTAGCTCCTCCATTGGGGACCCAGTGCTCAGTTCAATGGCTGTCTGAGAATGTCCCCCTCTGTTTTTGTCATGCACTAGCAGAGCCTCCCAGGTGACAGCTATATCCAGCTCTGGACAGCAAGCACTTGTGAACATCGATAATAGTGCCTGGGTTTTGTAGCTGTATATGGGATGAATCCCTAGGTGGGGCAGTCTCTGGATGGTCTTTCCCTCAGACTCTGCTCTACACTTTGTCTCTGTATCTTTTTCTGTGGGTATTTTGTCCCCCTTTCTAAGAAGGACCAGAGTATCCATACATTGTTCTTCCTTCTTCTTGAGCATCATTTGATATGTGAATTGTGCCTTGGGTATTCCAAGTTTCTGGGCTAAAATGCACTTCTCAGTGAGTGCATACCTTGTGTGTTCTTTTCTGATTAGGTTGCCTCACTCAGGATGATATTTTCCAGCTCCACCCATTTGCGTAAGAATTTCGTGAATTCATTGTTTTTAATAGCTGAGTAGTATTCCATTAGTGTGTTAGCCATCTACTCAACACCATTTTACCCAATGATCTGCTCTCCATTTCTGCATCCATTATTCTGCTGAATACATGAAAAATACCTCAGCAATAAAGATAGACATTGCCTTAGAGTAAAGGACTGTAAAAAGTTTTCCAAGCAGAGACCCAAGAAATAAGCTGTAGTAGCCATCCTAACCAAATAGATTTTCAACCAAAATTAAGTAAAATAGACAAGGAAGGACACATCATACCATCAAAGAAAAAATTGACCAAGATAATATCTCAATTTTGAACATTTATGCCCAAAACACAAGGTCACTCACATTTGTAAAAGAAACATTGCAAAGCTTAAATTGCACATAAAACCCCTCACATTAATAGTGGGAGATGCCAACACCCCACTCTCACTAACTGACAGAACAGCCAGAAAAAAGTAAAACAGAGAAATAAGGAAACTAACAGAAATTATGAATCAAATGGACATCTATAGAATATTTCACCCAAACACAAAAGAATGTATTTTATCAGAATCTTATGGATCTTTCTCCAAAAATGACCATATATTTTGTCACAAAGCAAGTCTCAACAAATATAAGAAAATTGAAATGATGTCTTATATCTTATTAGACCACCATGGATTAAAGCTGGATTTAAAAAACAGAAGCTTCAGAAAGCCTACACACTCCTGGAAATTGAACAACTCTTTATTCAATGATAACATCAGAGAAGAAATGAAGACTTTTTAAATTTCAACGAAAATGAAGACACAGCACATCCAAATTTATGGGGCCCAATGATAGGACTGTTAAGAGGAACGTTCATAGCACTAAATGCCTCCATAAAGTAATTAGAAAATTCTAATATCAGCAAATTAAACACCAGAAAGCTCTAGAAAAAAAGAAGCAAGCACATCAAAGAGGAGTAGAAGGCAGGGAATAATCAAAATCAGGGATGAAGTCAATCATTAGAAACAAAGAAAACAATACAAAGAATCAACAAAACCCAAACACTGATTCTTTGAGAAAATCCAGATAGAAAGTTCTTTAGCCAAACTAACCAAAAGACAGATCGACAGTACCCAAATAAACAAAATCAGTATGAAAAGGGAGACATAACAACTGATACTAAGGAAATTCAAAGAATCATTAGGTCTTACTTCAAAATATATACTCCAAAGAATGGATGATTTTCTAGACAGATAGACGACTTACCATATTTAAATCAAGATTAAGTAAACTATTTAGGTAGCACTATCACCACTAAAGAAATAGAAGCAGTCATTAAAATCTCCCAACCTAAGGAGTCCAGGATCAGATTGTTATAGTGCAAAATACTATCAGACTTTCAAAGAAAAGTTAATACCAATACTCCTCAAATTATTACACAAAATAGAAACTGAGAGAAAACTGCCGAACTCTTTATGTGAGGCCATAGTCACCCTGATACCTAAACCACACAAAGACTCCACTGATTTCTCTTATTGGCAATGATGCAAGAATACTCAATAAAATACTTGCAAACTGAATCCAAAGAAACACATTGATTAATTATTATTTTTCATTCTCTCTCTCTCTCTCTCTCTCTCTCTCTCTCTCTCTCTCTCTCTCTCTCTCTCTCTCTCTCTCTCTCTCTCTCTCTCTCTCTCTCTCTCTCTCTCATTCTTTTGTTCCCTTCCTCCCCACTCTTACTCACTACACTGAGTCCATTGAGTGTTGCTAATATGTACACATGTTTAGGGATGATCACTTGATATCGTATAATCTATCAGAGGCATAGACACTGGAAAACTGATTCTCCCTCTCATATCAGCCATTTATTGCCATTTTCTAAATTAACATAATTTCTGTTGTATGTCAAAAGATAAAGGGGTCAAGAGTTCATGTGTGCTGCTTCTCTGATATGTCTACAAGACACTGTCTTACAGCATGGTGCTGGTTCTCTAGCTCTTTTAATTCCTGTCTGGTCTTAGCTTTAGACATAGTGGTTGCACTATAAATGTAGCAACTGTGAGTGGAAATGCCAGTCAATGTGTTCTCTGTGTTTTTGCCAGTTGTAGATTTTTGTAATATTGTTTATGTGTTGCACAAAAAGAAAAAGAAAAGAATGAAAGAAAGAAAATAGAGCATCTAATGAGGGGTGAGAGCATAAATATTTTAAATACAAATAGATTTCCAGAGTGTTTGTACAATTTTTTAATCTTACTGGAAATAGAACATTGTTCCCATTTTTCCACATTCTCACCAGCATGTGTTATTGCTTGAGATTTTGGTCTTAGCCATTCTGATTGATGTAAGGTGGAATCTAGGGGACATTTTGATGCTCATTTCCCTGATGACTACAGATCTTGAAGATTTCTTTAAATGCTTCTCAGTCATTTAATATTCCCATATTGAGATTTATCTGTTTAGCTCTGTACCACATTTTAATTAGTTTATTAGTTTTTTGGGAGTATAACTTCTTGAGTTGTTTGTATGTTGAATATTAGCCCTTTATGGGATATAGGTGAAATAGGTTAGTGAAGTTCTTTTCCAAATCTGTAGGTTGCCATTTTGTCCTATTAACAGTGTCCTTTGCCTTATAAAAGCTTTTCAGTTTTATGAGGTTCCATTTTTCAATTGTTGATTTTAGAATCTGAGCTTTGGTGTTCTGTTCAGGAAGTTGTAGGCAGGTGTTCTTGAGGGATTACTAACAGTAGGAGAGAGGCCTAGCTCTGATTCATTGTCTTTATTTGGGACCCCTTTCCTCCTATTGGGTTGCTTCCTCCAGCCTTGATGTGAAAATATTGCCTTGTCTTATCGCAGTTTGTTATGCTATATTTGATTGATATCCCTGAAAAATCTGCTTATTTCTGAGAGGACGCGAATCAGATATATATCCATGGGAAAGCAGATGTATGGAGGGAGAGTCTGGAACGGGAGAAGAAGGTAAGAATCAGTCAGGATATAATATCTAAGAGAAAAATAAATAAAACGGAAAAATAATTTTAAAAGCCAAACAAAAACATTAATGCATTTCATGCTTATAAAATATGATGATGAAATCTATTACATGAACTACTACTATAGACTTGTAACATGACATTCACGAAAGCTAATTTTGTCTTTAATTTGTAGCCAACTCCGACGTAATGTGTGAAGAAGATTCTAGTCACTGCTTTCTATGTATCTAACATATGCATGTATATCTACATGTGTGCTTATACATATACATATGTACACATATTATGTGTATTCATGCATATTGGCTTGGCCCTTTCGTTTCTAACTGGTTTTTTTTAAGGTATAAATATGTTCTGCATGTCTTGGTTATAGAGTATTGGCTTATAAGTTATTGGATATGGTTAATAATTTGTAACATTAGTAACAGAAAGTTAGCTTAAAATTGGTAACTCAGGGTTGGAGTCATTCAAATAACACATGGCATGAGCCAACCCAGGAAAACATGTCTCTAAAGATGCTTCTAAATTGGGATAATATTTTATGTAATTCTTATCCTACAAACTAGACTTATAAAGGACAGAATTTAAAGCAATGTCTCTTTAATAATGTATTGAAAGCTGTACTGGCTTGCATTTTTATTAAGAACTGGCAGCCAAACTTTGTATATAAAAGTAATGCTCTTGGTATTGATTTTAAAGAGAATGGATCATTTAAAACTAAGTTTTGTTTTACAAAATTATGAGCATGCTCTAATATTGCAAAAGAAATTTTAAAATATAGTTAAACTGCCAATGTTCCATTAGCTGCAGTGTCCTCAATTTCTTCATGTACCACATAATGGTATTAATCCCCAAGGGCTCATACCTAATCAAGTCAAATGGATGTTGTTTATAATTCTGATTTAAAAAAATTAATAATGTACATATGACTATTGACAGCTTTTCAGGCTTTCTAGTTACAACTGCTTTAACAAGAGAAGCAACTAAAAATAAAATTAGTCATTGCCTATGTTGTTTTTCTATACTGGGTGTCCCAAATCAGATTAAGACAGATAAAGGAACTAACTGGCTATTACAGTCAGGCATTTGAGATGTTTTGTTAGCAATTTAATATTAGTCATATTACTGTGATTCCTTATAATCCTCAAGGACAAGGTATTGTGGAACAGGTCCATGGAACTTTAAAACAATATTTTTATAAAACAAAAGAGTGGGGAATCATATTCCCGTACACTACAAAATTTTAAAATTTCAATGCCAAGGAACACTCTGAGTGTGGGGAAAATGGCATGTTTGTGTTTTTTCTGAAGGATGCTGAAGGAGCATGCTAGCTGCCAGAGTGTTTAATGAGATATGCTGATGATGCGACAAGAATGATGCTGATCGTGAGTTTGTAGAGTGTCCTGACAATGATGATAGGAAGTTGTATTGGGCCTGTGTCCTTGATCCACCTCTCTTTTACATTCAACAGTATGGGAAGGCCTAGAAGTTGTGGTAATGGTAAACAACACTAAGGTGATGGATATGCCTGCTGGAGGAAATTTCACTATCAATAGAGAAATTAATTACCAAGGATTGGGAACTAATGACTCCATATGCTTATGTGGGAAGCACAGCTACAGGCCCTTCTGCTCTAGTTTTGCAAGGAAAAAATTATGAGCTTCTTAGAACAGCAATAGATTCAGATATAGAAAGGATAGAAACTTCTATTTCTTATTTGCAAGAGTCTCTAACATCCTTGTTTGAAGTAATTCTTCAGAACAGGAAGGGACTTGATCTTTTATTCCTTCAACAGGGAGGACTGTGTGCAGCCCTCCACAAAGTATGTTATTTTCACATCGATCATTCAGGAATAATAAAGGATTCTATGGATAAAGTTCGAGAAAGACTGGCAAAAAGGAAAAGAGAAAGAGAACAAAATCAGGGATGGTTTGAATCTTGGTTTTCCACTTCTCCATGGCTTACAACTTTAATTTCAACCTTGCTTGGACCACTGTAATTTTGTTGCATTTAATTTTTGGACCTTGTATTTTAAACAGGTTGCTTGCTTTCATACAAAATCACTTTCAGCAAGCTCAGCTATTCACAATGACAGTTGTTCATCATTATGGAGGGATGCATTAAGTGCATATGCAGCATGCAGCATTGATATATCCTTCATGGCTTTGGTCTGTAGGGAAAGAGTATGCTGTAGAAGGTCCATTAGTCAGAGACAAGTAATAGTGTTCTTGAGCTCCTATAGACCTAAGACAGGGACAAACACCAAAAAGCTGTTGTTTTCCAGGACAGGTAAGAAGGAGTAATTTAGACACCAACCTAAGTCAGACATGGTCGCCTAGCTGCTCTATAATCTAGACAGGATTATGGAAAACATGTAAATCTTGTGCCCCCATTCAACAACATACAGCTCATCTTTAAAAAACAAAAATGTGGGAGTGTAGCCTTCTCAGTTTGCAGTAGGCCTTTCCCAGCCCTGAAAAGGCTGATCAGTTTCCCAGTCTTGAGAAGGCTAAGCAGACCTTGAACATCCACCATGACAGGTCTTATCAACCTGGGCAGAGACATCTGTCTTGGCTGCAGTTGTAAATTCTCATGGGAGCTTTGAAGTTTTGGCTGCCTGCACTGACCTTGCTGCTACAACTTACATCAACTGAAGAAGGGGATGGGTTTTGTGGGGTTTTTTTCCCTTTATAAACCCAAAGCTTATTATTAAACTTGAAGCCTTGATCAGAACTTTGTCTTGGCTTCATTCTTCTCTTGTCCCCCTACCTTATTTCCAGTCTTCCTTTCAGGTAAACCCAGTTTGGTCATAGCTGCTAGACAGTTTACATTGATGCTTCTGCCCAAGCTGTATTTGTGCTTGGATCACAGGCATATGAACACACCTGGCTTGATTTCTAACTTTGTTGTTCTACTCTTCTATTAACCTCTCTTGTTCCTTATCTCCTTCTCTTCTCTTAAACCACTTCCACTTTCACAGAATCCATCTTCTACATTACATATGGTATTTATCACACTGAATTATGTCAGTTAATTTCTGCACTGTGGTTTTCTTTGTATTGTTCAACAGAGCTCGTGTTTCCATTCTATAACTATTGAATGTAATTTCATTAATATTAAATACAGAACCTATATCTATCTTTTAAACTTTATTTTTCACAAGAGAAGAAAACAGACTTGATTTACATATTGTCATGTTGCTTATAAACCTGTTATACAGTGACAATGGTATCTCAGAATTTAGCTATGGAAAGAGCAGGTGCAATCTTAACTACATGAGAATTACAATACTAATACTTTAAAACAATATTAATAAAAAGGAACAATTTAAAATTGTATATTATCCACTTTTATAAATATGTGTGTATGTATGTGTGTGTGAGTGTGTGTGTAGAAGGACTTATGTACATCACTGAGTGGAAGATAACATCTTATTTCAAGAAACAGGATAAAATACAAAGAGAAGACTGTGTGCAAAAGGAAGAGCTAAAGGGGTGCATATCCCTACTAATGGTTACACAAAGGCTCAAGTGATGATGTTTCCCAGTCAGTGAGAAGTTCTTAGAGGCATGATCTTCTTCACATGAAGATGATGTGTGGGAGGAACAGAGGTCAGCAGAGTATAAAGGACTAGATTTGTGTGTCATCAGCTACCAAGGACAGCTAAAAAATAAATAGAATGAGGTTATTCCATGATGTAGTAAAACAAAGAATATAAAAACAATAAAGAAAATTCGTTTTTCTACAGGAATAAGAGAAAAGAATGGAATTGGTCTATAATCTCATATGAACTCACCTATTGCTCCTCCATGTGAACTAGGAAGTCAATGCAATTCACCTTCTTCAATCTGTGAAACAGAATTTTCTTTATCTCCTTGAGATTGTCACAAGGGTAAAATAAATCTATCGATTAGAAACAGATGTTTTACAAAGTAAAATATGAATATATATGAGGTATTACCAACTTCTTGTTTTCTTGCTTTTTTTTCTCATATCAAAAATGTAAATTGAATGGTCCTTATTAATACAAATGACAATTGTACAAAATGATCCAACAAATTTGTTCAGGGTCAAGACTAATCAAAAACATATAATATGGGTAGGAAAACACATGGAAGGTTAAGAGAGAAAGATAATGTCAAAATCAGTATTGGAGAACAAGTAGAAATGACTAGAAGAAGAACACTAATGAAGAGATTTCATTGTTATCCAGTGTCATAAATCTGTTACTTAACTATTTTAGCTGATGTATAAGTAAACACAGAAATCAAGGTAACATGATACAATTTTGCAGCAACATAAAAGGAACAGAGATCATATTAGGCAATACGGCATCCACTATGCATGCCCAGAATTGTTTATACAAGGAAAGGAGGAAGTTGTAGCTAGATATCAAAAATAGTCTTTCCTACTTTCACTACTCCACTAAACCTATTCTCTTTCAGGTATTGAACAGTTATATAGCATGCCCTTCCTTGCAGGTCCTATGATGAGGGATAATATCTGATATAGAATACTAATATCAACATATTTATTACATAAAATTAGATGATAATCCCAAGTGCTACCATTTCAGAGAGATTTTCTTACTGCAGATAACTCTTATTAAGGCCCTCTTTATGTCTCTGTTCCTAAGGCTGTAGATAAAGGGGTTCAGCATGGGAGTCACCAATGTATACATCATAGCCATGGTGGTTTCCTTCACGGTAGAATTATTAGCTGATGGACATAAATATAGACCAATAATTGTTCCATAGAACAGAGACACCACAGACAGATGGGAACCACAGGTGGAGAAGAACTTGTGAATGCCCTGGGTAGATGGGACCTTGAGAATAGAGAAGAATATCCTTACATAGGACATAACAATGAGTAGGAATGGAATAATACTGATGATCCCTCCCAGGATAAATATCATCAACTCATTAACATAAGTGTCTGAGCAGGACAACTTCAGAATGGCTGGTAGGTCACAGAAAAAGTGTAGAATCATGTTCTTCTCACAAAAAGACAGTCTTGCCGTGAGCAGGGTATGAAGCATGGCATGGAATATAGTCAATATCCACAGTATTATCACAAGTGAAACACAGAGCTTGGTGCTCATGATGCTGGTATAATGTAAAGGAAAGCAGATGGCCACATAGCGGTCATAGGCCATGACCACAAGAAGGAAGCACTCCATGTCTCCAAAAACCAGAAAGAAATACAGCTGTGTCAGGCAGTCTGCATAGGATATGGATGGTACTTGGCTCTGCATGTTATGAAGCAATTTGGGTATTGTGACAGAGGAAAAGCAGAGATCAGAGAAGGACAAATTGCTGAGAAACAAGTACATAGGTGTGTGGAGATGGGAGTCCAGTTGAACAAGGAGAATGATTAGCAGGTTTCCCAGGACAGCGGTGAAATACATGGCTAGGAACAGGGCATAGAACACCAGCTCATATTCTGACAGGATGGGCAAACCCAGGAGGAGAAACTCCAAGATCAAAGTTTGATTGTTCCCAGTCATGATATTCCTTCAATGACTTTAAGAAAAACAATAGATTTTCTTAAAATACCAGTGGTGGATCCTGTATGATGTCATAGATCAATTCCATTCTTTTGCCTCATTTGTTTATTTAGAAAAAGGTTTACTCTATTTTTCACATTCTTTGATTTTTATATTCTTTACCTCACTATAACATGGAAAAACCTTGGTATATTAATTTCTCAGTTGTCCTTGGTAGATGATGACATAGAAACCAAATCCTGTACAGTCTACTGATTCCTACTCCCTAACATCTACAGCCATATATCAAAGAAAAGAGACATAGTTTTTGACACACATGGTGTTTTCTGTACTCTACAGTAATTAATCTTACTCTCGTGAATGTAATTATAGTCTCTACATCCAAATATGATCAGTCTTTATAGTCAGTTTCTTAGTATGTACTACTATTCTAGTATTTACTCCACACATCTAATGGCTTCTAATATGAAAATTACACTGGCATTTCTCTTCCTTACATTTCTGCATGAGACATATGCTCAAATTTAAGGAAGCAATTTACATTAAATCCAAACAGTTACTTAACTTCAAGTTCCTCTGAATATAAAGTCACCTTTTCATATGAACTATTTATACTCTCTGATTAATTGCAGAGATGCAATTTTGTATTCATGGAACATATTCAGGTGTGCGAAATGCAATGCTCTTTTGAATAATACTAATGACAAATATTTTATTTGTTATATGATATATGATTTCAATATATTCATATTCATATGATATTCATATATATATATGATTCTATTGATAATGATGTAGGAAAATAAATACAATTAAACTTTTTTAAAGTATCAGTTACTTTTAATCCCTCCCTTGAGTTCATGTTCAGATATCCATAACTACCAATACAGTACATATAGGAACTGGTCTAGGTCTTAAAAGAAAATTTGGTCAAATTACAGTTGTAGGTATTTCAGTGAAAGTGTTTTACCATGTTTTTAGCATATATATTAGTCATTAGCATTATATCAGAGTAAAGAAACTCTGGCCTTTCATAATGTGTCAAGCTACATAGAAATAGAAAAGAACTGCAGAATATAAGGATATTGTACATTTAGCTTCTCAGAATTATTTTTATTCTGTGAACGAGTGGGGCACATGTTTTATGTAGACTTACAAGAAGAGATTACAAAGCAAAGATCACTTGTGATATTTGCAGCTGCTGACCTAATGGACTTTACTTCTTCAGTTGTAAAACTCACAATTTTTACCAGAATAGCAGATAAGACTGGACCATAAAAGTAGTTCGAGCAGTTAATATACATGCAACTCAGCTGCAATTCTCTGAAAATACTGACTCTGTGTTCAGGATAATTCTCAATTTTATAAATGGACACTCAGGTGATGTGGTTACTCTGGTGCATGGGTTGCAGTAATGAGCATGTACATGCAATTCTTGATTTGTAGACTTTTGAATTCTTTTGGGTAGATCTCTTCAAAGTTTACTAATTTCCAAAACTAAAGACTTACTAAAAGAAGGCCTAAGCATTCCAGCATTGCCCCTACTCTATTAGGTTGAAATGAGGAAAAATGCCTGTAAGTAATTGTAATAAACCCCAGCATTAAGTAAATGATTATTAATGTAACCACGGAGCAAGTTATTTCTAAAATATTTCACAGTATTGGAAAGTATAAAAATGGCAAAGAATAATATCATACCTGAAAACTGCCTGTTGTACTATCATAAATTGGAAGTGCAAGATCAGTAGTTTGGAGGACAATAAGGTACCCCCTGATAATTTATTTAGGATGACTGAGGGTATGTTCGGTCCCTGCTCCAGATCCTGATCACATATATTCATTATAAGAACAGGAAAGAACATCCTCTCCAGTCAACTACTTTTTATATGTTCCCTTCTAACCCATCTATGGACCCAAGTGGCTCTTCATCCCTGAGGAATGCCAATCTTGTACAATTACCCAAGACCTATATAGGACCAATTTGTCAAATCCCTGAGGTGTGGTCAGATGATAGACACAGATCATTTCTGAATGTATTTAGTGGGAAGGTGTAAACAAAGAGAAAATTTGATGCCTACTTAACCTTTGCCTATTTATGAAATGGATGGGATTTATGTGTTATCCCACCTAGATTTCCGTAGACTAATGGCAGGCTATTTAAAAACCAGTGAAGTAATGTAAATGCTTTTTTGAGCTGGAGTTGTTCAGGCATTCTTTTGGTACTCTTTAAATTTTCTTGGCATGTATAGCATGCCTCTTCTTTGATTACATATCCTTGCAGACATTCTTCATTTTAAGGATAAATAATGGCTAATTTATTACCCATAAATAATAAGCATTTTGGTATTTCTATTTTTACCTTTTTGATATGTTTTCTATTTCAACTGATTTATATTGTGTGTAGGTGTTTTCATTTTTCACTGTTTCTTTTGACTTTAAGGCATTCATCTTTTTCTTTTTTTACTTTTTTTAATGTGAATATTTTATTCGATATATTCTTCATTTACATTTCAACTGTTATATCCTTTCCCTCCCAGAAAACCCCCAACACATCCTCCCACCCACTGCCTCCAAGAAGATGCCCCTCCACCCAACCCATTCCCACCTACCCTACCCACTCCATTTCCTCATGGGGCATCTATCGAAGCTTCATAGTACCAAGGACCACTCCTCTCACTGATGCTCAACAAGGCACTCCTCTGCCACTCTTTTGGCTTGAACCATGTGTACCTCTTGATTGATAATTTAGTCCCGGGGAAACCTGGGGCATCTGGTTGGTTGACATCATCATTCTTCCCAGTGGGGCTGCAAACCCAGTTCTCCCTCCAACTTCTCCACTGGGGACCCCATGCTCAGTCCAATGTTTGGCTCCTAGCATCTGTCTTGGCTTCTGTAAAGTTCTGGCAGGGCCCCTCCAGAGACAACCATAACAGGCTCCTTTCGCCAAGCACTACTTGTCATCCATAATAGTGTCAGGGTTTGGTGACTGTTTATAGGATGAATCCCCAGGTAGGACAGTCTCTGGGTGGCCTTTCCTTCAGTCTCTGCTCCACACTTTGTCTCCATAATTGCTCCTGTGAGTATTTTGTTCCATTTCTCAGAAAAAACAAAGCACCCCCATTTTGGTCTTCCTTCTTCTTGAGCTTCATGTCATCTGTGAATTGTAGCTTGTTTATTTAGAGCTTTGGGGCTAATATCCACTTATCACTGAGTGCATACCATGTGTGTTCTTTTGTGATTGGGTTACCTCATTCAGGATGACACTTTCTAGTTCCATCCATTTGCCTATGAATTGCATGAATTAATTGTTTTTAATATCTGAATAGTACTCCATTGTGTAGATATACCACATTTTCTATATTCATTCCTCTGTTGAAGGACATCTGGGTTCGTTCCAGCTTCTGGCTATTATGAAAAAGGCTGCTATGAACATAGTGGAGAATGTGTCCTTACTACATGTTGGAGCATCTTCTGGGTATATACCCAGGAGTGGTATAGCTGGTTCCTCAGGTAGTATTATGTCTAATTTTCAGAAGAACCGCGAAACTGATTTTCAGAATGGTTGTACCAGCTTGCAATAACACTAACAATGGAGAAGTGGTTCTCTTTCTCCACATCCTTGCTAGCATCTACTGTCCCCTGAGTTTTTCATCTTAGACATTAAGACTGGTGTGAGGTGGGATCTCAGGGTTGTTTTGATTTGCATTTCCCTGATAACTAAGGATGCTGAGCATTTCTTTCAGTGCTTCACAGCCATTCAAGTTTCCTAAGTTGAGAATTCTCTGTTTAGCTCTATACCCCACTTATTAAAAGGGTTATTTGACTCTCTGGAGTCTAACTTCTTGAGTTCTTTGTATACATTGGATATTAGCCCTTTATCACATGTAGGATTGGTAGAGATCTTTTCCCAATCTGTTGGTTGCCGTTTTGTCCTATGGACAGTGTCCTTTCCCTTACAGAATCTTTGCAATTTTATGAGGTCCTATTTGTCAATTCTTGTTCTTAGAGAATAAGCCATTGGTGTTCCATTCAGGAAATTTTCCCCTGTGCCCATGTGTTCAAGGATCTTCCCCACTTTCTCCTCTATAAGCTTCAGTGTATCTGGTTTTATGTGAAGGTCCTTGATCCACTTGGACTTGAGTTTTGTACAAGGAGATACAAATGAGTCAATTTGCATTTTTCTGCATGTTGACTTCCAGCACCATTTGTTAAAAAATGCTGTCTTTTTTCCCACTGGATGTTTTTAGCTCCCTTTTCAAATATCAAGTGACCTTAGGTGTGTGGATTCATTTCTAGGTCTGCAATTTTATTCCAGTGATCTTCCTGCCTGTCTCTATACCAGTACCATAAAGTTTTTATTAATATTGCTCTGTAATAGAGCTTGAGGTTAGGGATGTTGATTCCCCTAGGAGATCTTTTGTTGTTGAGAATAGTTTTCACTATCCTGGGTTTTTTGTTATTTCAAAAGAATTTGCAGATTGCTCTTTTTTTTTTATTTTATTTTTTTAATTTACATTCCAAATCACTTCCCCTTTCCCGTTTCCTCCCTCCCCGAAAGTCCCATAAGCCCCCTTCCCTCCCTCGTTTCTCCATTCAACCCCCTCTCATTACTCTGTCCTGGCGTTCCCCTACATCCAGTCTTTCCAGGACCAGGGGTCTCTCCTTCCATCTTTTTAGAAATCTATTGATATGCATAGACATGATTGTGTCTAGGGTATTCTGAGATTCTGGGTCAATATCCCCTTATCAGTGACTTCATACCATGTGTGATCTTTTGTGATTGGGTTACCTCACTAAGGATGATATTTTCAAGTTCTGACCATTTGCCTAGGAATTTCGTGAATTCATTGTTTTTAATTGCAGAGTAGTATTCCATTGTGTAAATATACCACATCTTCTGAATCCATTCCTCCGTTGAGGGACATCTGGGTTCTTTCCAGCTTCTGGCTATTATAAATAAGGCTGCTATGAACATAGTGGAGCATGTGTCCTTATTGCATGCAGGTAAAGTCTCTGGGTATATGCCCAGGAGTGGTATAGCCGGATCCTCCGGAAGTGTCATGCCCAGTTTTCTGAGGAACCGCCAGACTGCTTTCCAGAGTGGTTGTACCAGCCTGCAATTCCACCAGCAGTGGAGGAGTGTTCCTCTTTCTCCACATCCTCGCCAACAACTGATGTCTCCTGTGTTTTTGATCTTAGCCATCCTGACTGGTGTGAGATGGAATCTCAGGGTTGTTTTGATTTGCATTTCCCTAATGACTAAGGATGATGAACATCTCTTTAGGTGCTTCTCAGCCATTAGATATTCTTTAGGTGAGAACTCTTTGTGTAGCTCTGTACCCCATTTTTTAATAGGGTTACTTACCTCTCTGGAGTTTAACTTCTTGAGTTCTTTGTATGTCTTGGATATTAGCCCTCTGTCGGATGTAAGGTTGGTAAAGATCATTTCCCAGTTAGTTGGTTGCCGCTTTGTCTTTTTGACGGTGTCTTTTGCCTTGCAAAAACTTTGTAATTTAATGAGGTCCCATTTGTCTATTCTTGATCTTAGAGCATAAGCTATTGGAGTTCTGTTCAGGAAATTCTCCCCTGTGCCCATATGTTCAAGGTTCTTCCCTAGTTTCCCTTCTATTAGTTTCAGTGTGTCTGGTTTTATGTGGAGATCTTTGATCCACTTAGAATTGAGCTTAGTGCAAGGAGATAAGGATGGATCAATTTGCATTCTTCTGCATGTTGACCTCCAGCTGAGCCAGCACCATTTGTTGAAAAGGCTATCTTTTTTCCACTGGATGGTTTTAGCTCCTTTGTCAAAGATCAAGTGACCATAGGAGTGTGGATTCATTTCTGGGTCTTCAATTCTGTTCCATTGATCTACATGTCTGTTACTGTACCAATACCATGCAGTTTTTAACACTATTGCTCTGTAGTACAGCTTGAGGTCCGGGATACTGATTCCCCCAGAGGTTCTTTTACTCTTGAGAATAGTTTTAGCTATTCTGGGTTTTCTGTTATTCCAGATGAATTTTTGAATTGCTCTTTCTAACTCTATGAAGAATTGAGTTGGGATTTTGATGGGGATTGCATTAAATCTGTGTATTACTTTTAGTAAGATGCTCATTTTTACTATATTAATCCTGCCAATCCATGAGCATGGCAGATTTTTCCATCTTCTGAGGTCTTCTTCAATTTCTTTCTTCAGAGACTTGAAGTTCTTGTCATACAGATCTTTCACTTGTTTGGTTAGCGTCACGCCAAGATACTTAATATGGTTTGTGGCTATTGTAAAGGGTATTATTTCTCTTACTTCTTTCTCAGCCTGCTTATCCTTTGAGTATAGGAAGGCTTCTGACTTGCTTGAGTTGATTTTATATCCGGCCACTTTGCTGAAGTCGTTTATCAGCTGTAGGAGTTCTCTGGTGGAGTTCTTTGGGTCGCTTAAGTATACTATCATATCGTCTGCAAATAGTGATAGTTTGACTTCTCTTTCTAGCTCTATGAAGAATTAATGTGTAATTTTAATAGGGATTGCATTGAATCTGTAGATTGCTTTCAGCAAGATGAAATTTTTTTTTTTTTTTTTTGGTTTTTCGAGACAGGGTTTCTCTCTGTAGCCCTGGCTGTCCTGTAACTCACTTTGTAGACCAGCCTGGCCTCGAACTCAGAAATCCTCCTGCCTCTGCCTCCCAAGTGCTGGGATTAAAGGTGTGCGCCACCACCGCCCAGTGGCAATTTTTACTATATTAATCCTGCCAATCCATGAGCATGGTAGATCTTTCCATCTTCTGAGGACTTCTTTGATTTCTTTCTTCAGAGGCTTGAAGTTCTTGTCATACAGATCTTTCACTTGCTTGGTTAGAGTCACACCAAGGTATATAATATGATTTATGACTATTGTGAAGGGTTTTATTTCCCTAATTTCTTTCTCAGCTTGTCTATCCTTTGAGTAGAGGAAGGCTACTGATTTGTTTGAGTTAATTTTATATCCAGCCACTTTGCTGAAGTGGTTTATCCTCTTTAGGATTTCCCTGGTGGAATTTTTGGGGTTGCTTAAGTGTATGATCATATCATCTGCAAATAGTGATATTTTGACTTCTTCCTTTCGAATTTGTATACCTTTGACCTCCTTTTGATGTCTAATTGCTCTGGCTAGGACTTCAAGCACTATATTGAATAGACTGGGAGAGAGTGGGCAGCCTTGTCTGGTCCCTGATTTTAGTGGGATTGCTTCAAGTTTCTCTTCATTTAGTTTGATGTTGGCTACTCATTTGCCATATATTGCTTTCACTATGTTTAGGTATGGGCCTTGAATTCCTGATCTCTCCATGACTTTTATCATGAAGGGATGCTGAATTCTATCAAAAGCTTTTTCAGCATCTAATGAAATGACCATTTGGTTTTTTCTTTGAGTTTGTTGATGCAGTGGATTATATTGGTGGATTTCTGTATAGCATACCATCCCTGAGTCCCTGGGATGAAGCCTACTTGATCATGGTCAATTATCATTTTGATTCCTTCTTGGATTCAGTTGATCAGAATTTTGTTGACTATTTTTGCATCAATGTAAAAGAAATTGGCCTGAAGTTCTCTTTCCCTGTTTGGTCTTTGTTTGGTTTAGGTATAACTGTTATTGTGGCTTCATAGAATGAGTTGGGAAGTGTTCTTTGTGATTCTATTTTGTGGAATAGTTTGAAGAGTATCAATATTAGGTCTTCTTGGAAGATCTGATAGAATTCCCCACTAGACCCATCTGGTCCTGGGCAGTTTTTGGTTGGGAGACTATTAACAACTGCTTCTAATTCCTCAGGAATTATGGAACTATTTAGATCATTTATCTGATCCTGTTTTAATGTTGGCTCCTGGTATGTGTCTAGAAAATTGCCCATTTCATCCACATTTTCCAATTTTGTTGAGTATAAGCTCTTGTAGTAGGATCTGATGATTTTTTGAATTTCCTCAGTTTTGGTTGTTATGTCTCCCTTTACATTTCTGATTTTATTAATTTGGGTAGTGACTCTGTGCCCTCTGGTTAGTTTGGCTAAGGGTTTATCTATCTTGTTGATTTTCTTGAAGAACCAGCTCCTGGTTTTCCTGATTTTTTTTTTTTTTTAGTTCTTTTTGTTTTTACTTTGTTGAGTTTGATTATTTCCTGTCATCTACTCCTCTTGGGGCAGTTGCTTCTTTTTATTCTAGAGCTTTCAGGTGTGCTATTAATTTGGTAGGGTATTCTCTCTCCATTTTCTTTTGGGAGGCTCTAAGAGCTATGAGTTTTCCTCTTAGCACTGCTTTCATTGTGTTCCATAAGTTTTGGTATGATGTGTCCTTATTTTCATTAAAATTAAAATTAAAAATCTTTAATTTCTTTCTTTAATTCTCCTTTGACCAAGTCATCATTGAGTAGAGCATTATTCAAAACGTCCAAGTGTATGTGCATTTTCTGTTGTTTTTGTTTGAACTTAAGACCTGACAGGGTGCATGGAATTATTTCAATATTCCTGTATCTGTTGAGGCCTGTTTTCTGACCAAATATATGGTCAATTTTGGAGAAGGTAACATGAGGTGCTGAGAAGAAGGTATACTCTTTTGCTTTAGGATGGAATGTTCTATAAATATCTGTTAGATCTATTTGGTTCATAACTCCAGTTAGTTTCACTGTGTCTCTGTTTAGTTTCTGTTTCCATGATTTCTCCATTGCTGAGAGTGGGTGTCGAAGACTCCTACTATTATTTTATAGGGTGAAATGTGTGCTTTGAGCTTTAGTAAAGTTTCTTTTACGGATGTGGATGCCCTTGCATTTGGATCATAGATGGCCAGAATTGAGTGTTCATCTTGGTAGATTTTTCCTTTGACCAGTATGAAGTGTCCCTCAACTTTTTTGACAACTTTTAGCTGAAAGTCAATTTTATCTGATATAAGAATGGCCACTCCAGGTTGGTTCTTGAGACCATTTGCTTGGAAAATGGTTTTCCAACCTTTGATTCTTAGGTAGTGACTATCTTTGTCACTGAGGTAGATTTCTTGTATGCAGCAAAATATCGGGTCCTATTTATGTATCCAATCTGTTAGTCTATGTCTTTTTATTGGGAAATTGAAACCATTGATGTTAAAAGATATTAAGGAAAAGTGATTGTTACTTCCTGTTATTTTCATTATTAAAGGTGGAATTCTGTCTGTGTGGCTATCTTCTTTTGGGTTTCTTGAAAGAAGATTATTTTATTGCTTTTTCTAGGGTGAAGTTTCCCTCCTGTGTTGGTATTTTCCACTCATTTTCCTTTGTAGAGCTGGGTTTGTGGAAAGATATTGTGTAAATTTGGTTTTGTCATAGAATGTCTTGTTTTCTCCATCTATGGTAATTGAGAGCTTTGCTGGTTATAGTAGCCTGGGCTGACATTTATGTTCTCTTAGGGTCGGTATGAGATCTGCCAGGATCGTCTAGCTTTCATAGTTTCCAGTGAGAAGTCTAGTGTAATTTTGTTAGGTCTGACTTTATATGTTACTTTACCTTTTTCCCTTACTGCTTTTAATATTCTTTCTTTGCTTAGTGCATTTGGTGTTTTGATTATTATGTGACAGGAGGACTTTCTGTTCTGGTCCAGTCTGTTTGGAGTTCTATAGGCTTCTTGTATGTTCATCGGCATCTATTTCTTTAGGTTAGGGAAGTTTTCTTCTATAATTTTGCTGAAGATTTACGGGCCCTTTAAGTTGTAAATTGATGGTGCCCGCGCTGTCAAGGTACAGAGTATCAGGCATAGGCCTGGGGAATTAACAGAAAATACAGACTCAGGTCATTCTGGTTAGGAGAATGCCAAAGCTTTACTGAGGGACCTGCAATATATACTTGAGGCCCGGTGAAAAACAACAGGAGAAAACAATTATAGCCATAGGTCAGGCACCTGGGAAGTCCCTACCACACCAGGCGGGAAGCCAGAAACCAAGCTAAGCCGCAGAATGTCTGCTCTCAGGAAACCTGTGCAAACAGCTCAGCTGAGAGCGTTGAGCTAAGCTCACCAATGCCCAACAGTAAATCTCTCTCTTTTATACCTATAATCCTTAGGTTTGGTCTTCTCAGTGTGTCTTGGACTTCCTGGATGTTTTGGGTTACAGTCTTTTTGCATTTTGTATTTTCTTTGACTGTTGAGTCAATGTTTTCTATGGTATCTTCAGCACCTGAGATTCTTTTTTCTATCTCTTGTATTCTGTTGTTGATGCTTGCATCTGTGATGCCTGATTTCTTTCCAAGGTTTTCTATCTCCAGAGTTGTCTCCCTTTGTGATTTCTTTATTGTTTCCACTTCCAATTTTAGAACCTGGATGGTTTTGTTCAGTTCCTTCATTTGTTTATATTTTCCTGAAATTCTTTAAGGGGTTTTTGTTTTTCCTCTTCAAGGGCTTTTACCTGTTGACCCATGTTGCCCCGTATTTTTTAAGGGATTTTTTTGTGTTTCCTCTTCAAGGGCTTTCTTTACCTGTTGGCCCATGTTCTCCCATATTTTTTAAAGGGATTTTTGTGTTTCCTCTTTAAGGGCTTCTACCTGTTGACCCATGTTCTCCTGTATTTTTTAAGGGAGTTATTTATGTCCTTCTTGAAGTCCTCTATCAGCATCATGAGATGTGATTTTAAATCCAGATCTTGCTTTTCCGGTGTGTTGGAGTATCCAGGATTTGCTGTTGTGGGAGAACTGGGTTCAGATGGTACCATCTTGCCTTGGCTTTTGTTGGTAATATTCTTGTGTTAACCTTTGCCAACTGGTTATCTCTAGTGTCAGCTGGTCTTGCTGTCTCTGACTGTGGCTTATCTATCCTGCAAGCTTGTGTATCTGTACTCCTGGGATCCCCATTCTCTCTGTGCACACAGATATGTAGGCACTCCTGGAAGACCAGCTCTCCTGTGATGGTGTTTGTGTATGTTGCTCTGTGGCCAGGATTGCTCTGTGCTCTCAGTCCTCTCCACAGATGTAGGAGGTTAGCTATCTCCCTGCTCCACCTGGATATGGTGCACTGTTGCAGAGAATGGTCCCCAGCCAGAGACAGAAACCAGAAGGCTCCTGCCTGAGGGTTCTGGATTGGTTCCTCTGAGCAGCAGGGATGGTCTTACTTGTGCTGCCAGGCCTCTCCACAATCCTGCGGAGAGACCAAATGCAATACCCACCAGACCCCCAGCAGCAGTTCTGTGACTCCAGAGGTGGGAGAGGATTCTTACCAAATGCTCTGAGTGAGGCTGGTTCTCTAGAATGTATCAGGAGATGGTGTCTTCACTGTGGCAGACCTGGCAAGAGTCTGCCTCAGCAGAAAGGACAGGCTGCAAGGAAAGGGCAGAAGGAATGGAAGGGGAGTGTTATTTGGGAAGGAGGGGGTTTTGGTGGCTGCTGGGTAGCAAGTTCCCTGGATCCCCAGCAGCAGCTCTGGAACTCCAGAGGTGGGAGGAGATTCTTACCAAATGCCCTGAGTGTCACTGATTCTCTAGGAAGTATCAGAAGACAGTGTCTTCACAGTGGCAGACCTGGCAAAAGTCTGCCCACGCACAAAGGACAGGCAACCCATTCATATTTTTCTAGGTCCCTAATACAATTAACTTTAGATCTTGTTCCTTTTACAATGTTTGTATTTTGTGGCATTAATTTCACTCCAAATTCTATGTTTGCTATTTTCCCAACAATTTTAATGATTGTCTTTTCTATGTATTAAGTTCAATGTATTTTGAAGTCTTGGAATTTAAACACATTTGTCATGATGTAGCAAGGAATGAGAAAAAGAACTAAACAATTTATATATTGGCTTTTGTTATTTTGATGGTTTGAATAGGTATGTATACTCCCTAACCCGTTGATTCTTGTATTGCAATACTTGGACTATATGGAGTACACTATTTGGAGGTGTGCTCTTGTTGGAGGAAGTATGTCACATTGGAGGCAGGATTTGAGGTCTCATCTATATGTTGAAGCTATGTTATGCCCAATGTGGAATCCAGTGACCTCATGGCTGCCTACCAAAAAACAGTCTCTTCCTCGATCTCCTGCCTTGGACCAAGATTTAGAATTCTTGACTTCTCTACAACTAAATATGTCTGTATAATGCCATAAGTCCCACCATAAGTATCATGGCCTAAATTACTGAACTGTAAGCCACCCCTATTAAATGTTGTGCTTCATAAGAGTTGCCACGATTATGGTATCTCTTCACAGCAGCAAAAACCTAAGGCAGTGATTAGGCTATTTATGTGCAACATAATTATTTGTGCAGAATCCCAAAAGATCTAAAAAGGGGTTTACATCTACCCATCTAGCAATATCATAGGATACAAATATGAAAGTACATATTTAAATATTGCCAATTAATAAATAGTTTATTAACTTTTCTAAATACATCACCTTCTCCCTCACATAGGTGAATACATTTCTTTTTTTTTTTACCAGTTTCTACTCTTTTTTTTTTATTTTCTCTATTTCTTTATTTACATTCCCAATGATTTCCCCTTTCCCAGTTCCCCCCTCCCTAAAAGTCCCATAAGACCTCTTCCCTCCCCCTGTTCCCCATTCAACCCCCTCCTGCTTCACTGTCCTAGTATTCCCCTACACTGCTACATCCAGTCTTTCCAGGACCAGTGGTCTCTCCTTCCTTCTTCTAGGAAATCAATTGATATGTGAATTGTGTCTTGGGTATTCCGAGCTTCTGAGTTAATATCCCCTTATCAGTGACTGCATACCATGTGTGTTCTTTTGTGATTGGGTTACCTCACTAAGGATGATATTTTCCAGTTCTGACCATTTGCCTAAGAATTTCGTGAATCCATTGTTTTTAATTGTAGAGTAGTATTCCATTGTGTAAATATACCACATCTTCTGAGTCCATTCCTCCGTTGAGGGACATCTGGGTTTTGGTTCTTTCCGGCTTCTGGCCACACCTCATACCAGTCAGAATGGCTAAGATCAAAAACACAGGAGAAAGCAGGTGTTGGTGAAGATGTGGAGAAAGAGGAACACTCCTCCACTCCTGGTGGGATTGCAAACTGGTACAACCACTCTGAAAAGCAGTCTGGCAGTTCCTCAGACTGGGCATGACACTCCCGGATGATCCTGTTATACCACTCCTGGGCATATACCCAGAGGTCTCCCCAGCATGCAATAAGTACACATGCTCCACTATGTTCATAGCAGCCTTATTTATAGTGCTGAATACATTTCAATGTCGAAGAAAATACTTGAAAACAAAGGTAGTAACAAAATTCTATAACATGACATTCTTCTACAAATGTTTGTCTATAGGAAAATTTCATTTATGAATTAGGCATAATCAAGACTAATAGTTACTAATAATGACAGTTTCAATAATTTATCATGAATAAAGGAATCTGATTGCTCTGTTTCTTTTTCCAAAAAATATTTCACTGTCATACACTCAACTTTCTACTTTTGATCATAAAAACTATTACAATATTTAAGTATCAGGAAGGAAAGGGAAGGACACAGTAATGTGATATAGCTTTAGGCTTCTGTGTGAGCTTTATTTTAAGATTTACCTGAAACACTCAAAATGAGGCATTAGAAACAGAGTTGAATTGGTTGGTTCTCAAGATGACTGAAGAATGTCTCACAAGGAAGGAAGCAGATACAATGTGAAAATACAAGATGAAGTGATTATTCAGATTGCTTGCAGGACAGAGACTGGGTGAACTATTTTCATCATAATGTACAGGAAATCCTGTCATTTAAAACTGTGAATCTCTGAAATTTTCCATTTAATATGTCAGATTGCAATTACATGGAGGTAGTAGGAGTCTTAAGATTTTATTAAGGAAGAATCGGAACGAAAGTCACTAAAATGCACTATATACATGTATGAAGCTGCCAATGAAACAGGTTTTGGTAGGAAGGATTTTTTGAGGATATTTTGAGGATTTAGGATCCAACACAGCAGGAAGACATGACCAAAGACATATCAGGCAATTCAGCAGACAATTGGCCGAATTGCATCCATACATAGAAAACATAGAAGTGAATACTAGTGTTCCATACTCTACACATTTTCAAAACTATAAATTAATTAAAAACATAATAGCTTAAGAAATATTTCCATATGTAGCATTCCTTCACTGTAGAGAGCCTTACTGGGGTGCCATGCCACCTGGCAGGAACTTGACATCAACCAAGGTGCAGTTCCTCTCCCAGATTTTGAGCAAGAACTCCTGTGTTAGCCATAATGCCCTCTACCTGGGGTGGAGTACTCAGACCAAGGTGAAGTCCATTGTTCTTCAAGGACCTGCAGTTTCCTAAGAAACACTAGCCACCTGCGGAGCAATTAAACCTGTTCTGCAGAGAAGTTTCCAGCATTTGAGGGAAGGGTTCACCCCTGCCTATATATTTGTAGTCCTCCATTAAACCTTGAGACCTTGAAGACCAGGTGTTGTTTTGGTCTCGATCTCTTTTCGCCACCTTCCCATACATCCCCAGCTTCCCTTCCAGGTAACCTGTTCGATGTAACTGCAGGAAGTTGCACTTCACCTTAAGATTAAATTTTTTAAAGATGCCATCTTGTCACATGCTTATTTCAGCATTCAATCACATTACAAACACAATTCCAACAAGAGTTATTTTGTACAAATTGATCTTGTATTTATAAAATTCATATGTAAAACTGTAGTGGGTAATAATTAATAATGACCACCCTGCCAGGCCTCTGCAACAAGTCCCGTCAGGTTTCGCTCAGGGCCACCAAGCCAATCTTTTCTAGCTAGCTCTCACAGCATCCCAGCTGTTTCCCCTCCACTGTAGATCCCGTAAATGGTGAGAGTCCCACACTTCTGCTCAGCACCCATACCTTCCAAGTATCCAATAAAGCATGACTTCTAAACTTGAATAGTTAACCAAACATATTTATGCATAAGAAACTCCCAATTTCATAATGCCAATTTACAATGATAAAGTCTTATCTCAATATTTCTAACCTCTCCAAAACACCAGAAATATGTATAAAGTCATCTGGATATCCTCATCTCTTTCTCTCTGCCCCGCTCGTGAGTTCCACTGAGCCTCTCTCCCTCATTAGTTCCTCCTCCTCTGTCTCCTCCAATCAGTGGCCTCTCACTGCATCAATGTGAATGGATATGAAATATCTTACAACATAAGACAACTAAAATCGGAAAAAAGTGTGTGTTTTGCCTTTCATGTTGTGCTTCTTTTTATTGAAAATTATTTTTATATAATATATTTGAATTATTAGATCCCTCTAACTCTTCTGAGATGCTCCCAACACATTCAACTCTATACATTCTTTTTCTCTTTAGATAATAAAAAGCAAATAAAAACAAGAAAACCAAAGAAAACATAACAACATAAATACCAGAAGACACAAGGTATGAGGAAAATACTAATGAGGTTTTTAAAAAGGCAGACAAAAATTCTATTTTCTCCAAAAATTATTATCATGTTTGTTTTGAGTTGGGCATCTACTGCTGGACATAGGGACTACAGACATAGGAACTTAGGGAAAAGGTAACACAGAACTTATGAAAATATCCAACCAATTTCAGATTTGGCTTAAAGTCCCTTCCACAAATGAAACCCATATCCAATACTGGTTGTGAAACCAAGAACCACATACTAGACATTCGTGAGTCCTGGGGTAAAACCAAATAATACTGGTCTAAAAATGAAAAAAAAAAAGATTTTTAATTTCACTCTACTATACTCTTAGATTGGTGCCTTATTCAGTCATCATCACTGATGATGAGAAGATATTTTCTGGAGCACACAGGAACAGGTGCAGAGACCCACAGTCACACAGGAACACAGTTTTTGAAACACAAAGCTCTAAATGGAATGTTTCCAAGTAAGCCCTGTCCTCAAAGCTAGTAAAACTCCAAAGAAAGGAAGGCAGAAAGGAAGGCAGAAAGGGTATAAGAGCCAAAGCAAATGGAGAATACCAGATGAACAAGGCCCTTTGAATCAAAGGAGCAATGCTTATATAAACTCGCAGAGACTAAAGCAATAAGCACATGGAAAGCACAGGTCTGCACCAGGTTCTTTATGTACATATTTTAGCTTTAAGTTTAGTATTTTTATGGGAATCCTGCGTCTGTGGGTCTCTGATTCTTGTGCGTGTACTCGAGACTTTTTTCCCTATTCCAGCATTTGATGTGAAGGTTTTTGTTTTGTCTTACTATATTGGATTTAGTCAAGCAAATAAATAAATAATGATTAGTTGCTCTCACAATTTTTTGTGCCACTTTTTACCCAGTATATCATGTAGACAGGTTATTGTTGTAGATCAAAGAATTTATAGCTGAGATAGTGTTTACCTTTCCACTCCAGTACCTGTACAGAATAACTTCTAGTACCATAAAAATATTCAATAGGCGTCAAGGCTCTAGTTTGGCACCAATTTGGCTTGCCATGAGATATCTTGGAGCTGTTTTCAACAATAGGACATTATCTTGAGTTTGTAAAGAAACTTCCAGCGCCCTGAATATGTTACATCTAATCAAGGAATTGTTTAAAGGGGCATATTTAAAACCTACAAACAACTCAGGCTATTGAAAAGCTATTGGTTGCTCCTTACAAATTGACGCTACAGATATAAAGTATTCTGATTGTTATGCAAAACATATCCATATACAGAAAGAGCACCCCAATTTAACTTTCTCACTGTCTAAAATAATTATCTCAAGAAGGACCACAGAACTTAGTATTTGCATAAGTGTTAGGGACTTGACATCTTTCTCTGTGATCCAGATAGATCTCAGTGCAAAAATTGAAAAGTATATTCAGAAAGAGTGAGGTGGGGCACTCTCAAATTCACTTAATTAGAGTTTATAGATAGTTATGCTGCTGTGGCTAAAATAAGTTTAGGGACAGGACAGTAGTATTTAACATGTGCACAGTTCCCAAAGTGTGAGCTCTTCTTCTGGGGAATGTCTGCTCCTTTTGTCAATTTTCACTTCTGTGACTAAAAATCTGAAATAAACTACTTCAAAAAGAAAGAGCTATTCTAGTCATTGTTTCAGAGGCTTTTGTCCATGGGAATTTGGCTTAACATTTCTGGTCCCACATATATATATGTGTGTGTGTGTGTGTGTGTGTGTGTGTGTGTGTGTGTGTGTGTGTGTGTGTGTATGTGTGTGTGTGTGTGTATGTATATGTATTTCTGTGTATATATACATATATTGATATATTTATGATATACATATATATATATATATATAAATTGAAGGATATATGAGAAAACATCAGTGCAACTCATGACAATCAGGAATCAAAGAGAGATAGAGATGGTGTAACAGAAACAAGTGTACTCTTTGAAAATATGCTTGTGATCTACCTCCTCCAACCATGTGCTAGACATTAGTTTGTCCATAATGCTATCATATTGTGACTCATCACTGGATGTATCTATTGACTGGTTTAGGGTTATAACCATACCATCATGTCTGGAAAGCCCTCTGACCACTGCATTTGGAACAAAACCTTCAACACATGAGTTTGAGTAAACATATCACAACATAAGCATAACGCTGCTATAAAATATTACACAAAATGCGGGATTGTCCCTCTATGTGGGATGAATGATACTCATCAATAAAGAAAGTCTTGGATTTGTTTTGCAAAGCTAGAATAGATTATAATCTATAATACTGCATAATTTAGAGGTGCAACATAGTATTTCATGCAAATGTTAGTGCAATATATAATCCAATGATTATAACACTAATAAATATGTAGATTACTCTGGAATGAAAATCTTCAGCATTACAATATATAAGGAATCTCTGCTGCAATGTGAACCAGATGATGAGAGCCAAGTGCCACAGGCACTAAGAGCAGAAGTTAATATGTCATCTATGGACCTGTGAACAATAGCAGGAATATGATGATGAGACACAGGGCTGTTAAGTTTCATCTGGAAAGGTAAGGAGCCATAGTCTTTTAAAATACATTTACCAGAAAAATAATTAAACATGATTTGAAAGAGTTATTTTTTACTGTTTATTGACATATATAGAAAACTGGCTCATATTCAGCTGATCTTTGTTAGTAACATGTATATCTCTCCTAGGACCTGTGTACAGCAAGCTAGGTTGGATTAAAAACAGATCATCTGGGAATCTTTCCAAAACGTGTGCTTCTTATCGTAGTTTGTTGTCACACCATCTGAAGGATTCTAGGGTGAATTACCATACTTTTAATATATCTTAAATCTTGCAGAGTATGTGCTTAAGTATTTTAAGAATCTTACAATTGCACCTTTAACACTCCATAAAATACATTTTAGGCATGAAAGTTACCTGCCAACCCCCAATGGAATCAATGACTACACATCCATCTATGCGTTCCATGCCATTACCACAATCCTGTAAACAGACCCAGGTGTCATCGAGGCTAAATCACTCACAATTGCATGACTCCTAATTGTTCCAGAGTGATTCTGGCTAATTAATGTGTCTTTAGTGAGTTATTCCAGGGTCTGGACTCCTGAGAGCAAGTTCCCTCATGCACAGGGCTGAGAATCATGGAAGACATCATGGAAGACAGGAACAGGGATAATACACAGATTATGAACATAGAGGCATTACTTCATATTTCTACAACTAATGTGCGAATAGGATCTCAAATTGGGGTCTCAGAGTTACTTGAATACATCCTAGATGAGTTGAGAAGGATGGTCTAGTTTTCCCATGTTGTATGGTATTCTTCAGTGTGGGGTTTTACATGTGATATTTCTCTATTCAATACTTCTCGGTCTTTCAAGTTTTCCTACCTTCTACAAGCATGTTAACTACTGTTTTCTAGATATATTTTGATGATAATATTCATCTGTATCACTGCACATTATAATCTTACCAGATTATATCAATTCAGTGAACCAACAACACCTCTGTAATCCATACAGATTTTATCCAATATTTTTATATATATTCCCCTCCTGATCCATCCTTCGACTGTTCCACATTTCATAACTTATCCCCACTCCCCTGTCTCCAGGAGGATGTCCCCACCTCCTATCCCAAACCAGCAGATCGCTAAACTCCCTCAGGCCACCAGTCTCTTGAGGGTTAGGTGCTTCTTCTCTGACTGAACCCAGACCCAGCAGTCCTCTGCTGTATATGTGTTAGGGGCCTCCTATCAGCTGGTGTATGCCTCCTGGTTGGTGATCCAGTGTTTGAGAGACCTTGGCAGTCCAGGTTAATTGAGACTGTTGGTCCTTCTACAGGGTCACACTCATCCTCAGTTTCTTACAGCTTTTCCCTAATTCAACCACAGGGGTTAGCAGCTTCTGTCCATTGGTTGGGTACAAATATCTGCATCTGACTCTTTGAGCTTCTTGTTTGGTCTTTTAGAGAGCAGTCATGATAGGTCCCTTTTTGTGAGCATTACATAGCCTCAGTAATAGTGTCAGGCCTTGGGGACCCACCTTGAGTTGGCTCCCACTTTGGGCTTGTCATTGGACCTTCTTTTCCTCAAGCTCCTCTCAATTTCCATTTAATTCAGACAGGAACAATTATGGGTTGGCGATTTGACTGTGGAATGGCAACCTCATCCCTCACTCATGCCTTGTCTTTCTGCTGGAGGTGGGCTCTACAAGTTCTCTTTCCCCACTCACTATAAGACATTTCATTTAAGGTCCCTCCCATGCAGTAGTTCTTAAACTTTTTATTTTAAACTTTTCTTAAGAATTTTAAAAATAAATTGAATGATGTCATATCGTTCCATTTCTCTGGAGAAACTAATGACCTTAACTATCATACCAGGAATGGAACTTCAATTTTTTAAAGAAACTAATAATCTATCAATTAAAAGGTAACTAAGTCCATTTAAAACACCATTGCCATTTCTTTCAGTGTGAAATAAAAAATCTAATGTCTTAATTGAAGGGTAAGATCAACATTTTAATAAAAATCCTGGAGAGTTCTCACATTAAATTTTCAAGGCACCATCTTAGATGATTCTTGGGTTAACTGTAGCCAGGGAACTTGGATTCCCATGGATCTGGGAAACAGAAAGCTATTTACTTCATGCAGCATTCACACATTAACATTCTCATTTGTGATTCCTAGTTACACTCAACACCAGAAATGTTATCTGTACAATTATATAGGAAGCAAACTTCTGACAGACTGTGTCTGAGTTTTCAGTAGACATTTTCCTGACGTTAATGAATGCAGATAACTTTGAAATATAAAATTTGTTAATGAAGAAAATTAAGCATTTTAAAAGGGAAGTATAAGTGGTCAATCTTCCTGCAAGTTTCTTTGGTCAAAATTAATCTATAGAGGATTTTATTGAAGTCAAAAGGTTTTATTGATGTCAGAATATTTCAGAAATCCAAAGCAGGAATACCATATCCACATAAAAGTGTGCATAAAAGCCCACCAGCAATGGAGTGTTCCTCTTTCTCAACATCTTTGCCAGCAACTGCTGTCACCTGAGTTTTTTATTTTAGTCATTCTGACTAGTGTGAGGGGGAATCTCAGAGTTATTTTAATTTGTATTTCCCTGGTGATTAAGAATGTTCAACATTTTTTAGTTGCTTCTCAGTCATTCGAGATTTGTCAGTTAAAAATTCTTTGTATATCTCTACATTCTATTTTAATAGGGTTATTTGGTTGCCTGGAGTTTAACTTCCTGAGTTCTTTCTATATATTAAATATTAGCCCTCTATCACATGTGGAGTTGGTAAAGATCTTTCCCCAATTTGTAAGTTTCCGTTTTGTCCTATTGACAGTGTAATTTGCCTTACAAAAGATTTTCAATTTTAGGAGGTCCCATTTGTCAATTGTTGATCTTAGAGCCTGAGCCATTGGTGTTGCATCCAGGAAAATTTCCTTTGTCCTGATATGTTCAAGGATCTTTCCCACTTTTTCTTCTATCAGATTCAGTGTGTGTGGTTTTATGTAGCAGTCCTTGATCCAATTGTACATGATCTTTTTATAAGGAGATAAGACTGGATCAACTTGCATTCTTCTACATGCAGACTGCCAGTTGAACCAACACCATTTGTTGAAAATGCTTTGTTTTTTTTCCACTGAATGGTTTTGGTTTTTTGTCAAGGATCAAGTGACCATAAGTGTGTGAGTTTATATGTGGTTCTTCAGTTCTATTCTAATGATCTACCTATCTGTATCTATTCCAATGCCATGAGGTTTTTATCACTATTGGTCTTCAGTAGAGCTTGAAGTCAGGAATGGTGATTTCTCCCAGAAGTTTTGGTGGTTGAGAATCATTGTGCTAGCTTGGGTTCTTTGATATTCTCGATGAAGTTGAGAATTGCTCTTTCTATCTCTGAAGAATTAAGTAGGAAATTTAATGGGGATTGCATTGAATCTGGGGATTGTTTTGCTAAAATGGCAGTTTTTACAATGTTAATCCTACTGATGCATAACCATAGGAGATCTTTCCATCTTCAGAGGTCTTTTTGATTTCTTTTTTTTTTATATTATCAACTTTTATTCATTTTTTTCTTAGATATGTTCTTTATTTACATTTCAAATGATTTCCCCTTTCCTGGTTCCCCCCTCCCCGAAAGTCCCATAAGTCCTCTCCCCTCCCCCTGTTCCCCAATCAACCCCTCCCCTCACTTCCCTGTCCTAGTATAACCAAATACTGCTGCACTGAGCCTTTCCAGGAGCAGGGGCCTCTCCTTCCTTCTTCTTGGGCATCATTTTGTATGCAAATTGTGTCTTGGGTTTTCTGAGCTTCTAAGCTAATATTCACTTATCAGTGAGTGCGTACCATGTGTGTTCTTTTGTGATTGTGTTACCTCACTCAGGATGATATTTTACAGTTCCACCCATTTGCCTAAGAATTTTATGAATTCATTGTTTTTAATAACTGAGGGCTATTCATTGTAAAAATATACCACAATTTCTGTACCCATTCCTCTGTTGAGGGACATCTGGGTTCTTTCCAGCTTCTGGTTATTATAAATAAGGCTGCTATGAACATAGTGGAGCATGTGTCCTTATTACATGCTGGGGAATCCTCTGGGAATAGGTCCAGGAGTGATGTAACAGTGTCCTCTGGTAGTATCATGCCCAGTTTTGTGAGGAACCACCAGACTGATTTCCAGATTGGTTGTACCAGCTGGCAATCCCACCAGCAGTGGAGGAGTGTTCCTCTTTCTCCACATCCTCGCCAGAACTTGCTGTCTCTTGAGTTTTTGATCTTAGCCATTCTGACTGGTTTGAGGTGAAATTTCAGGGTTGTTTTGATTTGCATTTCCCTAATGACTAAGGATGTTGAACATTTCTTTAGGTGCTTCTCAGCCATTCGATATTCCTCAGGTGAAAATTCTTTGTTTAGCTTTGTACCCCATTTTGTAATAGGGTTATTTGGCTCTTTGGAGTCTAACTTCTTGAGTTCTTTGTATATATTGGTTATGAGCCCTCTGTCAGAAGTAGGGTTGGTAAAGATCTTTTCCCAATTTGTTGGTTGCCATTTTGTCCTAGTGACAGTGTCCTTTGCCTTACAGAAACTTTGTAATTTTATGAGGTCCCATTTGTCAATTCTTGATCTTAGAGCATAAGCTATTGGTATTCTGTTCAGGAAATTTTCCCCTGTGCCCATGTACTCAAGGCTCTTCCCAAGTTTCTTTTCTATTAGTTTCAACGTGTCTGGTTTTATGAGGCAGACCTCGATCCACTTGGACTTGAGCTTAGTACAAAGAGAAAAGAATGGATCGATTTGCATTCTTCTGCATGCTAGCCTCCAGCTGAACCAGCACCGTTTGTTGGAAAGGCTACCATTTTTCCACTGGATGGTTTTAACCCCTTTGTCAAAGATCAAGTGACTATAGGTGTGTGGGTTCCTTTCTGGATCTTCAATTCTATTCCACTGATCTACCTGCCTGTCACTGTACCAATACCATACAGTTTTTAACACTTTTGCTCTGTAGTACTGCTTGAGATCTGGGATGCTGAGTCCCCCAGAAGTTCTTTTACTGTTGAGAATAGTTTTAGCTATCCAGGGTTTTTTGTTATTCCAGATGAATTTGAGAATTGCTCTTTCTATCTCTATGAAGTATTGAGTTGGGATTTTTATCGGGATTGCATTGAATCTGTAAATTGCTTTTGGTAAGATAGCCATTTTTACTATATTAATCCTGCCAATTCATGAGCATGGAAGATTTTTCCATCTTCTAAGGTCTTCTTCGATTTCTTTCTTCAGAAACTTGAAGTTCTTGCCATACAGATCTTTCACTTGTTTGATTAGAGTCACACCAAAATGCTTTATATTGTTTGTAGCTATTGGGAAGGGTGTCATTTCCCTAATTTCTTTCTCAGCCTATTTATCCTTTGAGTATAGGAAGGCTACTGATTTGTTTGAGATAATTTTATATCTGGCCACTTTGGTGAAGTTTTTTATCAGCTGTAGGTGTTCTCTGGTGGAGTTTTTTGGGTCACTTAAATATACTATCCTATCATCTGCAAATAGTGATATTTTGACTTCTTCCTTTCCAATTTATATCACTTTGACATCCTTTTGTTGTCTAATTGCTCTAGCTAGAATTTCAAGTACTATATTGAATAAATATGGAGAGAGAGGGCAGCCTTGTCTAGTCCCTGATTTTAGTGGGATTGCTTCAAGTTTCTCCCCATTTAGTTTGATGTTGGCTACTGGTTTTCTGTATATTGTTTTTAATATGTTTAGGTAAGGGACTTGAATTCATGCTCTTTCCATGACTTTCAACATGAAAGGATGTTGAATTTTGTCAAATGCTTTTCAGCATTTAATGAAATGACCATGTAATTTTTTTTTCTTTGAGTTTGTTTATGTAGTAGATTACATTGATGGATTTCCATATATTGAACCATCCCTGCCTACCTTGGATGAAGCTACTTGATCATCCTGAATCATCATTTTGATGTGTTCTTGGATTCGGTTGGTAAGAATTTTGTTGACTATTTTTGCATCAGTATTCATAAGGGTAATTGGTCTAAAGTTCTCTTTCTTTGTTGGATCTTGTGTGGTTTTGGTATCAGCAAAATTGTGACTTCATAGAATGAGTTGGGTGGTGTTCCTTCTGTTTCTATTTTGTGGAAGAGTTTGAAGAGTATTGGTCAAGTTCTGACAGAATTCTGCCCTAAAACCATCTGGTCATGTGCCTTTTTTTTTTTTTGGTTGGAAGACTGTCAATGACCACTTCTATTTCTTTAGAGGTTAGAAGACCGATTAGCTGGTCTATCTGATTCTGATTTAATTTGGTATTTGGTATCTGTCTAGGGAATTGTCCATTTCATCCAGATTTTCCAGTTGTGTTGAGTATAGGCTTTTGTAATAGGATCTGATGATTTTTTTAATTTCCTCAGTTTCTGTTGTTATATCTCCCTTTTCATTTCTTATTTTGTTAATTTGGATACTATCTCTTTGCCCTCTGGTTAGTCTGGCTAAAGTTTTATCTATCTTGTTGATTTTCTCAAAGAACCAGCTCCTGGTTTTGTTGATTCTTTGTACAATTCTTTTTGTTTCTACTTGGTTGATTTCAGCCCTGAGTTTGATGATTTCCTGCCATCTACTCTTCTTGGGTGTATTAGCTTCTTTCTGTTCTAAAGCTTTCAGGTGTGCTGTTAATCTGCTAGTGTATGCTCTCTCCAGCTTCTTTTTTGAGGTACTCAGCTATGAGTTTTCCTCTTAGCTCTGCTTTCATTGTGTCCCATAAATTTGGGTATATTGTGCCTTCATTTTCATTAAATTCTAAAATGTCTTTGATTTCTTTCCTTATTTCTCCCTTGACCAGGTATCATTGAGTAGAGTATTGTTCAGCTTCCATGTGTATATGGGCTTTCTGTTGTTTTTGTTGCTATTGAACACCACCCACACTCCATAGTGATCTGATAGGAGGCATGGGATTAGTTCAATCTTCTTATATCTGTTGAGGTCTGTTTTGTGACCAATTATATGGTCAATTTTGGAGAAGGTACCATGAGGTGCTGAGAAGAAGGCATATTCTTTTGATTTAGGATGAAACGTTCTATAGATATCTATTAAATCCATTTGGTCCAAAACTTCTGTTACTTTCACTGTGTCTCTGCTTAGTTTGTGTTTTCCTGATCTGTCCATTGAAGAGAGTGGGGTGGTAAAGTCACCCACAATTATTTTGTGAGGTACAATATGTGCTTTAAACTTTAGTAAAGTTTCTTTTATGAATGAGGGTAACCTTGTATTTGGAGCATATATGTTCAGAATTGAGAGATCTTCTTGGTAGATTTTTCCTTTGATGAGTATAAAGTGTCCTTGCATGTTTTTTGGATGACTTTTGGTTGAAAGTCTATTTTATTGGATATTAGAATGGCTACTCCAGCTTGTTCCCTGGGACCATTTGCTTGGAAAACTGTTTTCCAGCATTTTACTCTGAAGTAGTGTTTATCTTTGACACTAAGATGCATTTCCTGTATTCAGCAAAATTTTGGGTCCTGTTTATGTATCCAGTCTGTTAGTCTATGTCTTTTTATTGGGGAATTGAGTCCATTGATGTTAAGGCATATTAAGGAAAAGTGATTGTTGCTTCCTGCTATTTTTGATGTAATTTTTATATTTGTGTGGTTATCTTTTTTGGGTTTGTTGGAAGAGGATTAATACCTTGCTTTTTCTAGTGTATAGTTTCTCTCCCTTTGTTGGTGTTTCCATTCATTAATCTTTGAAGGGCTAGATTTGTAGAAAGATATTGTGTAATTCTGTTTTTGTCATGGAATACCTTGGTTTCTCCATCTATGGTAATTGAGAGATTTGCTGGATATATCAGCCTGGGTTGGCATTTGTGTTCCCTTAGAGTCTGTATGACATCTGCTCAGGATCTTCTTGCTTCCATAGTCTCTGGTGAGAACTCTGGTGTAATTCTGACAGATCTACCTTTATATGTTACTTGACCTTTTTCCCTTACTGCTTTTAATATTCTTTCTTTGTTTTGTACATTTTGCATGTCAATTATTATATGATGGGAGGAATTTCTTTTCTGGTCAAATCGATTTGGAGTTCGTAAGCTTCTTGTATGTTCATGGGCATCTCTTTTTTTAGGTTAGGGAAGTTTTCTTCTTTAATTTTGTTGAAGACATTTACTGGCTCTTTAAGTTGGAAATCTTCACTCTCTTCTATACCTATAATGGGTTTGGTCATCTCATTTTGTCCTGGATTTCCTGAATGTTTTGGGTCGGGAGCTTTTTGCATTTTGCATTTTCTTTGACTATTGTCAATGCTTTCTATGGTATCTTCTGCATCTGAGATTCTCTCTTCTATCTCTTGTATTCTGTTGTTGATGCTTGCATCCATTACTCCTGACTTCTTTCCTAAGATTTCTGTGTTCAGAGTTGTTTCCCTTTGTGATTTTTTTATTGTTTCTACCTCCATTTTTAGATCCTGGATGGTTTTGTTCAATTTCTTCACCTGTTTTGTGGTGTTTTCCTATAGTTCTTTAAGGGCTTCTCTCTGTTTACTTGTGTTCTCCTGTATTTCTTTAAGGCAGTTATTTATGTCCTTTTTGAAGCCCTCTACCAGCATCATGAGCTGTGATTTTTAAATCCAAATCTTGCTTTCTGGTGTTTGGGGGTATCCAGGACTTGCTGTTGTGGGAGAATTGGGTTCTGTTGGTGCCATATTGCCTTGATTTCTTTTGTAATGTTCCTACATTTGTCTTTTGCCATCTGGTTATCTCTGGTGTAGGTTGGTCCTGCTGTCTCTGGCTGGTGCTTGTCCCTCCTATGTGCCTGCAAGTCTATCTCAGCACCTCTGGGTGACTGGCTTTCCCATGGCACAGAGTGCTGTAGGGCTGCCTAGCTCCTGGGTACAGGTAGGGCCCTGGTGGACCATGTTCCAAGCAATCTTAAACTTGGGTGTTCACTGCATACCTGGCTGCACCTGGCTGCTCAGTCACAGGAGCAAAGATGTTGGCCTCACCTCTAAATGTGGCACTCTCTCTAACCCTGGGACTCCCTGCAGGGCAGATATGTCCCTTGGCAGGATAGGTGCACAGAAGGTTGTGGCACTTCCCAGCTCCTGGGTGCAGATGGGGCCCTAGCAGATCAAGTCCCAAGTGATCTTACACTTGGGTGTTTTCTGCATTCCTGGCTGGAACACCCCACTCACTCACAGGAGTGAAGATGGTAGCCTCACCTCTAACCACGGGACTCTCTGCAGAGCAGATGTCCCCTAGCAGGATAGGTGCACAGACAGCTGTGTTGGCTCTGCCCAGTTCCTGGGTACTGGTGGGGCCAGGTGGGGCCCTGGCAGACCATGTCCCAAGCAATCTTCAAGATTTTTCTATCTTGTTAATTTTCTCAAAGAACCAACTCCTAGTCTTTGTTGATTCTTTGAATAGTTCTCTTTGTTTCTACCTGGTTGATTTCATCCCTGAGTTTAAGTATTCCCTGCCATCTCCTCCTCTAGAAATTAAGCTATGACATATTTTCAGCACTTTTTACATTGCAAAGTAATTTTTCTAAACACAGTTCCAAAATATGATCTGTAAAAATCACTGAAATTTGAATGTAAAGCCAGTAATTTTCCTTCAATTTGCCAAGATCATAGACAGTAGCTAATGAATGCTGACTCCTACAGGCCTCTGAAAACATTGACTGATGTCTAGGAACACAGTGTGGTAGATGGGTGCCCCTTTACAAAAAGCTACTTTTTATTCATGTACATCAAGTGCTCATAATTTTAGTTACATTTAAAAATAAACTCAACTTATCATTTGAGATAAGACCTGTTGTTTGGTTCTCATACCTTCTCTTTAATACCAAGTTTTGGGACTCATTTACCAGGTATGGATCAAAACACATTTGGAAAAGATTTACCTCTATGTTATTGAACCTAGTGATGATGGCATTGAGTCTTCCAAGTTTTACAACACAATGTCCCTCTAGAGAACATGGCATTCTGAGGTAAGTTTTTACATTTTCCCATTATAATGCTGTTTTAAAAGCAGAGTGAGCTGAAAAACTCACCACTAAAGTGCTGCGTATATCACAACATGCTTCTTGCTATCTTAGGATGTCTCCACTGTATTCACTTCAAATCATATGCCTCTTGTGTTCCCTGGACATGAATTATTCTATATTTGCATTTTAATGTATTTTTTGTGTGTGGTATACAGAAGTGTATTTGCTCATGTGTAAGTGTGCCTATTTATGGGAATGTATAAATACAGAAGTTGAGGTTACTATCAGATATCTTCTCCCTGAAATATTATGATGCAGTCTCTTCACTGAAATCAAAGAACTTTCAGCTAGGCTAGGGAGCCATCAAGCTCAGAGATCCCTGGTCTCTACCCCAATGAGCTGATGTTACAGACGCATGGCCATGCATGGTTTTAATGCCTGTGTATGAGATTCAAATTCAGGTCCTAATAGCTGTGTGACAAGTATTTTTCCACTTGAGCATCTCATGTGTCTGATTCCCAATACCATCATGGTAGCTCACACCATATTTTACTCCAGTTTAGGAGACATACAAGTGCTCTCTTTTGACCTCCATGAGTACTAACATGCATGTGGTCATCAATATCTACACATATAAAATAAAAACACATCTATCTTAATAAAGAACTGTGTAGAGAGCCTTATTGGGGTGCCATGCCATCTGGTAGGAGTCTGACCTTGGTCAAAGGCAGGAAAATGGGCGCAGTCAAGAATCCAACCTTAGGTAGTGCTATGTCCAATTTTCTGAGGAACTGTCAAACTGATTTCCAGAGTGGTTTTACCAGCTTACTATCCCACCAGCAATAGAGAAGTGTTCCTCTTTCTCTACATCCTCTCCAGCATTTGCTGTCCCCTGAGTTTTTGATCTTGGCCATTCTGACTGGTGTGAGACGGAATCTCAGGGTTGTTTTGATTTGCATTTCCCCACTATACCACTCATGGGACTATACCTACAAGATGTTCCAGCATGTAATAAGGACACATGGTCCACTGTGTTCATAGTAGCCATATTTATAATACCCAGAAGCTGGAAACACAGATGTCCCTCAACAGAAGAATGGATACAGAAAATGTGGTACATTTACACAATGGAATACTACTCAGCTATTAAAAACAATGTATTTATGAAATTCTTAAGCAAATGGATGAATCTACTGCCCTTAAACTCAGTTGTTTGATATCCCACCTATCTTCCAGAGACCCTGACTCATTTTTTATTGCTTTAATAAACGGTCTTATTTATTTTTCATTAATGTATGTATTCACTTTATATCCCATTATCAGCACCCCTTTCCTTCAAGTGCCAGCCTCACAACTATCCTCCCCCATGTGCCCCTCCTTTTGTCCTCTGAGGAGGGAGACACTCCCTCAGGTGCATCAAATCACTACCAAACTAGGTACTTCCACTCCCACTGAGGCAAGACAACATGACCCAGTTAGTGGAACAGGATCCATAGGCAGGAAACAGGGTCAGAAACAACCTCTGATCCAGTTGTTGGGTGGCCTACATGACTACCAAGCTACTCATCTGACACATATATTTTCTGAGAGTTTTATGGTAATTTTAGGGATACAGGCTACTTGTTTTCATCATGGGTCTCTCCTTTGTGTACATTGTGTGCAGGCTGCTTATCCTTATGATTTTCTCCTAAAGAGTTCTATAGAATCCAAAAGTTCTCCAAGCATGTAGCATGTTAATGACAAAGTTTCTGTGCTCTAGCATTTCTTTGCTTAAAATAGTTTTGTATCTCATGTTTATATATATAATTTTCCATAGAAAAACTGTGACTTAGATCATTCCCTGATAAGGTAACCATAAGCCACATGTTACTACTGACCAATTAAAAGAGACTAATTCAAGATTTGTGCTATAAATGTATAATGCCTACTGGATTTTAAACAAAAAAGAAGAAAATGTTATATTGATTTTAGGATGAAATGGCTTTGTTATACCGGTTTAAATAAAATATTAATATAATTGGCTTTGTTTTGCAATTTAAACATGTATATTAAAATTAAATTAAAAATAGAATAAATGAATATATAATAGAGTATACATTAAAATAACATATCATCAGGGGACAAAAAGGGTGTCCTAATTGGATAAATTTCACAAAAATAATTATGAAGTACAGAGAAAACATGTTTGTATTTCTAAGAATAATTTGAAATTCAGTATATGATTCACAGTTGTAGGTTTCTCATATCAATAATGGCCAGTTTCATCCTTGTTTAATTTGTGCTTTCTACTGTGATCACTTCCAACTTTTTTAGTGCATGCATTTCATTGCAATAAAATAATGATTATAACTGTATGCACTTATCATGGACAATATGATGCATTGAAGTTTACATGCACTACCAAATGGCCATCTCTAGCTAATTAGCAAAATACCTTGATTCACAGAGTTATCATTTTTTGTAATGAGAACATTTTTATACCCATTTATAAAAATACAATATACTGTTATCTGTAACCATTTTTTGGTACGTTAGATATCTCCAACTCATTCCTCCTAACTGAAATCTTCCAGCATCTCTTCAACTCATGTTCATCATCAAAATGGTGATATGTGTGATACTGGTACATAAAATTCAAGTCTCACACACCCTAAACAAGTTCTCTACCAATGAGCCACACCCCTCTCCATTTGAAGATTTTTCTATTGTGTATTTGGAAAACTCATTAAATGCAATGGATGATGTCTAACCACCCAATGTAAGTATGCTGTTTCTTATTAATTTAGTCAGCACTGATCAGTTATGGGACTTTACCAAGGGCACTGCTGTCTCTGAGCTTCTTTTAAGAAGCCCTAGAGACAAGATTGGCTTACCATGGTGATGATGTGTGTGTTTTTGGGACAACAGAGTATAAACAGCCTGAATATGTGTGTCAGCACCTACCAAGGACAACTGAGGAAATAAATACAACAAGTTATTCCATGCCAGAATGAAGCAAAGAATATAAAAATTAAAGATGGTTTTGTCTTACAGAACTGAGACAAAAGAGAGGAATTGGTCTAGGATATCATACATGCTTACGCATTGCCCATCCATGTGAAGTGGGAAGTCACTGCAACTCAGATTCTTCAGGATATGAAAGAGAACCTTGTCTATTTCCTTGAAAGTATCATAAGGATAAACAAATCCATCTGCCTTAAACAGATGGTTTACAAAGTAAAATATGAGATATACATGAGGCATTAACAGCTTCCAGCATTCATTGTTCTTCCCCTCATCTTGTAGAAGTAAATTAAGTTGAAAGAAAACTAGATAACGGTAAATTTCAAATATTAGAATAAAAATTATGAAAATAACACTATTATACAAAACAACTCTGCCAGATTTGTTCAGGGTATAGACTAGTGACAAAGGATGACATAAATTGGAAAAGAATTACAGAAGAGCTAAGAGGTCATAGAAGAAAATTGGGAGGTGGAGGTATTTCTTTGTTATTGAGTGTAGTTAATTCATTACTTAAATGATTTTAGCTGAAATATCAGTGAACATGGAAGTTAGGGTAAAATGATAAAATGTTGTAGTAACTTAAGAGGAACAGAGATCATATTAGACAGTAACTTGCCGACTATGCATTTCCAGGATTGTATATGCAAGGTAAGGGGGAAGTTGTAGATAGATATTAAAGACAATTTCTCCTACGTTGATTACTGCACTAAACTTTTTTTCTTTCATGTATTGAACAGTTATGTAGCATGCCCTTCCTTGTAGGGCCTGTGATGAGGGACAATATCTGATAAAAATATTAATATCAATACATTTACCACATCATTGGAAATCTCACAATACTGGGGACTACAAATAATATCCATATGTTTTAATCCACACAATATCTAAATATTTATTTAGAACAGGTAAGATAAAAAATTTTCCAAATTATGAAAAAGCAGCAACAACGTACTTTGAAATTTTCACTTGAGTTATTCCTCAGATAACTATGCTGTATGTGATGGTGAATTTATGCATCAAGTGGGTTAAACACAGGTTGTGATTTGGAAAAATCCTACTTGCTATGCAGGTGGTCTCTAAATGCCATTAAAATCTGGACTTTGAAAAAGGTAACTAACACTTCATCAGAAGGTGACCTTCATGCATTCAGATGAAGGAATTGGGGCAAGGGACATTTAAGTGTAGAAATATATTACATCTTCTGCCTTTAGATACAAGTCTAATTAGATAAAGTCCACTATTATCAGGGACTCCAATGTCATATGCAGTTCTTCAAATGTTACCCTTATCAGTCTCTAATACAGGGCAGTCTATATCCTAGTGACATGGCAGGGTATGCACACACAAACACAAACACATACACACATACACACAATACACACATGCACACATACACACATACTCAAATACATATCCATTCATACACATGTAATTTTATAGTTATGGACAGCCCTAGCTAATGAATCTATTGTACCTCTTAAACTTTAGAAAACAAGAGAAACTTCAAGTAATCTAAGAAACATTTTGTGAAATGCTACAATTGTGTCTGACTGCACCTTCAAAAACAGACTTGCATAATGCATCAGAGTTTGCAGACTTAAATATTGTGGATCGGCATTACAACAGAGAAACCATGTAGGAAAAATCATCTACCATTTAAGATGATCTCCTTATGTATTCCAGAATGGGCTCAAACATGTAACTTACCTTCGTCCAGTTTCTGAGCACTGGGATGACAGGCAGATGACACAATGCCCAAGTTTCTCCTTCTCTGTAATTGAAACATATCTTTGTTTTATGGAAGCAAGTTTTGAAAGAACAAATTCCAAAGAAATCAACAGAAACTGTTACCACTGATAGATCAATGGTCTTCAGAAACTTCTTTAACACATGGTTCTCAAATTAGACAGAATAAGAAAATGATACTAATATCATTCTCAATGTAAGAGCATTCCATTGATTATATTATCTAGATGTTCATGTAAATGTACAAAAAAATCTATTTAACCAATCTTAGTACTGCTCCAGATTCCAAACTTATATGCATGTGCACCAAATATTAGGAGCATTTCCCTTGCTATTTTTACATATATTACCAATGAAACAAATATTTGTGAATATGTACAGATGAAATAAGTAATTACTTTAGGAAGCACACTGCACAGAGTTTGCTAAGACCACATAGTTGATAGTACAGTAAACAACCATTCATCAACACAGCACTGAACTTTACCTCACAGGGTTGTTCCTGTGTTGAAATGGAGAGAAAAAAAAACAACATGACTAATTTGAAAGAAAGTATCAATATGAATGGGATACATGATGAACATGAAGCTAATACTAGCGTAGTATGGGGAAATCTTGGGAGACAGAGAAAAAAGGAAAGTTATTACAATTGGAAAACTACCCTGCGTAACATAGAAATTCCAATTGACAGCAAGACACCTGCTTATTTGCCTGACTTTACTCAGCTCAGCTGAAGCTGAGTAATAGTTTCTGGTTCCTGATCCTACTACCTCCATTTTATTTGCAGACACAGGAAGAGTAGCCTCTGTACTCATAACCTATCTGCACTATCTCTACCTACATCACTATGTTGCCATCCTGTGCCTTATATACCCTATAACCAAGAGGAGTCCAGATCCTGTGGAAAACATTAAATACGTAAGCATTACTCAGGACATTTCTGGGACTAATTTTCCTCAGAGATTTCTAGTGGAAACCAATTTTAGTCACTGATCAAATTTTCTACACTTAATACAATGTAGAATTTAAATAACAACAAAAACAAAACTAATACATAAATAGCAGCAACAAAAAAAACCAAAAAGCATGGAAAGATGCTTATGCATTTTCTCTTCAGGTAATCTGCATGAATTCTGTTGACTGGAGCCCGCGTAGAGGGGGAAGGGAAAAGTGTAACTGCAAAACACCCCACATTATCAGGAATTTTCTGATTATTAATGATAAAAGTGTTTCACAAAGTAACATTTTGTACAAGAAACCATCAGTAGTTTTTATGGTTTTGAATGTGAGCCTAGCCTTTAACTGCTGAGACATCTTTCCAGGACATCCAACCATCATTTTAAAGCACAGTGAGGCCACAGATAACCACACACAATGGGAAGCTTCCAAGAACAGCATCTCAGTGCAACAGACTGTAAGAGGACTTGGGCAGATATACAACATTCTGAAAAAATTTAAACTTCATTGTTCAATAGTCTATGTGTACCAGCGTGTGAAAAGGGCAGGAATAGAGCAAGAAAATGACATGTTTAAGGCTTCCTCAAGGCAGTAGAAAAGCAGTCAATGTTCCCATAGCAGTTCACTCTGTTTGCCATCTTACTTCCCTATGAAACATTAATTGTACCTCTTGCCAACATTACCCAATCCTCACAATATATGTGACATTATAATTTCATGTTGTATGAGTTCAACATTGGTCACAAGGCTATAGATGCCATTTGTAATTCCTTCAATTATTATAATCACCTGAACTTGGCAGTTATTGCTTTTATGAAGTTCTGTACATTATAATAAAAACAAACATTTTAACTCCATACCAGGAAATAATGGTCCTTAATTATTTTACTTTTATTTGGAATCTTAAAGATAATTAGCAATTCTTTTAAATCATTTTCAGTTGCTTAATTTATTTCTGAATGATTAAATTTTGTTTGTTAATGTAGAAACCGAAACTTGGATCTAAGTATGTGTTCAAGACTTTAAACTCAGTGCTGACTGCTCTGGTTGTATACAACAACCAAATTTTGCTTGCCTATCAATTGGTATTAATTATACCAAGAAAAATGATGACATCTAGTCTCTGAGTATTGGTTGACATGAGAAACAAGGTGATTGGATGGTAGGATCAAGGTCCAATTCAATCAATCATTCCGAAGACCTGTGATCTTCACTTATATAACTAAATAGCTTTAGCATTTTCAATGTCATTCAAAGCATTTGCTTTGCACTTTTGTGCAGTGCTATTATTTTAATAAATCCTAGTGCAATGTTCCTTCTCACCTTAGACCATTATGTTCCTGAGTGAAAAACACATACAAAGCCTTTATATTTTAATATGCGTTAAACAGCACAATAATTGGGCAAATGCCTAACCTCCATGTTGTTAGAGTCTGACTCCCATAGATAACTCTGCGTTATTGCTTACTAATTTCTATGTTCTGCCTTGGCTGCTCTTGACCCAATTGAGCAACCATATGATCCACGTTCTCTTGGCCTCTTTACATAGTAGCTTTTCTTCTCCCTCTTGTCTGTTCTTCTTCCCTGGATGTTCTCCTCTCTCTTCTCTTCACACTCTCCTAAGGCATGGTTCCTCCCTCCCTCCTCTCCTTCCTCCTGGTCTCATGCTCAGGAAAACTAAACCCTGCCTATGTCTCTCCTCCCCAATTATTGACTGCTGACATATTTGTTTACCAATCAGAATTATCTGGGCACTAGTTCCCAGAAACTACATGCAAAAATCTCTCTGTTGTGGTGGACCCAAATTAGCATTAGAATACAAGCAGCTACATTTCCCCCTTTGTCCAATAAAAAGGTTCTTTTCTCAGATATACATTGAACACAATTATAACAAGTATGTAAACTGTAATGTATGATATACATTTATAACATCTAGTCCATTATACTTAGCAATTTAGAGAAAGTATCCTATCATCAACCCTAACTTGAAGAGTTTACAATTCTATACCTAAATCATGCTTGATTTTAATTTGTATTACTATCTGATAAGCATCCTTTCAAATCTAGAACATGTTCCTTAATGTTAAACAATTTAAGTTAAATTATCAGACTATAACTATTCCTCAACTATGTCAGAGATTTGAGAAGGAAGCACAAAGACATAATTTCCAAACCTTATACAATTTGTAGAGACAGCTGATTACCTGGACAGGGCCCAATATTTCTTATAATGCTGGAGTATATGTCTTTAGCCTTCTGCACATAACCATCTGAGAGAACTTAAATGAAGCAGGAATTATTCAGGACTAGATTATCATGCTTGGCAGAGCTTAGCAGTTGACTATCCTGCATCCATTTGTCCTTTCTGGATGGCATTCTCTCTGTAGATGAAATTATGGCATTTCTTGCCCAGTCACTAGCTTATCAGAATTGGAGCAACTCCACCTGGAAATATTGATGCTCATCTCCTTCCTTGAAGTGCAATGGAGGTACTATCAGGGACAAATATGTTTCGTAGTCAAATGATCTATTAAAAATAAAAATATTTTAAATGTCATATTTTATGGATCACTGATGCTTTTGAAGATCATCTATCAATATATAATATATCTGAATTGTTAAACATTGATTACTCTCCATTATTTAATATTTGAATAATCCTTAAAAACTTTATCGTAATTAAATCTAACATAATCTTCAATTTTACTCTCTGACTATTAACTTGTGTTACTTAATCATCATAAACAGTTTGTAATAGTAACTAGTAAAAGGATTGGGTCCAAGCCTTGTATTCTTATTTTTCATTTTTAAATTATGTTTAATCTTTTTTTACAGTCCAGTTGTTTTCCCCCTTCTGATCTGCCCTCCACTATTTTCTGACCCCATTCCTCCTCCACCATCATCAACAGAATGTCCCCACCCCCATGCCACCACACCAGGCCTCCCCACTCCTGGGGCCTCAAGTCGCTCTAGAGTTAGGTGTCTTTTCTCCCTCTGAGGACAGATCAGAAAGTCCTCTGCTGTATATGTCTCAAGGGCCTCAGATCAGCTCCTGTATGCTCTTTGTTGGTGACTCAGTGTCTGAGAGATCTCAGGTGTCCAGGTTAATTGAGACCATTGGTCTTTCTATGGGGTTGCCCTTCTCTTCAGCTTCTTCCCGCCTTTCCCTAGTTAAACCACAGGAGTCCCTGACTTGAATCCATTGGTTTGGTGTAAATTTCTGCAACTGTCTCAGTCAGCTGCTTGTTGGGCCTCTCAGAGGGCAGCCATGCTAGGTTCCTGTCTGGAAACAGACTATAGCATCAGTAATAGTGTTGCAACTTACAGCCTCCCCTTGAGATGTTTCCCAATTTAGGTTGATCACTAGGCATCCACTCCCTAAGTCTCTTCTCCAGTTTTGTCCCTGAAGTTCTTTTAAACAGGAACAATTTTGAGTCAGAATTTTTGACTGTAGAATGGCAACTCTATCCCTCCACTTGATGCCCTGTCTTTCTTCTGGTGGTAAGTTCTATAAGTTCCCTTTCCCCACTATTGGACATTTCCTCAAAAGTCTTTCCCTAGGAGTCCAGAGAGTCTCTAACCTCCCAGGTCTTTGGTACATTCTAGAGAGTCCTTTACCTCCTACCTCCTGAGGTTTCCTGTTTCCATTCTTTCTGCTCGTCCTCAGGGCTTCCCTCCTGTTTTCCACCCCCATACCTGATCATATTCCCCTTTTTCTCCTCCCCTTCTCCTGTCCCACAAAGTTTCCTCACTCCCTCTTCCCCCCATGTTTTCTTTCTTCTTCCTCCCGAGTGGGATTGAAACATCTTTACTTGAGTCCTTGGCTTGTTAACTTTCTTGAGTTCTGTGGATTGTGTCCTGAGTATTCTGGACTTTTTGGCTAATATCCACATTTTAGCAAGTACATAATTTTAGGTCTGAGTTACCTCACTCAGGATGATATTTTCTACTTCTGTCCATTTGTATGCAAAACTCAGGATGTCCTCATTCTTAATAGCTGAATAGTATTCCATTGTGTAAATGAACCACATTTTCTGTAACCATTCTTCTATTGTGGGACAACTAGGTTATTTCCAGCTTCTGGCTATCACAAATAAGGCCACTATGAACATAGTGGAGCATTTGCCCCTGCGGTATGGTGGGGCATCTTTTAGGACTATGCCCAAGAGTGGTATAGCTAGGTCGTCAGGTATTTCTATTTCCAGTTTTCTGAGGAACATTCAGATTGATTTCAAGAGTAGTTGTACAAGTTTGCAATCCCACCAGAAATGGAGGAGGGTTCTTCTTTCTCCACATTCTTGTCAACATGTGCAATCACCTTTGTTTTTGATCTTAGCCATTCTGATTGCTTTAAGGTAGGATCTCAGGGTCATGTTGATTTGCATTTCCCTGATCACTAAAGATTTGAACATTTTTTAAGTGCTTCTTGGCCATTTGAGATTCCTCCATTGTGAATTCTCTGTTTAGGTCTATATCCGTTTTGATTGAGTTGTTTAGTTTTTTGGAGGTTAGCCTTGTATTATTTTTTTTTCTAAGTTTTTTTATTTACATTCCAAATCATTTCCCCTTTCCCGTTTCCTCCCTCCCCGAAAGTCCCATAAGTCCCCTTCCCTCCCTCTTTTCCCCATTCAACCCCCTCTGGCTTCTCTGTCCTGGCATTCCCCTACATCCAGTCTTTCCAGGACCAGGGGTCTCTCCTTCCATCTTCTTGGAAATCTATAGATATGCGAATTGTGTCTAGGGTATTCCGAGATTCTGGGTTAATATCCCCTTATCAGTGACTGCATACCATGTGTGTTCTTTTGTGATTGGGTTACCTCACCAAGGATGATATTTTCAAGTTCTGATCATTTGCCTAGGAATTTCGTGAATTCATTGTTTTTAATTGCAGAGTAGTATTCCATTGTGTAAATATACCACATCTTCTGAATCCATTCCTCCGTTGAGGGACATCTGGGTTCTTTCCAGCTTCTGGCTATTATAAATAAGGCTGCTATGAACATAGTGGAGCATGTGTCCTTATTGCATGCAGGTAAAGCCTCTGGGTATATGCCCAGAAGTGGTATAGCTGGATCCTCCGGGAGTGTCATGTTCTGAGGAACCGCCAGACTGCTTTCCAGAGTGGTTGTATCAGCTTACAATCCCACCAGCAGTGGAGAAGTGTTCCTCTTTGTTGAGCATTTCTTTAAGGGCATCTTGGACATTTGAGATTCCTCTGTTGAGAATTCTGTTTAGCTCTGTACCCCATTTTTTAATTGTATTTGTTTTTTTGTGTATAACTTCTTGAGTTCTTTATATATTTTGGGTATTGGCCCTCTATCAGATGTAGGTTTAGTAAAGATATTTTCCAATTTCTTTGTTGCTGTTTTGTCTTATTGACAATATCCTTTGCCATAATGAAGATTTTCAGTTTCATGAAATCCCATTTGTCAATTGTTAATCTTAGAGCCTTATCCCCTGTGCCAATGCATTCAAGGCTGTTTCCTACTTTCTTTCCTATTATATTCAGTGTATCTGGCTTTATGTGGAGTTCATTGATTGGCTTGGACTTGGGCTTTGTACAAGGAGATAAATATGTATCAATTTGCATTCTCCTATAAGCAGACTTCCAGTGAGACCAGCACCATTTTTGAAGATGCTTTCTGTTTTCCAGTATATGACTTTCTCTCCTTTGTCAAAGATCCAGTATCCCTAGGAGTGTGTATTTATTTCTGGGTCTTCAATTCTATTCTATTGATCAGCCTGTTTGTTTCTGAGTCTCTCCCCTGGTCAGCGAGAAGACAGTGAGTGAAAGAATATAGAGCTCAAGAAAGGACCTTTCTTTTCTTAACAGCTCACTGCTCTCAGCAGGAATTAATTGATCCAAAGGTAGCCAGAAGGAAATGTATTCCCAGGCAGCAGGAGGAGGCTCTGAAATACCACAGTGGCCAGAACTTAAGCACAAACAACTCCTAATAGTGCGACTTCACATGGGCCAAGATAATACATATATTTAATATATGTATGTATGTATGTATGTGTATGTATATGTATTATTTTGTCTCTTATATATTACATCCTGACTGCTGTTTCCCCTCCTTCTTTCCCCAAACTCTTCCTTCCTACAACTTCATTAAACGGGAAAGGGGAAATCATTTGGAATGTAAATAAAAAAACTTAGAAAATAAAATAAAAAAAAGTCATGTGAACACTGTGAAAAAAAAAAAAGAATTGCTCAACATCCTGAGTCATCAGGGAAAGGCAAATCAAAACAACCCTGAGATTCCTCCTTATACCAATCAGAATGGCTAAGATCAAAAACTCAAGTGATGGCACATGCTGGCAAAGAGGAGGAGAAAGAGGAACTCTCCTCCATTGCTGTTGGGATCGCAAACTGGTTCAAGCACTCTGGAAATCAATTTTGTTATTCCTCAGAAAATTGGAAATAGTTCTACTTGAAGACCTAGATATACTGCTCCTCAGCATATATCCAAAAGATGCTCCAACATAACTCAAGGATATGTGCACCACTATGTTCATAACAGCCTTATTTGTAAATGCTTTTTTGAGATAGACTATCAATTTGTGGGAATGAAGTTGTTCAAAGCATTGCTATGTTACTGTCTTATTTTTTTGAACCATGCCTCCCCTATCATTTCTCATCCTTGTGACTTACATGGACTTTTGTCGTTTTTAACATAACTAATGGCTGATTTATTACTCTTTAAAATCAGCTTTTTGATATTTTTGACCTCTTTGATGTTTGGTATTCAGTTTTAAATGATCTCTACAGGTTCTATCTCCCCTGTGTGGTATGTGTCTGTGTGTGGGTGTGTTTGAGTATTGCACATTTGCTGCTTCTTTTGACTTTAAGGCATTCTTTTTCTAGATTCCTAATACAAATAACTTAAGATCTTTCTTCTTTTCTAATATTTATATTCTGTGACATTAATTTCGTTCCAAACTCTGTTTGCTGTTTTCGCTACAATTGCAGTTATTGTCTTTTTCTATGTATCAAGTTTAATGTATTTTTAACTCGGCATTTTAACACATTTATCATGTTGTAGCACAGATCAAAGCAGAACAAGAAAAGTAACTAAACTATATATTGAGTTATGTTGTTATGGTGGATTGAATAGATATTGTCCACCATTGACTTGCAGGTTTGAATGATTAGACCATAGGAAGTAGTACTATTTGGAGGTGTGGCTGTGTTAAAGAAAGTATGTCATGGTGAAGGTGGGATTTCAGGTCTCACACATATCTTTAAGCTATTCTCAGTGTGAAATAGTCTCCTGGCTGCTGCCTGAAGAAAACAGTCTCCTCCTTGCTGCCTTTGGACCAAGATTTAGAACTCTTGGCTCCTTTAACACCAAATTTGCCTGCATAATGTCTTGCTTCCCACAATGATCATAATGTTCTTAACTGCTTAAAATGTAAGCCAGCCCAGTTAAATGTGCTCTGTGGGAATTGTCATGATCATAGAGTCTCTTCACAGCCATAAAGCCCTAAGACTATTTTATGAGCTATTAAGCTATTTTATGAACAACATAATTGTGCAAAATTGTAGAGAATCTGAAAAGGGGTTAATATCTACTTATCTAACAAAATTATGGGATACAAATATGAATGTACATATTACAATATTGCCAGTAACTAAATAGTGTGCTATTAACTTTTCAAAATACATCCACTTCTCCTCACATGGATGAATACATTTCAATGTCTCAGAAAATACCTGAAAACAAAGTACCAAAATTCTAGAACATGACATTTTCTTCTATAAATGTTTATCTATAGGAAAATTTCACTTACAACTCAGGCACAATCAAGACTAACAGTAATTAATAATAACAATTATAATAATTTACCATGATTAAGGGAATCTCATTGCTTTATATTCCTATTTCTCAAAATTTTTTACTGTAATAAATCATTTTTCTACTTTTGATCATGAGATCTATTACAGTGCCTATGTATCAGGAAGTAAAGTGAAGGACACAGCAATATGATATAGCTTTAGGCTGCTCTGTAAGCTTCATCTAAAGATTTATCTGAAACTCCTCCCTGTATGACGCTTTAGAGAACAGAGTTGAATTGGTTCCCAAGATGACTGAAGAGCACTTCACAAAGAGGGCATCAGATACAATGTGAAAATACTAGATGAAGTGACTGTTTAGATTGCTTGCAGGATGGAGACCGGGAGAGATCAGTTTTCAACATAATGCATGAACCACCTGTTATTGAAAACTGTGAACCATTAATCTCTGGAATATTCCATTTAATACTGTGAGACTGAAGCTGCATGGGAGCTGAAATCGTAATTTTTATTAAGAACATATCAGGGGTGGAAGTCACTAAAATCCACTCTATACATATATGAAGTTGCCAATGAAGCAGGTTTATACAGGGGTTGTGGTTTGATGATTTAGGGTCCAATGTGACAGAAGGTATATCAGGCAGGTGAGCATGCTGCATCCACACATAGGAAGCATAGAGTTAAATGCTGGTGTTCAATAGTCATGTACTATTGTGTGTGTGTAAAATTTATATTTTCAAATCTATAAATTATTACTAAAAGTTATAAAAGGCTTAAGAAATATATTAATTTGCAATTTTTCTTTACTGTAAGATTAAATTTTGTCAAGATTTCATCTTGCCAAATACTTATTTCAATATTCAATAAAATTACAAATACAATTCCAACAAAAATTATTTTGTACAAATTTATTGTGTACTTAAGAAATCCATATGTAATAACAACTAAAACTAAAAATGTGTGCTTTTGGCTTTCATGTTGTGCTTATTCTTTTATTGGGATAAATACATTTTGTAAAATATATTTGAATTATTATTTCCCTCTAACTTCTTTCAGATCCTTCCAACCCATTCAACTCTATGCCTTCTTTCTTTTTTTAGATAACAAATACGCATGTAAAAAAAAAGGAAAATCAAAGAAAAAGTACAAGAAGTATATACATATACATAAAACATAAAATCAGAAGACATAAGGTATAAACAAAATACTAAGGTTGAAAAAAAATACCCAGATCCCAAAAATAAAACTATGTTCTCAAAAAAAAAATACTATTAGGTTTGCTTTGAGTTGGCCATCTGCTGCTGGACATAAGGGCCACACTCGGTGTGGTTTATATATCTAGTAAGTCTCTATTGGAGAAAACTAATTTTTTCTTGGTACGAGGCTTCAGTTGGAAGTAGCTTCTAGGTTAAGGACAGGTGATCATGTCTACTTACCTCTCTCAGTACTTGAACACCATATAGCTTAGACTTGTGCACTTCCTAAGCATGTAACAACATTTTCTGGCAATTCATATGTGCAGCAGTCCTGTTGTGTCTGAAAGGCATTGTTTCCTAGGTGTCTTCCATCCCAACTGACTCTCATAATTCTTCCTGCTCCTGAAAATTTCCCGAAGCTCTAAGAGGAGAGGTTTGATGAATACATACCATTTAGGTCTAAATGGATCAAGACTTCTCAATCTCTGCACATTGACCAGTTGTGGGTAGTTTCCACCTACTGTAGGAGAAAAGCTTCTCTGATAATGGATGAGCAAGACACTGATCACTGGATAGAGTAGAATGTTGTTAAAACTCATTATATTGCTGCATTCTTTAGTAACACAATATTACTTAATTTATCCTAATTCTATGGTCTATCTAGTTCCAAGTTCTTGGTAACCAGAACAACATCAGGCATAAGATCCATCTCATGAAGTTGACTTAAATGAGTGAGTGGCCAAGAGATTCTTATGTAAATCTGCGAGATATCTAGGCAGTTGCCAAGACAATGGATTACTCTCTACACCCTGAGAGTGGGGATTCGTTATTGAGGAAAACAGTCACACAACTACTGAAAATGGAGAAATTGAGCTGGTGTCCCATGGAACCTTCACTCCTGCATTCATGTGTTTTTTGTATAGGAGGTACTCTGCAGGTTACATAAATGTAAACACAGCCACAAAACAATCTGTCTTCTCTGGAATATTGTTAGGGCAAAGGCAACACAGAACTTATGAGAGTAGCCAACCAATGTCTGATTTGGTTTAAAGTCCACTCCACAAGATGAAACCCATACCCATTTAGATGAGTAACCAAGAGTCAGAGACTAGAGAGCCCTGAATCCTGGGATAAACAAAATACTACAGGTCTAAAATAAAAATTAGAAATAAAGTGACTCCAAATTTTACTCTTCGACACTCTTAGATCAGTGCCTTATTCAGTCATCATCACTGATGATAAGAAGCTCCTTCCTGTAGCACACAGGTACAGGTACAGAGACCCAGAGACAGATGATAAACAGAGAGAGTCCTTGGAAGACAAAACACTAAATGGAATGTTTGCATCAAATCCCTCTCCACAGAGCTAATGCAACTCCAAAGAAAGGCAGAGTTTAAGAGCCAAAGGGGATAGAGAAAACTAAGAGATCAAGGCCCTTTAAATAAAAGTAACAATGCTTATATGAATATACAGAGACTGAATCAGAAAGCACATACGCAAACACAGATCTTCACCAGCTCCTCTAGGTACATACTTTAGCCTTTAGCTTGGTATATTTATGGGAGTTCTGAGTATATAAATGAGTGGGTCTGTTTCTTGTGCCTTAACTTGGGGCTCTTTTTCTTCTGTTGGTTCCTTTGTCCAGCCTTATCGTATCAGTATTGTGTTGACTATATTGTATTTTGTCAAACAAATAATTAAAAATTCAGGTAATGGTTAGTTACTCTCACAAGTCTTGTGCTATATTTGCACCAGCATATTTTGTAGGCAGGCCACTGTTGTATATCAAAGGGTTTATAGCTAAGTTAGTGTTTATATTTCAACACCAGTACTGTACAGAGTAACTTCTAGTCTGTGAGATATCTTAGTGTTGCTTTCAACAATAGAATATTACCTTCAATTCATAAAGAAATGTCCAGTGTCCTGAACATGTTTCACCAGTTACTGCCCAAAGGGGCTCCACGGAAAAATGCAAATAACCCAGGCTATTGCCAAATCTATTGGTTGCTCTTTACAAATTGATGCTACAGATGTAAACTCTTACAATTATTGTGCAAAAGTATCCATATGCAGAAAAGAACCCCAGTTCACCTTCCTCACTGTCTAAAATAATTCTTTCAAAAAAGGACAACAGAACTTAGTATTTGCATGAATATTAGGGCAATCTCCTATGACATCTTCCTCTATGATTCAGATAGGTCTCAGTGCAAAAACTGAAAGCATATTCAGAAAGATTGAAGTGAGGTGCTGTCAAGTTCACCTAATTTAAGTATATAACTCAATTCGCTACTGTGGATAAAATAAGTTTGGAGACAAAGGACAGACAGTATTACACAAAGTCTGCATAGTTTCCAAAGTGTGTGCTCTTACACTGGGTAATATCTGCTAATTTAGTCAGTTCTTCACCTCTGTGACTAACCAGTTGAAATAAACTACTTTAAAAAAGAAAGGCCTATTCGAATCGTGGTTTCAGATGTTTGTTCATAGTCACATGGCATAACACTCCTGATCTTGCATTGAAGTTATATATTAATAGAAGTATATGGGAGAAAAAAACTGATCACCTCATGGCAAATGGAAAGCAGAGAGAGAGAGAGAGAGAGAGAGAGAGAGAGAGAGAGAGAGAGAGAGAGAGAAACAGAAACAAGTGTGCCAATCAAAAATACATTTGTGGTCTACCTCCTCCAAACATGTGCTGCTTTAGTTTCTCCAATCTCTCCATAATGCTATCACATTGTGACTCATCATTGGATGGATCTATTGTTTGGGTCATTTTGGAAAGATACCATCATGTCTGCAAAGCCCTCTGAACACTGCAATTGGAACAAAGCCTTTCATAAATGAGTTTGAGAAAGCACATTATAACCATAGAATATTTTTTTTCTAAGTTTTTTTTTTACTTACATTCCAAATCATTTCCCCTTTCCTGTTTCCTCCCTCCCTGAAAGTCCCAAAAGCCCCCTTCCCTCCCTCTTTTCTCCATTCAACCCCCTCTCGTTTCTCTGTCCTGGCATTCCCCTACATCCAGTCTTTCCAGGACCAGGGGTCTCTCCTTCCATCTTCTTAAAAATCTATTGATATGCGAATTGTGTCTAGGGTATTCCGAGATTCTGGGTTAATATCCCCTTATCTGTGACTGCATACCATGTGTGTTCTTTTGTGATTGGGTTACCTCACTAAGGATGATATTTTCAAGTTCTGACCATTTGCCTAGGAATTTTGTGAATTCATTGTTCTTAATTGCAGAGTAGTATTCCATTGTGTAAATATACCACATCTTCTGAATCCTACAAAGAGTAGGGTTATCATTCAATGTGGGATAAATGATACATATCACTAAATAATTCTTGGATTTTATACACAACTGGAACATAGAAATGAAATTAAAGTAACACATAGCATTTTCATGTATAAAAGCAAATGTTACTGCAATTTATAATAAACTAATGATTGTAAGACCAATAAATATGTAGATTCCATAGGAATGAAAATTTTTACCATCACTACAGCATATGAACCAGATGAAGAGAGCCAAGTGCCATAGACGCTGAGATCAGAAGTTAATGTGTCATCTACAGTTCTGTGGAAAATGGTAGGAATATGATGGTGGGACAGGCTGTTAAGTTTCACCTAGAAAAGCACAAATCCACAGACTTTTAAAATTTATTTAGCTAAATTAATTGAATATGAATTGAAGGATTTATTTTTCTCATTTATTGACATATATAGAGAATGGCTTTATATACATCTGGAATGTTTTAATACCATATATATCTATCCTAGGGCCTGCTTACAGCAAGTTAGGTTGCATTGAGAGTGAGTAAGAAGGGGATCTTTCTAAAACATTGCTTCCCAGCATAATTTGATGCCACAAAATCTGATTGTATTCTAGTTTGAATCATCATACTTCTAACACATTTTAAATCAAGCAGAGCATTGTGCTTAAGTACTTTAGGAATCTACTAATTGCACTTTAATAATCCATAAAATATGTTCTAAGCTTGAAAGATTCCTGCCAACCCCCAAGGGAATCAATGATTATTCATCTACCTATGAGTGTCATGCCATTGCCACCTTCTCCCAAACAGAGCCAGATTTCATCATGGTTGAATCACTTATAGTTGCAGGACTCCTAATTGTTCCAGAAAGGTTCTGACTAATTAATGTGTCTTTGTTGACTTATTCTAGGATCTGAACTCCTGAGAGCACATTCCCTTATGCCCAGAGCTGTGTATGCTAGAACATATGAGCAGGAAGAGTACAGAGATTATTAACATAGAGGCATTACTTCACAGTTTGGCAATTAATATGGTAATAGTATCTCAGTCTGGAGTCTCAGAGTCGATTGAATATATTATAGGTGAGTTGGGAAGGATGGTCTAGTATTCCTGGTTGTATGATATTCTTCAGTATGGAGTTTTAGTGGTGATATTTATCTATTCAGTATCTCTCTGTCTTTCCAATCTTCCTAAACTTCTACAAGCATGTTAGCTACTATTTTCCAGATATATTTTTAGTGAAAGCTATCATCAATATCACTGCACATTATATTTTCCTCATTATTTTGATCACTTCAGTATCACAACAGCTCAGTAATCCATTCAGGATTATGCAGTAATTCTTGGACTTTTTATTTTAAAATTATCTCAAAAGATTTCAAAAATTCATATTGACCTCGCATCAGGAATGGAACTCCAATTTTTCTGAAGAGACTACTGACCTATAAGTTAAAAGATAGTTCATTCCATTTACCACAGCAACTCTCTTTCTCTAGGTGTGAATTAAAATTGTAATATCGTAATTGGAGGATAATATCAACATTGGAATAAGTATCCTAGTGAATTTTCACTCACATTAAATTTTAGAGGCACCATCTTAAAAGATTCTTAGGTTTACTATAACCAGAAAACTTGGAATCTCATAGATCTGGAACGCATGAAGATTTTACTTCATGCAGCATTTACACATGAACTTCCTCATCTGATTTTCCTAGTTACACACCACACCAGAAATGCTACCTTCACAGTTATATGAGAAGCAAACTCCCTACAAACTTTGTGTGAGATTTCAGAAGAAATTTTTTCCCTTAATGTTGGCTGATAACACTGACAGATACAATTTGTTAATGAAGACAAATTAAGCATTTTAAGAGGGAGATCTAACCAAGTGGATTTATTGTAAGTCTTTGTTTCATTTGCGAGATATGATGTATAGTAGGATTTATTGACATCAGAATATTTCAGAATTCAAAGCAGCCATACAATATCCACAAATAAGTGTGCACACAGGTAAAAATTAATTATAAGAGAAAGAAAGTGTAAATAAAGGTTAATTTTTAATAAATTAGCTCTCTGGAATATGAACTGGACAATCTGAAAACTGAGTGGAAACTGACACCCAGGGAAAACCTGGCAAGTACAGGCTTGAAATTAAGCACACGCCACAGCCAGAGTCATTTCTTCCTTGGAAGATTGCATTATTGTTTCACTAATGCCTTCAGTTGTGTGTTTGGAGTCATCACATTATGCCAGGCAATTTGACTCACTCAGTGTACTGGGGTAAATATTTACCCAATTGTGTACAAGACTAATAGAAGGACAAAGCTGAATTAACAAATTAAACTAATAAACACTTGGTGCATAAATGCTGGAGAAGGATCCCACATAATTCTAGCATAGAAATATTCCCACAGGTACTAAAATAACCATGATATGTTTTCTTAACATACTGATATCAATGACATCACTTGAATGAAGTATAAAGATGTGCAGAGTATCATTTGATTTGGTTAACACAAATAAGTCTCAAATATAAAGCTCTAGGGTATTATCCATGTGTGCAAAATAATAACATAAGGTCAAAGCTAGAGGTAAAAGGTTTAAGTTGGAAATTCTTGTAAGGGACAAATTAATAGTGGTAGATATTATAATTTCATAGGGTATCCGGGTCTTTGAAAATAGCATGACTACATTTCCTAGTGCAAAATAGAGCTAATAATATTACTGATATATTGTTTAAATTCAGTCATTAAGCAGAATGTCCTAGCTGCAAGTTGAATGCAGACATGCCTTTCCAGAATGGAGTTTATAATCTTATGGGAGTCAGTTATAAGAAGCTGAATGAAACACTGAGTGCTTTAAGATGAGTACCAGACACAGTGAGAAAATAATAGCAGTCTTAAAATGCACTTGGGAGACTTATCTTTGGAAGTCACATGTACAGCTACTGATGTATAAATGGTAATCTATGTGAGCTTAAGCAAATAGAAGAAATTCCCAGGGAAATGGAACGTCAAGTGTGAAAGGCAGAGCACTTAAAAATATAAGCTAAAGTCCAGCATAGCTAAGAAGAGAATACAGAGTACTAGCATGAACAAATATGACTGAATATAGGGAAACTTAGGCATATCAATGTCAAATAAGCCCCTGAAGGAAATTTAGATTTTATTATCCAAGTATTGAGACTCCAATAAAAAATCATTAGCAAGGAAGGATGATTTTATTTTCACTTTATATGTAAAGAGCAAAGGAAGCTGTTTGAAAAAAGTATGTAGGTTTAGAATTAGGGAGGGTATTTGAGAGATGGTTTTAATAATTCATGTGGGATAATACTTTTTTCTATATTAGTAATAATTAGGATAAAGTTGAAATAAAGAAAATATGAGCTTTATAATCTGTAACATTTATTAATGGGGTACAGATAGTGAAGGAAGTGAATGAATGAAATACAACTCTAAGATTTCAGCTTTGAGCACAAATTCCTTTGGATGATAAAAAAGAATGAAGAAGGATGGGAAAGAGGAAGAAGAGCCCGAGGATGAGAGTTTTATTTTAAATTTTCTGTGTTTACAAGGTAGACTGTACATTCAAGAGGAAAAGAATCATTCATGCTTGTAAATAAGAGCTCTCTAGGATAATATAGAAAGCCAACCTGAGTCTTAAATTGTAATCTAAGCCATTTAAATACATGAAGTTTTCATATCTATAGACATATAAGCATAAAATGAAACAGTCTTCACTGAGGCCTAGGGAATATTGATGTACAAGAAACTGACAGAGCTGAACAAAATTCATAATCTCTGAGACCACATAATCACCTGGCAAGTAAGAGAAAACCAAGAACATTTTGTATCTCAGATAAAGAGTAGAACTTAAGGGGCTGAATGATGAAACATGCAAAAAAAAAACCAATTAACTTATTTACAGCTACAGAAATTCTAGCTTTTTGAAATATATTGTGATGACTCTGAGACTATTATAAAAAAAACTTGTCTTACAGATATATTCATTTTTATTATATATTTCCCAGTAGCCTACTATTACACTTTCAGATATTAAAAGAAGATCATGCCTGGAAACAACCATACTGCCATCACTCAGTTCCTCCTCTTGGGCCTGCCCATCCCCCAAGAGTACCAACTCCTGTTCTATGCCCTGATCTTGGCCATGTACCTCACCACTGTCCTGGGAAACCTAATCATCATCATCCTCATTCTTCTGGACTCCCAACTCCACACACCCATGTATTTGTTTCTCAGCAACTTGTCCCTCACTGATCTCGGCTTTTCTTCTGTCACAACGCCCCAGTTGCTGCTGAACATGCAGAGCCAAGTACCTTCCATCGCCTACGCAGGATGTCTGACACAAGTGTATTTTTTTCTATTTTTTGCAGCACTTGAGAACTTCCTACTTGTAAACATGGCTTATGACCGCTATGTAGCCATCTGCTTCCCCCTTCATTACACCAGCATCATGAGCCCCAAGCTCTGTGTGAGTCTGGCGCTTTTGTCCTGGGTGCTTACAACATTTTATGCCTTGTTGCACACTTTGCTCTTAAATAGATTGTCTTTCTGTGAAAACAATGTGATCCCCCATTTTTTCTGTGACCTGGCTGCTCTCCTGAAGCTGGCCTGCTCTGATATTCACATTAATGAGTTGATGATACTGATCATAGGAGGGCTTGCTGTTCTACTTCCATTTCTACTCATCTTAGTGTCTTATGCATGCATTGTATCCTCCATCCTCAAGGTCCCTTCAACTCGACGCATCCACAAGCTCTTCTCCACTTGTGGTTCTCACCTGTCTGTGGTGTCACTGTTCTATGGGACAATTATTGTCCTCTACTTTTGTCCATCTGGTAATAACTCTACTCTAAGAGACACCATCATGTCTCTGATGTACACAGTGGTGACTCCCATGCTGAACCCTTTCATCTACAGCCTGAGGAACAGAGACATGAAGGGAGCCCTAAAAAGATTATTTCAAAAGAAAACTCTCCTCTGACTATGATAACTATCTTTCAGATGTTCTTTATAACATAATCAAGTGGATATATTGATCTATCTACTAGCATTTTCTGACTTTTCCTCACTTTAGACTATTCTATTAAATGAACATGCGATATAATTATTTTATGTGTAAAATGTGTATTAACTATGGATCCCACTCTGCTTCCATGCCCATTTCATTCTAGAAAACTACTTAATAAGAACGTGTAGTGAGAATTTCAGTTTCTTTAAGAACATAGAAATATATTTTCATTCTAATCCTAGGTGTGAAATATGGGGCTACTTTATATTATCCACAGATGCAGACTATACATAACTTCTGCTCTAGCAGAAGTGAGATTAGTGGATAGTGTAGATCATGAAACTATCTACAGATAGTTTCTTCAAATGTATGACATTTGGAATTCTGTGGTCTCATGGGGGATATAAAAAGATTAATGCCCATAGAGGAGATATAACTGCTGCTGCTACTACTGCGGGTGGTGGTCTCGCTGCTGCTGCTGCTGCTGCTGCTGCTACTGCCTGCTGCTCTCGCTGCTGGTGCTGCTGCTGCTCTCGCTGCTGCTGCTGCTGCTGCTACTGCTGCTGCTCTCGCTGCTGCTGCTGCTGCTGCTCTCGCTGGTGGTGCTGCTGCTGCTCTCGCTGCTGCTCTCGCTGCTGCTCTCGCTGCTGCTGCTGCTGCTGCTCTCGCTGCTGCTCTCGCTGCTGCTGCTGCTGCTGTTGGTGCTGCTGCTCTCGCTGCTGGTGCTGCTGCTGCTGCTGCTGCTCTCACTGCTACTACCTCTTTTTCTGTTATTCCTGATTGCTGATGTTGCACTTGCTGGTTGCTTATTGGATATATCCTATAACAAAATAAAAATTGTCCCAAGGAATTTAGTGCCCCTAATCAACAGGAAGTAGCTAACAAATTCAATACCATATTTCTCCTTTAGCCTTATTTCTCTCCTACTTAATTTTGCAGAGTTAGAAGGGATAAGGGCAGAGAATGATAGTAGAAATAAAAACCCATAAAGTAACAAAAAGTCTGACAACAAGAACTCTTTCGCTATATTTTTCTAAATGACATCTCCATTCCATACATCATTAAAATGTGTCCTGGGATCTTACCATTGTGTTCAGAACTTTGCATTATCTGTGGCATCATTTTTGAAATAATCTTCATAACCTAATTTCAATATTCTGCAACACACAAAATCTCATCCTCACAGATACATGGTAATGTCTACCACATATAGCATCCTACAGAAAATTGCACACAAATTTCTATCTAAATGTTCTCCTCATCCTAATTTATTTTTATGTCTATGTAATCTTTTCAGAGAAGACCTTAGCCCAAATCAATTTTTATAACACTCTACTGCAGCATTATATTTTGTATAATCCTCAGAATTATCTTATAACCACAGGCTATAATTTTTCTCCAGTAGTGAGAAAAAGATCTAGAGATGAATAGTGCAGATTTTAAGGATGCTACTTGTGTTCCTTTTGACATTTTAAATTTGGGGATTTTATTCTTTATAAAAATCAAGTAGAGAAGGTAGCCTTATTTACTTGGTGGATAGAAATGAAAACTTAACAAATTCCCATATCACACAGTGTGAAGGTTTGAACCCATGTATGAGGCAAGATTATGTGATTATACAGTTTCTTTTTATTTTCTCCCATTCCCAAAAAAAGAGATCCACTAACCTTTAAAATCTCATAGCATCAGGCAGCATGGATAAGGCTTCTGTTTATGTTTGATTCAGTTCTTCTGCTACCTCTTATTATAAAAACCAGACCTACCCAATTTCATTGCCGTATATCTTCTGGTAGACCCTACGTATACATACATATCCTTGAGCTTCTTCCAGAGATCCTTCCTATTCTCATCTGCCCATAAGACAGCTGCAGGGAGAATCATATGTCAATTAAATCCAATGAGGAACCTTGAAATCTTTATGTGTTTCCCAAGTTTGACCTGTCTTTTGTTACATTTCTTGATTTATGATGTCATTTCCTATCCAATTACCTGAGCAACAATATCTGTACCTAGATGAAATTCTTATGGAAGTTTGCCTCAAACATGGTACATTATGACAAAAACAGAAATGTAACTGATATGTAAGTTGGATAAGAGAATGGGGTGTTGCTTGAAGAACCAGACCATGTTGATTTCTATTGATTGATTGATTGATTGATTGATTGATTGACTGACTGATTGGCTGACTGACTGACTGATTGATTGATTGATTGATTGATTGATTGATTGATTGATTGACTGATTAGTTGAGTAGTTTGTTGGTTGGTTGGTTGGTTTTGTTATGTTTTAGGAATGTGGAAGAATTTGTATCTTTAGACTAGAATAGTGGTTGAATGCTGTGAGTAGAGCTTAAAAGAACATTCTACTAGGAGCCTGGAACACTATAATGCTGAGAGCTATTCACACTATGAAGACACAACTCATAAATTGCAGAAGAGAACAATTTTAAAATCTGGTCTAGGGGCCAATTGCATGATATTTCTGCAGAGAATTTGACTGAATTTGGTCCTTGTCCTAGAAACTTGGCTGAGGGTAATATTTAAATTGATAGGTTATTACTTTCACTGAAAAATTTTAATAATACATAATTTTGAGTTTGTGGAATGATTCTTATCAATAACACTTACATAGGGTCTATATGAAAAAGAGAAATGTGGGCAAAAATAGATGTGCAATTTGGATGACAAGAAGCCTTAGGATAGTTAATTTTATAGCCAAGGCATTTACTGGAAAAGAGGCTGGGGTTTTTATAGAGATTATTAGCACAGTAAAGAAGAAGCATTCTCTGCAGAAGAACAAGTGTAAGAGTGATACTATGGCAAGACCCAGCAGAGCTAACCTTACAACTTATAGAAGAATGCCTCATTCTATGAAGCCACAATTACGCTAATACCAAAAATCACACAAAGATCCGACAAAGAAAGAGAATCTCAGGACAATCTCTCTTATGAATATTGATGCAAAAATACTCAATAAAATTCTTGCCAACCAAATCCAAGAACACATCAAAACGATCATTCACCACGATCTAGTAGGCTTCATTCCAGGGATGCAGGGATGGTTCAATATAAGGAAATCCATCAATGTAATCCACTATATAAACAATTTCAAAGAAAAAAACCACATGGTCATCTCATTAGATGCTGAGAAAGCATTTGACAAAATTCAGCATCCTTTCATGCTAAAGGTCTTGGAAAGATCAGGAATTCGAGGCCCATATCTAAACATAGTAAAAGCAATTTACAGCAAACCGGTAGCCAACATCAGTCTAAATGGAGAGAAGCTTGAAGCAATCCCACTAAAATCAGGGACTAGACAAGGCTGCCCTCTCTCTCCATATCTTTTCAATATAGTACTTGAAGTTCTAGCTAAAGCAATTAGACAACAAAAGGAGGTCAAAGGGATACAAATTGGAAAGGAAGAAGTCAAACTATCACTGTTTGCAGACGATATGATAGTATACATAAGCGACCCAAAGAACTCAACCAGAGAACTCCTATAGCTGATAAACAACTTCAGCAAAGTGGCCGGATATAAAATCAACTCAAGCAAGTCAGTAGCCTTCCTATACTCAAAGGATAAGCAGGCTGAGAAAGAAGTAAGAGAAATGATACCCTTCACGATAGCCACAAACCATATAAAATATCTTGGTGTGACTTTAACCAAACAAGTGAAAGATCTGTATGACAAGAACTTCAAGTCTTTGAAGAAAGAAATTGAAGAAGACCTCAGAAGATGGAAAAATCTGCCATGCTCATGGATTGGCAGGATTAATATAGTAAAAATGACCATCTTGCCAAAAGTAATACACAGATTCAATGCAATCCCCATCAAAATCCCAACTCAATTCTTCATAGAGTTAGAAAGAGCAATTCAAAAATTCATCTGGAATAACAGAAAACCCAGGATAGCTAAAACTATTCTCAAGAGTAAAAGAACCTCTGGGGAAATCAGTATCCCGGACCTCAAGCTGTACTACAGAGCAATAGTATGGTATTGGTACAGTGACAGGCATGTAGATCAATGGAACAGAATTGAAGACCCAGAAATGAATCCACACTCCTATGGTCACTTGATCTTTGACAAAGGAGCTAAAACCATCCAGTGGAAAAAAGATAGCCTTTTCAACAAATGGTGCTGGCTCAACTGGAGGTCAACATGCAGAAGAATGCAAATTGACCCATTCTTATCTCTTTGCACTAAGCTCAATTCCAAGTGGATCAAGGACCTCCACATAAAACCAGATACACTGAAACTAATAGAAAGGAGACTAGGGAAGAACCTTGAACATATGGGCACAGGGGAGAATTTCCTGAACAGAACTCCAATAGCTTATGCTCTAAGATCAAGAATAGACAAATGGGACCTCATTAAATTACAAAGTTTTTGCAAGGCAAAAGACACCGTCAAAAAGACAAAGCGGCAACCAACTAACTGGGAAATGATCTTTACCAACCTTACATCCGACAGAGGGCTAATATCCAAGATATACAAAGAACTCAAGAAGTTAAACTCCAGAGAGGCAAGTAACCCTATTAAAAAATGGGGTACAGAGCTCCACAAAGAGTTCTCACCTGAAGAATATCTAATGGCTGAGAAGCACCTAAAGAGATGTTCATCATCCTTAGTCATTAGGGAAATGCAAATCAAAACAACCCTGAGATTCCATCTCACACCAGTCAGGATGGCTAAGATCAAAAACACAGGAGACAGCAGTTGTTGGCGAGGATGTGGAGAAAGAGGAACACTCCTCCACTGCTGGTGGAATTGCAGGCTGGTACAACCACTCTGGAAAGCAGTCTGGCGGCTCCTCAGAAAACTGGGCATGACACTTCCGGAGGATCCGGCTATACCACTCCTGGGCATATACCCAGAGACTTTACCTGCATGCAATAAGGACACATGCTCCACTATACTCATAGCAGCCTTATTTATAATAGCCAGAAGCTGGAAAGAACCCAGATGTCCCTCAACGGAGGAATGGATTCAGAAGATGTGGTATATTTACACAATGGAATACTACTCTGCAATTAAAAACAATGAATTCACGAAATTCTTAGGCAAATGGTCAGAACTTGAAAATATCATCCTTAGTGAGGTAACCCAATCACAAAAGATCACACATGGTATGAAGTCACTGATAAGGGGATATTGACCCAGAATCTCAGAATACCCTAGACACAATCAGCATATCAATAGATTTCTAAAAAGATGGAAGGAGAGACCCCTGGTCCTGGAAAGACTGGATGTAGGGGAACGCCAGGACAGAGTAATGAGAGGGGGTTGAACGGAGAAAAGAGGGAGGGAAGGGGGCTTATGGGACTTTCGGGGAGGGAGGAAACGGGAAAGGGGAAGTGATTTGGAATGTAAATTAAAAAAAAAAAAAAACATCATCCTTAGTGAGGTAACCAAATCACAAAAGAACACACATGGTATGCACTCACTGATAAGTGGATATTAACCCAGAAGCTCAGAATACCCAATACACAATTCACATATCAAATGATGCCCAGGAAGAAGGAAGGAGAGGCCCCTAGTCCTGGAAAGGCTTGATGCAGCAGTGTAGGGGACCAGGACAGGGAAGCAGGAGGGGTTTGGTTGGGGAAGAGAGGGAGGGAAGAGGGCTTATGGGACTTTCAGGGAGTGGGGAGGGAGGAAACCATTTGGAATATAAATAAAGAATATATCTAATAAAAAAAAAAAAAAGAACTCCATTAGCTTATGCTCTAAGATCAAGAATAGACAAATGGGACCTCATTAAATTACAAAGTTTCTGCTAGGCAAAAGACATTGTCAAAAAGACAAAGCGGCAACCAACTAACTGGGAAATGATCTTTACCAACCCTACATCCGACAGAGGGCTAATATCCAATATATACAAAGAACTCAAGAAGTTAAACTCCAGAGAGGCAAATAACCCTATTAAAAAATGGGGTACAGAGCTAAACAAAGAGTTCTCACCTGAAGACTATCTAATGGCTGAGAAGCACCTAAAGAGATGTTCATCATCCTTAGTCATTAGGGAAACGCAAATCAAAACAACCCTGAGATTCCATCTTTAATGTCCTTCTAACACAAAAGCCTAGTTTTCCCAGGTTATCAGATGTTCTACAGTGTTGGGTTTTAAAAGTGATAACTTCTCTATGTTCTACCATTCTGCCTTTATAGTCTTCCTATATGTCTAAAAGCATTTTCGCTATTGGTTTCAAGGTATATTTGTTGATAATATTCAGTAATATCACTGCACACTCTATTCTTACAGTATGCTATCACTTGAGTATAACAAAATCTCTGTAATCTATAGAGTTTTCATGCTTTAGTCTATTTTCTAAACGACCTAATGACCTATGAATTCAAAGGTAACTCAATCCATTTATCACAGCAACTAACTTTCTCCAGGTAATAATTTAAAATGTAACAAAATTTATTGAAGGCCTTCCCTCAAGAATGAAGTTCTATTTTCTGAAGGACCTAATGAATTCAAAGGTAACTCAATCCATTTAACACAGCAACTAATTTTCTCCAGATAATAATTTAAAATGCAACATTTTTATTGATGGGTAACATCAACATTTTAATAAAATATCCTGGTGAGTCTTAACTTACATTAAGTTTTAGAAGTGTGGTCTTAGGTGATTCAAAGATTGATTGTAGCCAGGGAACTAAGGAGTTTCATGGATCTGATAGAAATGAAGCTGTTCTCTTCTTCATGCAGCACTAGTCTCATCTGTGATTCCAAGTCAGACTCAACACCTGCGATTGGAGTCTTCTCAATTATATGGGAGGAAAACTTCTGACAAACTTTGTGTATATGTTTTCAGTAGACACTTTCCTCCTCAATATCACCATATAACTTTAAAATAAACTTTAAACATTTTAGGTGGGATACCTCAACAGTTGATTTTTATGGAAGTCTTTTTTTTTTAAATTGGTCAGATTTCAGGCACAGTGAGATACTGAAATGAGAATATTTCATAAATTCAAAGAAGCCATACCACACCATATAAGTGTGCATAGATGTAGGGATTAGTAGTAAGAGAGACAGACAAAAAATAATTAATTTTCAATTTAATAAATCAACTCTCATAGCTAGAGAGAATGGGCAATGTAGACTCTGTAAATCAGGAAAGTAAACTGATGTCAAATGCAGTCCTGCAACTACAGGCTTGAAATTGAAGGCACTCAGCAGTACAGATATCTCTTCCATGAGTGACTGCAGTTCTTTCTGTTAGTGCCTCCAGTAACCCATCTTATGAAACCCACCACATAATGCCAGGAAATTTGATTCATTCAAAGTGGACTAAGGTAAATGTTAACCAAGTTGCAAAATGTGTGTAAAACTAATACAGGACAAAGCCAAATAGACACATATAACTTATAAGTACTTAGGGAATGCATGTTGGGGAAAAAAACTCACAAAAAGAAGAGGGTAGAAAATTTTCTACAATTCCTAAAATCTCTACCTTATTCTTAGATTACTGATATTAAATGAAATCACATGGAATAAAGTGTGGAGATGGTTAGGTTACTATTTGAATTGGTAAGATGAGTAAATCACATACATAAAGCTCTATGATATTTTCCATGGCTGCAAATGTACATACTTTAAGATTGTAACAGAAAGTCAAAATAGGGGGCAAAGAATTAAGACTATAAATTCTTGTTGAGGGAAGAATTTACAGCTGTAGTTATTCTAGATTGACAGCATATTGGTTACTTTTGAAGTGCATGGGTGTGTTTCCTAGTGCAAAAAGCAGCTGATAATGTTAAAGCATATTGGTAAACATAGTCAGGAGGCAGAATGGCACCACTGCATAATAAATGCAGACATGCCTTTCTTGAACAGAGTTTATAATCTGTGAGGAGTCTAGTATAATATGAGAAGAGTTCATTGACCAGGGTATCAAGTACTGTAGGGTGAGTACCAGACATGTTCAGAAAATAGCTTGTCTCATCTACTCTAGACAGACTTGGAAGATTTATTTAGAAAGCCACAGGTACTGTAGCTAAAGGATGAATGATAATCCAGGTGAGTGGGAGCAATAAGAAAAAATGTTAGGGAGATGAAACTCCATGTCAGAAACTCAGAGCATTGAAAGAGAGCCACTAAAATCTATCGTAGCTGGAGAACAGAATTCAAGCATATTTGTCTGAAAAAAGTGACTGTAGAGATAGGGAAAATTGAAACACATAAATGCCAAGTGAATTTCTGAAAGGAATTTAGATTTTATCATTCAACCACTGAGAATCCAACAAAATCCTTAGTGAAAAAGGATGGCTGGATTTTTACTTTACATGTAAAGAGCAAAGAAAACTGTTTTAGAAAAGTATGAACACTCAGAATCAGGGATGTGAATTGAAACATGGACTCAATAGATTAAGTGAGAATATATTCTTTTCAAGTATATTAATATTTAGGACAAACCTTAAAGCAAAAAAAGGAAGTTCAGGATTTATAGGTGTTACAAAATGGGTATAGATAGTGTGAGACATGAATGAATGAAATAAAACTCCGATGTCTGCATTGATCAGGAATTCCTTTTCAGATATGAGGGACTGAAGTGGCATAGGAAAGAGGAGAAAACAGTATAATAAATATGAGAGCTCCCATGATTAACATAACTGTTTGAACAGGCTAGCTTCAGGAGATTGGATATATTACGTAAAAAGTGGAGAATTGATTCTTCTGGTTTCCATCTGCACCTGAAGCTGACCTTGAGCCACAGCTCTCCATACCCAGATCCAGCTGGGATAGAGCAGGATCTGGATAGACCCCAGGTCTCCAAGGAGTGCTGACACACCTGAAAGCACAGCTCTCCATGTGCCCATCTCACCTTGAGTAACCTTGTCTCCCAAGAGTGCTGACACACCATAGAGCACAAGTGAGACCACCACTTCTGCTCAAATTCCTGGCCCAAGAGGGGCCTGCCTGAAGCCATCAGGACACAGAAACCACAGGATCCTCCCAGTATCCATCTTGGTCCTGGAGCTGACCCTGTGCCACAGCTTTCCATACCCAAATTTCACCCAGAGAGAACTGTTATCCCAGGAGTGCTGATACATAGGCTTGCAGGGGGGACAAGCCACAGTCAGAGACTGCAAGACCAACTAACACTGGAGATAGCCACAAGGTGAGAGGCCAGGGTGAGTACATAAGCAACAGAAACCAAGGCTACTTGGAATCATCAGAACCCAGTTCTCCCACCACGGCAAGTCCTGGATACCTCAACACACCATAAAAGCAAGTCTCTGATTTAAAATCACATCTCATGATGATGATAGAGGATTTTATGAAGGACATAAATAGCTCCCTTAAAGAAATACAGGAAAATATGGGTAAACAGCTAGAAGCCCTTAAAGAGGAAACACAAAAATCCCTTAAAGAATTGCAGGAAAACACAATCAAACAGGTGAAGGAAATGAACAAACCATCCAGGATCTAAAAATGGAAATAGAAACAATAAAGAAATCACAAAGGGAGACAACCCTGGAGTTAGAAAACCTAGGAAAAAGAGATCAGTAGTCATAGATGCAAGCATCACCAACAGAATACAACAGATAGAAGAGAGAATATCAGGTGCAGAAGATACCATAGAAAACATTGACATAACCATTAAAGAAAATGCAAAAACCAAAAAGCTCCTAACCCAAAACGTCCAGGAAATCCAGGACACAATGAGAAGACAAAACCTAAGGATAACAAGTATAGAAGAGAGTGAAGATTCCCAACTTAAAGGGCCACACCCACAGTAATACACATACTCCAACATGGCCATACCTTCTAATAGTGCTACTTCCTGGGCCAAGCATATACAAACCACCACATTCCACTCCCTGCCACCTATATGCTTATTCAAACATATGAGTGTATGGGGGTCATACCTAAACATAGCATAATGCAAAAACAGAAAACAACACAGGAAAACCTACATAAGGATGAGGTGTTTAATTTCAATTGGCCATGTCAAAGGGGAATTTTGGTTGTTGGATTTCAATACTTTGAGAGCTGGATCTGGTAATCAGTTTCAGGAGGAGACCCTAGTGAAATAAGGGAATAGATCTTGGGACCTAATTTAAGAATGTAATCTGCTTATTGTTGGACATCAAAGGAAATCGGGAAACGGGACAACATCTGAAATATAAATAAAGAATATATCTAACAAAAAAGAAAAAATAATAAACTTGCCAATATGGGGGCTTAAAAAAATAAAAGAATGTAATCTGGAGCTGGTCAGATGACTCAGAGGTTAAGAGCTCTGGCTGACTCTACAGAGGTCCTGAGTTCAATTTTCAGCAACCACATAGTGGCACATAACTATTTATAATGTAATCTAGTGTCCTCTTTTGGCCCATAGGCAAAACACTGTATATATAATAAATAAATCTTATTTTTTTAAAGAATGTAATCTAACAGTTTTTAAAAAGGCAGAAAGAATTGGGGAGAAGGGAAAGGCCTGGCAGAGCCTTCATTACTTTGTTCAAGCTGGCCAAAGTCCATTCATAAACCATCTCTCTAAATCTACTATGTGGCCAACTTAGTCATGAAGAATTATTTTTTGTTCTTTTGCTTTATTCTCTCATACAATACAAGCCTACCCTTTTTCTCCTTCTCTCAGTTTGCTCGTCCTCCACACACACATACTTCCCCTCTCCCCACGCTCACTGCTCCTCCATTTCTCTTCAGAAAACAGTATGTGTCCCAGGGATATCAACCAAATACAGTATAACAAGATGAAATGAAAGTTTCTGCTTTTATCATGTGAGACAGGCTCATGTGGTGTTTGGCTGAGGCAAGACCCATGGGAGGACACATGATGTTTGGAAAGAGTGTAAGTGGGAATCAACAGAGAGCAACAGGCCACTTGCAGAACTAGCTTCATTGGTCTTGCAACTTTAAGGTTCTTATTTAATCTGCATATTGTTGGACATCAAAGGGAGGAGAGGCCCTTGGTCCTGAGAAGGCTAGATACTCCAGTATAGGAGAATGCCAGGACAGGAAAGAGGGAATGGGTGGATTGGTGAGACTTCATTGAGAGAGGCACAGCAGAGAACTCCTGGCATTCCAGCTGGTCTTCGTCACTCCTGTTGACTCATGCCTTTTCAGTGGAGGCCTGGCCGATTGTTCTGGATTATGTGCTATTGCTGATTCATGGTTGGTGAAGCTTTTGAACTGGACTGTTGGTATCCTGACTGTACTAAACTAGACTGATGGTATCCTGACAAATAGAGATTGGAATCACCCCCAAAGAACTACTTCTAAACAGGTCCACATACCCTTGTTCTATCTACCATCTTTTCTCTCCCACCTTTGGATGGTTAGCTAGAAGGGAGGTCAATGAATTTAAGAACCCATATTAAAGTAGGGCCCAATGTGGCTTCGGATTAATGGGTAGAGGAAAGATCAGGTTATGAGAGGTTAGCGATATTCTTTAAGAAAGTTGACCAAAAAAAGCAGCTTCAGCTGCTGGGTGTCTCCTACCTTGTTCCCAGAAGGATATTTTTGGTTTTGTTTCATGGTTTTTTTGTATATTCTTTTGAAAAAGATTGGGTGGAAACCTGACAATGTTCTTATGTTAGAGAAGATCGCAGAATTGACTATGCACTTAGAGAGTTTGGGGATAGAGGTAGAAGTGCTTGGGAAGCAAAAGGGGCCAGTGGGAGGAGAAGGGGCCAGACTTGATATCTGAGACTAGGAATGTACCACACAATGAAATACAAAATAAGCTGAATGGTAAACAGCACCTTGCCCTGCTCCACACACTTTCATTGCCAGGTGTCAGTTTCACTTCATGAAATTAGGTCCTGGGAAGAGCAGGAGATGATACAGGTACAACTGGATAATGTTCGGCAGAGTGCAATACCAGAAGATTTGCTTGGCTCTACAAAGGCACCTTCAGCCTTCCCAGTCTTTATGCAGCATATGCCTGCTAACAATGATGATCCTGCCTATAATGTGCTGACCTTGTGACTGGTAGAAATGCTAGATCTAAAGCATTTGAAAGAGGCTAGGGTATTGTATGGTTTGCCTTCTGTTTGTTAAAAAAATGTTAAATACTTGGGATATCCAAGAATAGGATTATCCCGCAAGATTGGAAATGATTGGTGAAGAAACAAAGCAACAAAAAAATATAACAACAGAATATAGTGAGGAGGATTAAAATTAGTTAAGACCAACTGTTTGGTGAAGGACATTATGCTGATATATGAGAACAAGTCCAATTTGATGATGGCATAATAGAACAATGTTTGCCATATTGCTGTACAGATTTTCTTTCATGTTCTCTTTAAAGAGTCCATTGGTTTCAAGACTTACGTTGGCAACAGGGTTTTCAGGACAGAATATGGTCAAAAATCTAAAACATACATGAACTAAAATGATTGAATTATTTTATCCCTGTGTATGTGTTCAAAGGAATGCAAAGCAACAATTAATGTAGAAACCCACGTATTCATGCTTCTTGTCATATGAGTGGTAGCTTGCAATTCATGGTTCATCTAAGTGCTCACAGGCAATGAGTAAATAAGAAAGACAATGTACATACAATCCATGGAATACTGTTCTGTAACTAAAAAGGAAAATAAAATCATACTATTGCCCAAAAGATGAAATGAAGAATTTTATGTTATAGCAAGTATGATCAAGTATCAAAGACCCAGAAAGACAAACAGCAGTTGTTTCCTCTTATGTGTATAACAAGAACAAAACATGACATCAAAGTATAATTATTAGGGACTATGACAGAAAACACATACATAAAGAGGGGGAAGAAATAGAGAAAGAGAGTAGATAAGGGGAATAATATGCTAATTTAGATCAATGTCATGTTGGCGCTTTAAGAGCCTTGGATATGATTGAAGAGTGAGGGGAAAATCTACCTCATTTATGCAGGTAATACAGCGATCTGCAAAAGCATTCATGAAGAGAAAAGAGATACAAATTGATACAGGGGATAGAATTGCTTAACTGTTGTTGTTTCCTTACATCAAGGGCAAATCTTCTCCAGGAAAAGAACAGGAGCTTTTAGGAACACAGGAATATGTGTGTTCTGGCAAACAATGGTTAATGATCAAAGACCCAAATGAATGGTGTTGTCATATAAGGTTTGGTTGATATAGGAGCTAACTCTTAGAATCCAGATTGGTCACCTCAGAAGGTTTACTTATAGTTTATAAGAATTGTAAATTGTCAGGAATAAGACAAGGTATCTGATGGATTAACTCTATAGGATCAGAAAAGCAAACATTGAGCCTTTAGACTTGATTTCAAAGAATAAGGGAAAAGTCAAGATAAGTAGCCTGGATAGATAAATAAGTTAGTAGAATGGTTACCATACAAACATGAGGTTCTGAATTCAGTCCATAAAACTCACATGAAAATTGTATATGATGGTACACATCTGTAATGACACCATTGAACAGGTAGAGAAAATAGGATACTGAGTTCACATCTACGCCAGCCTTCACTACTTGATGGGTTCTACTCCAGTGAAAGGCCCTATCTCAGTTTAAAGAAAGTTGGACATCACGTGAGGAATGAAACCCAGATTCTCTCCTGATCTACATAAGCATGCACACACAAGTACACACACACATTCTTGAGTTTTCACACAAGGACACACACACACAAAGGATTACCTGAAAATAAAAATACTGTATATACAAAACAATACTGTGAAGGCACAGAATATTGATTGGGAAAAATCATACTAAGATCAAACAAAACAGGAAAATCACAGACCAATCAATCTTCATGGTGAATACAGATACAAAATAATTCTTGCCAGTATACTAGGAAAGTGAGTGGCCAAACAATGACTGGTCTAACTTGAAGCCTAAGCCAGAAGTGGGAGCTCATGCCAGAAACTGCCTGGATAGGCAGCAGCTGAAAGCTGGATGGCTCACAGATCTAGGGTAAAGCCAAACATGACTGATAGAAAAAAATTAAAGTAAATGTAATGATTACTAATGCAATTCTGCTGTACTCGTGGATTCATCATCAAAGAGGCTTCCTCCAGCAGTTGAAGGGAACTGATGCAGAAATTCAAAGCCAAACACTAGGCCAAGCTCAGGGAACTCCACAGGAGAGTAAAAGGAGAGATTATAGGAAAAGCAGGGATCAAAGACAACACAAGAACATGACCCACACAATGAACTACGCAGGGTTAATATGGAATCACAAAGACTAAAGTTACAAACATAGAGTCTGCCTTGGTCGGTTCTAGGCACTCTGCATACATGCTGTTTTTGTTTAGCTTGAAGATTTTGTGGGACTCCTAACAGTAGAAAGAGTTGTTTCTGCTCATCTTACCTGCACCTTGGACCATTTTCCTCATACAGCATGCCTTGTCTAGCCTTGATGTGATGGTTCATAGCTAGGCTTAGTGCATCTTATTGTAGACTTATATTTTTCAAAACCTACTTTCATAAAGGTTCTCAAACTCTTAGATTGCCCTTCTAGTCCACCAACTAAAGGTACGGGAGAAAAGATGGAAAATAGGACAAGGGAAGGTGGACCTGCTTAGAAGTAGTTTCTGGGGTGATTCTAACCACCGTTTGTTAGGATACAACAGTCCTGTTCAAAAGTTTCACCAAACATGAACCAACAGTATGGCACAATCCAATAGAAACCACCAGGCCTCCACCAAATTGGCACAAGTCAGTGGGAATGACAAAAAGCCAACAGTTCTCTGTCATGCCTCTCTCAAGAAAGTGAAGATCAGTGTATGTAGAGTGCCTTATTGGGGTGCCATGCCATCTGACAGGAACTTGACATCAACCAATGTGAAGTTCCTCTCCCAGCCTTTGAGCTGGAACTCCTGTGTTAGCCATAATCCGCTCCACCTGGGGTGGAAGACTCAGACCAAGGTAAAGTCCATTGTTCTTCAAGGACCTGCAGTTTCCTGAGAAACATTAGCCACCTGTGGAGCAACTGAACCAGTTCTGTGGAGAAGCTTCCAGCCTTTGGAGGAAGGGTTTTCCCCTGTCTATATATTTGGAGTTCTCCATTTAACTTTGAGACCTTGAACAGCAATGTTGTCTTAGTGTCCACCTCTTTTGCCACCTTCCCATACATCCCCAGCTTCCCTTCCAGGTAACCCTTTCGATGTAACTGCAGGCAGCTACAAGTGTATTGCTAGCTATGCAAGCACCCTGTCACTGTCCATTGAGTTCCACTTATACTCTCTCCAAACATCACATGTCATCCTATGAGTCTTGTCTCAGCAAAACACCACATGGGTATGCATCACATGATACAAACAGAAACTTCCACTTCATATCCCCCTTTTGTTTAAAATTTGTCTTTTACCCTAATATTAATAATCTACATACAATAAAAATAATAAGAACCATAAAACTGGAACTTTATATCATATTTTAAATGAAAAGCTTATGTACAATTTAGTCTAACAATACAACCTTAAATTTCTATTTTTTTTTTTTTGGCCCCATTCTTTTCTTTTTTTTTTTTTATTTTCTAAGTTTTTTTTTTATTTACATTCCAAATCGTTTCCCCTTTCCCGTTTCCTCCCTCCCCGAAATTCCCATAAGCCCCCTTCCCTCCCTCTTTTCTCCATTCAACCCCATCTCGTTTCTCTGTCCTGGCGTTCCCCTACATCCAGTCTTTCCAGGACCAGGGGTCTCTCCTTCCATCTTCTTAGAAATCTATTGATATGCGAATTGTGTCTAGGGTATTCCGAGATTCTGGGTTAATATCCCCTTATCAGTGACTGCATACCATGTGTGTTCTTTTGTGATTGGGTTACCTCACTAAGGATGATATTTTCAAGTTCTGACCATTTGCTTAGGAATTTCGTGAATTCATTGTTTTTAATTGCAGAGTAGTATTCCATTGTGTAGATATACCACATCTTCTGAATCCATTCCTCCGTTGAGGGATATCTGGGTTCTTTCCAGCTTCTGGCTATTATAAATAAGGCTGCTATGAACATAGTGGAGCATGTGTCCTTATTGCATGCAGGTAAAGCCTCTGGGTATATGCCCAGGAGTGGTATAGCCGGATCCTCCGGGAGTGTCATGCCCAGTTTTCGGAGGAACTGCCAGACTGCTTTCAAGAGTGGTTGTACCAGCTTGCAATTCCACCAGCAGTGGAGGAGTGTTCCTCTTTCTCCACATCCTCGCCAACAAATGCTGTCTCCTGTGTTTTTGATCTTAGCCATCCTGACTGGTGTGAGATGGAATTTCAGGGTTGTTTTGATTTGCATTTCCCTAATGACTAAGGTTGATGAACATCTCTTTAGGTGCTTCTCAGCCATTAGATATTCTTCAGGTGAGAAATCTTTGTTTAGATCTGTACCCAATTTTTTAATAGGGTTGCTTGCCTCTCTGGAGTTTAACTTCTTCAGTTCTTTGTATATATTGGATATTAGCCCTGTGTCGGATGTAAGGTTGGTAAAGATCATTTCCCAGTTAGTTGGTTGCTGCTTTGTCATTTTGACAGTGTCTTTTGCCTTGCAAAAACTTTGTAATTTAATGAGGTCCCATTTGTCTATTCTTGATCTTAGAGCATAAGCTATTGGAGTTCTGTTCAGGAAATTCTCCCCTGTGCCCATATGTTCAAGGTTCTTCCCTAGTTTCCTTTCTATTAGTTTCAGTGTGTCTGGTTTTATGTGGAGATCCTTGATCCACTTGGAATTGAGCTTAGTGCAAGGAGATAAGAATGGGTCAATTTGCATTCTTCTGCATGTTGCCCTCCAGTTGAGCCAGCACCATTTGTTGAAAAGGCTATCTTTTTTCCACTGGATGGTTTTAGCCCCTTTGTCAAAGATCAAGTGACCATAGGAGTGTGGATTCATTTCTGGGTCTTCAATTCTGTTCCATTGATCTACATGCCTGTCACTGTACCAATACCATGCGGTTTTTAACACTATTGCTCTGTAGTACAGCTTGAGGTCCGGGATACTGATTCCCCCAGAGGTTCTTTTACTCTTGAGAATAGTTTTAGCTTTTCTGGGTTTTCTGTTATTCCAGATGAATTTTCGAATTGCTCTTTCTAACTCTATGAAGAATTGAGTTGGGATTTTGATGGTCATTTTTACTATATTAATCCTGCCAATCCATGAGCATGGCAGATTTTTCCATCTTCTGAGGTCTTCTTCAATTTCTTTCTTCAGAGACTTGAAGTTCTTGTCATACAGATCTTTCATTTGTTTGGTTAGAGTCACGCCAAGATACTTTATATGGTTTGTGGCTATCGTGAAGGGTATCATTTCACTTACTTCTTTCTCAGCCTGCTTATCCTTTGAGTATAGGAAGGCTACTGACGTGCTTGAGTTGATTTTATATCCGGCCACTTTGCTGAAGTCATTTATCAGCTGTAGGAGTTCTCTGGTGGAGTTCTTTGGGTCGCTTAAGTATACTATCATATCGTCTGCAAATAGTGATAGTTTGACTTCTTCCTTTCCAATTTGTATCCCTTTGACCTCTTTTTCTTGTCTAATTGCTCTAGCTAGAACTTCAAGTACTATATTGAAAAGATATGGAGAGAGAGGACAGCCTTGTCTAGTCCCTGATTTTAGTGGGATTGCTTCAAGTTTCTCTCCATTTAGATTGATGCTGGCTACCGGTTTGCTGTAAATTGCTTTTACTATGTTTAGATATGGGCCTTGAATTCCTGATCTTTCCAAGACTTTTAGCATGAAAGGATGCTGAATTTTGTCAAATGCTTTCTCAGCATCTAATGAGATGACCATGTGGTTTTTTTCTTTGAGATTGTTTATATAGTGGATTACATTGATGGATTTCCTTATATTGAACCATCCCTGCATCCCTGGAATGAAGCCTACTTGATCGTAGTGAATGATCGTTTTGATGTGTTCTTGGATTCGGTTGGCAAGAATTTTATTGAGTATTTTTGCATCGATATTCATAAGAGAGATTGGCCTGAGATTCTCTTTCTTTGTCGGATCTTTGTGTGCTTTTGGTATTAGTGTAATTGTGGCTTCATAGAACGAGTTGGGTAGTGTTCCTTCTGTTTCTATTTTGTAGAACAGTTTGAAGAGTATTGGGGTTAGGTCTTCTTTGAAGGTCTGATAGAATTCTGCACTAAAACCATCTGGACCTGTGCTTTTTTTGGTTGGAAGACTTCCAATGACAACTTCTATTTCTTCAGGGGTTATAGGACAGTTTAGATGGTCTATTTGATCCTGATTTAATTTTGGTATGTGGTATCTGGCAAGGAAATTCTCCATTTCCTCAAGATTTTCTAGTTGTGTTGAATACAGGTTTTTGTAGTAGGATCTGATGACTTTTTGAATTTCCTCAGTTTCTGTTGTTATCTCTCCCTTCTCGTTTCTGATTTTATTAATTTGGATACTATCTCTGTGACCTCTGGTTAGTCTGGCTAAGGGCTTATCTATCTTGTTGATTTTCTCAAAGAACCAACTCCTCGTTTTGTTGATTCTTTGTATGGTTTTATTTGTTTCTACTTGATTGATTTCAGCCCTGAGTTTGATGATTTCCTGCCTTCTACTCCTCTTTGGTGTATTTGCTTCTTTATGTTCCAGGGCTTTCAGGTGTGCCATTAAGCTGTTAGTGTATGCTGTCTCCCGTTTCTTTTTGGCGGCACTCAGGGCTATGAATTTTCCTCTTAGCACTGCTTTCATTGTGTCCCATAAGTTAGGGTATGTTGTGCCTTCATTTTCATTAACTTTCAAAAAGTCTTTGATTTCTTTCTTTATTTCCACCTTGACCAAGTTATCATTGAGTAGAGCATTGTTCAGCCTCCATGTGTATGTGGGTTTTCTTTTGTTTATGTTGCCATTGAAGACCACCCTTATTCCATAGTGATCTGATAGGAGGCATGGGATTATTTCTATCTTCTTGTATCTGTTGAGGTCTGATTTGTGACCAATTATATGGTCAATTTTGGAGAAGGTACCATGAGGTGCTGAGAAGAAGGTGTATTCTTTAGTTCTAGGATGAAATGTTCTATATATATCTGTTAGTTCCAGTTGGTCCAAGGCTTCAATTAGATTCACTGTGTCCCTGTTTAGTTTCTGCTTTCCTGAACGATCCATTTCAGATAGCGGGGTGTTGAAGTCACCCACTATTATTGTGTGCGGTGCGATGTGTGCTTTGAGCTTTAGTAAAGTTTCTTTTACGAATGAGGGTGCCCTTGCATTTGGAGCATAGATATTCAGAATTGAGAGTTCTTGATGGTGGATTTTTCCCTTGATCAGTATGTAGTGTCCTTCTGTGTCTTTTTTGATGACTTTAGGTTGAAAATCAATTTTATCTGATATTAGGATGGCTACTCCACCTCTTTTCTTGGGGCCATTTGCTTGTAAAATTGTTTTCCAGCCTTTTACTCTGAGGTAGTATTTGTCTTTGACACTGAGGTGCGTTTCCTGCATGAAGCAAAATGCTGGGTCCTGTTTATGTATCCAGTCTGCTAGTCTATGTCTTTTAATTGGGGAATTGAGACCATTGATATTAAGAGAGATTAAGGCATAGTGATTATTGCCATCTGCGATTCTTGACACAATCTTTATGTTTGAGTGGTTATCTACTTTTGGGTTTGATTCAAGAAGGTTATTATCTCATTTTTTCCAGGGTGTTGTTTCTCTCTCTGTATTGGACGTTTACACCTATTATCCGTTGCAGGGCTGGATTTGTGGAAAGATATTGTGAAAATTTGGTTTTATCATGGAATATCTTGGACTCTCCATCTATGGTGATTGAGAGTTTTGCTGGGTAGGGTAGTCTAGGCTGGCATTTGTGCTGTCTTAGTGTCTGCATGAGATCTGCCCAGGATCTTCTGGCTTTCATAGTCTCTGGTGAGAAGTCTGATGTGATTCGGATAGGTCTTCCTTTGTACGTTACTTGGCCCTTTTCTCTTACTGCTTTTAATATTCTTTCTTTGTTTAGAACATTTGGTGTTTTGATTATGTGACGGGAGGTATTTCTGTTCTGGTCCAGTCTGTTTGGAGTTCTGTAGGCTTCTTGTATGTTCATCGGCATCTCTCTCTTTAAGTTAGGGAAGTTTTCCTCCATAATTTTGTTGAAGATGTTTACTGGCCCTTTAAGTGGCAAATCTTCACTCTCATCTATACCTATAATCCTTAGATTTGGTCTTCTCATTGTGTCCTGGATTTCCTGGATGTTTTGGGTTACACGTTTTTTGCATTTTGCATTTTCTTTGACTTTTGAGTCGATGCTTTCTATGGAATCTTCAGCACCTGAGATTCTTTCTTCCATCTCTCGTATTCTATTGTTGATGTTTGCATCTATGACTCCTGATTTCTTCCCAAGGTTTTCTATCTCCAAAGTTGTCTCCCTTTGTGATTTCTTAGTTGTTTCTACTTCCTTTTTTAGTTCCTGAATGGATTTGCTGAGATCCTTCACTTGTTTGTTTGTATTTTCCTGTATTTCTTTAAGGTATTTTTGCATTACCTCTTTCAGGATTTCTGCCTGTTGACCCACGTTCTCCTGCATTTCTCTGAGTGATTTTTGTCTTTCCTCCTCATGGGAATCCATCTGTTGATCCATCGTCTCCTGCATTTCTTTAAGCAGTTCTGGTGTTTCCTTTGTAAGGTCATCTAACCGTTGATTCATTTCTTTAAGCAATTTTTGTGTTGCCTCCTTATGGGCATCCGTCTGTTGACCCATATTCTTCTGCATTTCTTTATGCAATTTTTGTGATTCTTTGTGAGTGCATCTACCCGTTGATTCATCTCATTAAGCGATTTTTGTGTTGTCTCCTTGTGCGCCTCCATCTTTTGATCCATGTTCTCCTGCATTTCTCTAAGCGATTTTTGAGTTTCCTTTGTAAGGGCTTCTAACCATTGATTCATGGTCTCCTGTAATTCTTTATTAGATTTATTTGTGTCCTTCTTGTGATCCTCTAATAGCATCATGAGAAGTGATTTTAAATCCAGATCTTGTCTTTTGGGTGTTGTGGGGTATCCAGGACTTGCTGCTGTTGGAGAGTTGGGTTCGGATGGTGCCATATTACTTTGATTTCTGTTAGTAATATTCCTACGTTTGCCTTTTGCCATCTGGATACCTCTGATGTTAGTTGGTCCTGCTGTCACTGGCTGTTGATTGGACCTCCTGTGAGCCTGCAAAGCAATTTCTGACCCCCCTGGTTTACCAGGATTCCCCTGGCACAGATTTCTGGGGCCTGTCCTGCTCCTGAGTGACTTTGGAGCCCTGATGTGCCTTGCCCCAAGTGATGTTATATTGGGGAGTCCTTGCACATCCAAAGGCTCAGTGTAGTGGATTCCTGGAGCAGAGGTCGCCAAAGGGAGGCTGGTAGGCTCCTGCCCTGTGCAGGGGTGTGTGATCTCTCCTAGAGTGGGGGGGGAGGGGGCGTCCCTCTGCCAGGCAGAAGTCCCACAGCAGAGCTGGCACGCTGGTTACTGCAGATCTGCCCAGCACTTGGGAGCCACGTACACACAAGCCGCCCGAGACCCAAGCGATATTATGCCTGTCTGTCTCTGAGCCTGGCAGTCCCAACTTCCCGGCCACTGGACAAAGATGGCGGAGTGCACTCTGCACTCTCTTCGTGGCGCTGCTCACCCTGCAGAGGCGATGGCCTACAGCAGATTTGGAACCCAGACGACCACAACGCTGTCCCGTTCTTGGGAGAAGGCGGAAGCCCCAACAGGCCGTGTCCCAAGTGATGTTATATTGGGGAGAACCTGGGTACCTGTCTCTTCAGTGCAGTCTACCGGAACAGAGGTCACGGAAAGGAAGCTGGTAGGCTCCCACCCAGTGCGGGGTCCCTCTGCCAGGCAGAAGTCCCACAGTAGAGCTGGCGCACTGGTTACTGCAGATCTGTCTGTCTCAGAGCCTGGCAGTCCCAACTTCCTGGCCACTGGAGCAAAGATGGCCTAGTGTACTCTGCACTCTCTCCATGGCACTGGTCACCCTGCAGAGGCGATGGCCTACAGCAGATCTGGCACCCAGACGACCACAGGGCTGTCCCGTTTTGGGAGAAGGCAGAAGCCCCAACAGGCCGTGTCCCAAGCGATGTTATATTGGGGAGAACCTGGGTACCTGTCTCTTCAGTGCAGTCTACTGGAACAGAGCTAAATTTCTATTAATAAACAATAATTCACACAAAACAATCTTGAATTCCTATCAGTACACAGTTATTAAAACAAAACAAACTTATATTGCTAACAATATACAATAATTAAAGCATACAACTTCAGATGATAACAACAATAACACATTAAACAGCTAAAACCATGTATCCCAATTTAAGAGATCAGAATGATTGTATTGTTATAATTACTTCATGGTGAATTGGGGCAAAGGGTTTCTGTTTGGGGCACAAGGGAAAAAATGTTTAGTTCAAAGCAGAAGAATCAGGGGGAAACTAGCTGTAGCATTTGCTGCCCAGTCTGTTTTATCCAGTTTATGTATTGTCTCACCAGTCTTTGTGTTGTCTGTTTAACCTATGAGTTGTTGGTCCAGTTTATGTCAGGAAAGCTAAAATCATATGTGGCTGACAGATTCATAAATTTATGGGGAAGGGATCTTTTACAACAATGATATATGTCATTGTTATATATAGAATCATTTCTGTATTTTAAGCTTTGTTTTTCATGTAAGGAGGAAAATAGCTTAATTTACATATTGTCTGTCTTGTCCCTGATAATTCTATTACACCATGACTGTGAGATTTAAGAATTTAGTAATGAAAACAGCCAGAGCTCCAAAGTACATGGAAACAACAACAACAAAAACAACAATAATAATAATAAATATCTTAAAACAATATTCAATAAAAAGTGCAATACAAAATTCTATGAGCTATTGTTCACTTTTGTAAGAGTGTGTGTGTGTGTGTGTGTGTGTGTGTGTGTGTACAATTGCTTACATAGATCATTGGACAGGAGATGACATCATAATTAAATATAAAAACTAAAGGGAAAAAAAAAGACTGTGTGGGAACAGGAAAAGTTCAGGGTATGTGTGTTCCTGTTGAAGATCACACAGAGGCTCAAGTGGAGATGTTCCACAGCAGTGAGAAGCCCTAGAGGCATGATTCACATGGAGATAGTGTGTATGTGTATGTGTGTGTGTGTGTGTGTGTGTGTGTGTTGTGGGGGTTAGCAGAGTATAAAGAACTGGGTTTATGTGCCATTACCTACCACAGACAACTGAGGAAATAAATTGATCAGGTTATTCCATGCCACAGTAAAACAAAGAATATAAAAAATAAAGAAAAAAATCTTCATTCTATAGAAATAAGACAAAAGATTGGAATTGCTCTGTGATCTCATACCAATTGCTCCTCCACGTGAGATGGGAAGTCACTGCACCTTACATTCTTCAGTCTCTAAAATAGAACCATATCTATATCCCTGATTATCACAAGAGTAAAGAAAGCAATATAGTGTAAATGGATTGTTTACAATGTCACATATGAAACATGCATGAGGTATTAGCAGCTTCTAGTTTTCTTCCTTTTTTCCTTCATCTTTGAGAAGTAAATTAAATTGAGTGGGGCCTGGTTACTAATGAATTTAAAATACTAAGATAAAAATAAGAAAAAACTGCCATGTTATACAAAACAATGCCCGCCCCCCCCCCGGCAGAATTGTTCAGGATCAAGACTAGTCTCAAAGCATAACATGAATTGGAAAAGAATTAAAGGATCTAAGAAAAATATTATGTCAAACTCAGTGAGGTAAAATCTAAAGAAGGAAGTTGAGTGGTGGAGATATTTCATGTATTTCATTGTTGCTAGATGTAATGAATCCATTACTTAAATGATTTTAACCAAAACATCAGTGAACATGAAAGTCAGGGTAAAATAATAAAAGGTCTCCATAACTTAAGAGAAACAGAGATTATATTAGACAGTACCTCACTCTCTCTGCATTTCCAGGATAGTTTATGCAAGATAAGGAGAAAGATGTAGCCAGATTTCTAAAATAATCTTTCCTACTTTGAATACTGCACCAACCTTTTTCTCTTTCACATACTGAGCAGTTATGTAGCATGGACTTCCTTGGAGGTCCTATGATGAGGGATAATATCTGATATAAAATATTAATATCAATATATTTATTAAACAAAATTAGGTAACAATCTCAAATGCCACCATTACAGAGAGATTTTCTTATGACAAATAACTCTAATTAGGGCTCTCTTCATGTCTCTGTTCCTCAGGCTGTAGATGAAGGGGTTCAGCATGGGAGTTACCACTGTGTACATCATGGCCATGGCAGACCCTTTTAGATTGAAATTATTACCTGATGGACATAAGTAGAGACCAATAATTGTCCCATAGAACAGAGATACCACAGACAGATGAGAGCCACAGGTGGAGAAAACTTTGTGGATGCCTTGAGTAGATCGAACCTTAAGAATAGAGGAGATGATTCTTGCATAGGATATAACAATGAGCAGGAATGGAATAATAATGATGAGCCCTCCCATGATAAGTATCATCAAATCATTAACATAAGTGTCTGAGCAGGCCAGCTTTAGGAGAACAAATATGTCACAGAAAAAGTTGAGAAGTACATTATTCTCACAAAAAGACAGTCTTAATGTAAGCAGAATTTGCATTGTGGCATGTGATGTCGTCAGTATCCACAATACCAGCACTAGACAAGTACAGACCTTGGGGCTCATGATGCTGGTGTACTGCAGAGGGAAACAGATCGCCACATAGCGGTCATAGGCCATGGCCACAAGAAGGAAACTCTCCATATCTCCAAAAACCATAAAGAAGAATATTTGTGCCAGGCAACCTCCATAAGGGATGGATGGGTCCCGGGTCTGCATATTCTGCAGCAATTTGGGCATTGTAACAGAGGAAAAGCAAAGATCAGAGAAGGACAAGTTGCTGAGAAACAAGTACATTGGCGTGTGGAGATGGGAGTCTAGTCGAATGAGGACAATGATTAGCAGATTTCCCAGGATGGTGGTGAGGTACATGGTCAGAAACAGGGCATAGAACAGGTGTTGGTGCTCTGCAGGGATGGGCAGGCCCAGGAGGAGGAACTGGGAGATGAGAGTTTGGTTGTTCATTATCATTCTTCTTCTTCAGTGTACTAATGGGAAAATATCAAGATCTCTTAAAATTTTAAAATATATATACATTACATATTCTACAACAGTGGATTTGAGAATCATAATAACCATGATCTCAGAGCTCCTAGTATCTATAAACATTACAATCATTAATAATTTTTCTCAAATTGTCTTTTACAAGTTTCTATTTCCTATCATTTTCTAGACAGTTCTATGCCATTTCTATAAAGTTTCAAACTGGACTAATTATTTTCTTTCCTATTTCCTGCTCATCCTGGGTAACTAGTTTGTTTATCTGCAATTTGCTCTATACTATTTTATATATTGATGTTCTTGAAGAATTTGTGTAAGATTTATCATCATAATTTTATACAAATTTCAAGAAAATGTCACATGCTCCATTGTGTTATATTACCATTTCAAATTCATACTTACATGTGCCTATAATATATATTTCTGCTCCACCATTAAATAATCATCTTCTATCTGTTGCCTGTATGACAGGCATCAGAAGCTCAAAAGCCCCAAGTGAAATTCATGTTTTCATTTTATTGTCACCCAAAGCATTTCTCATTCTTCCACCTCTGCAGTCTGATAGAGTGAAAAGGAACAGATTCAGAGCTATGTGAATTTTTATAAGTCAGAGCTATGTGAATTTTTATCCATTTGTTCTTGTTCATACATTGAACTGCTGTCACGCATTATTCCGTTACTCCTCCATTCTCCTATTTCATCTATTCCTCTGTGTGAGATTCTATCAGTATATGAGGATCATATCTTACTATTACTGGACACAGAAGCAGACTAAGTTCATGTCCATGTTCTGATGTCTCCAGACTCCTCTCCTTCATCATGCTTCATTTACACTGTGGAATTCAAACAAAGGCGTTCATTCACCTCTTTCCTGGTTTATTTTGAGATTTTCACTGTTGCTATGAGGATAATTGTGTTGCTCCTGTCAGTGATGCAGTTTCTCTTTCATTATCTCACAGGTGCCAGCGTTGTTCCCAAATGTTTTTCTCTTCTCACTCAATGCTGTGGTCAATCTCTTCATTTTTTAGTTCCTTCTCTATCCTTCTCCTGCCTTTAACTCCCCCTTTGTTTTCCCCTCATCTGGCCATTCTCATATATCAGGTTTATTGCTAATCACATATTCAGCTAAATGCATTGTGTATCCTATACTACTAAAGACATTCAGCCATGTTCCCTAACACCTATACATATCCCACACAATTAATACTTTGGTCACTGCTTTAAGCTATCTTCATATCTATTGTAAAGGTCACTTATGCTTTCATTTTGTTTGGTTCTTTACACTCATTCTTAATCTCCAACTAGGGTCAATGCTGGTCATGATGCATAACTTGGCCAGCAAACATCTCTTACTTGCTTCTCAAATACAGATTGCTTTAACTTCAAATGTAAAATCATTCCCATTTAAATAGAAACTCTTGAATAATTAGCAATAAGTTCTAAACCCTATACTGTTTGTCAGAGATCTAATGTTGTACTTCTGAAGTGTTAGGGTTAATCATTTGCAATCTTAATAATACTGGTGACTACAAATAATACCCCTATGTTTTAATCCACAGAATATCGTAGATATTGCTGTGGAACACAGATAGAATGAACATTTTATTAATTATAAAAAAGAAGAAACAAGTTACTCTGGAATTTTCACTTGATTCCTCAAAGCCTGTACTGTATATGATGGTGAAATTATACATCAAGTGGGTTAAACACTATTGCTGATTTGGAAAAATCCCAGATACTATGCAGATAGTCTCTAAATGGACTATACATACATTAGTAGTAAAGCAAAAATTTGTGAACATGAACACATACAGGTAATCATCATCTTCAGGAGTATGTAGTTCAGAGTTTAAGACCCACAGGTGAAAGTATACTATACAACCCTTCAGTACTACAGCATTGAACTCTACCCCACATGGATGTTCCTGTGTTGAAATAGTTTGCTATAGAGAGAAAAAAACATAATGAGTGATTGGAACGAACGTATCAATATGAATGGGCTACATGATGAACATGGAATACTAGCACAGTATGTAGAAGCCTTAGGTGACAGAGAATAGAAGAAAGTTATCATACCATGAAAACTGTCATGAATAACACGGAAATTCCAACTGACAGCAAATCACCCGCTTATTTTACTGACTGCACCCAGTTCCGCTGAAGCTAGTTAGTTTCTGGTTCATGATCCTGCTCACCTTCATTTTATTTGAAGACACAGGAATAGAATCCTCTTTATTCATCACCTATCTGAACCACCCCACCTCTGCTGCCATCCATGGGCCTTGGGTGCCCTGCATCCCAGAGGAGTACAGATCCTATATAACTCATTAAAGACATAATAATTGCCCAGGACCTTTCTGGGACCAAATTACCTCAGAGATCTCTAGAGGAAACCAATTTTATTCATTGATTACTATTTACTACATGTAATAGAAGGTAGAATTTAAATAACAACAGCAAACAATACTAATAAATAAATAGCAGCAACAAGACAGCCAGCCATAGGAAGACACATGTGCATTCCATGTTCAGGTAACCATTTTGGCTTTTGTTGACTGGAGCCCATTTTGTTAGCAGTGAAAAGGAAGAAGAGTGACTGAAAAATACAACGTATTATCATGAATTTTCTGATTATTAATAACTAAAAGTGTTTCACAAAACAAAAATTTTCACAAGACAACATCAACACTTTTTATAGTTATGGATATCAGCCTAGCCTTTAACTGCTGAGCCTTCATTTTAGCCTATCCAACAGTAGTTCTTAAGCAAATCATAGAAAACCCCCCACACTGGGAAGCATCCAAGGACAGTATCTCAATGCAGCATGACAAACTACCTGCAATAGGACTCAGACAGATATACAACCTTCTTGAAATTTTTAAATTTCATCACTCAACTTTCTATGTGTGTCAATGTGTGAAAAGAGAGGAATATGGCAAGCAGATGGCATGCTGAAGACTTCTGCAAGCCAGTTGAAAGGCAGCCCATGTCCCCATGCTGTTTAATCATTTTGTTTCTTACCCCTCTATGAAAATATTAATTGTACCCCTGCCACCATTATCCAAGATTACTTTATAACTCCATGTTGTATGATTTCAACATTGGTCACGAGGCCATAGATGGCATTTGTAATTCTTTCCTCATTATAATTTCCTAAACTTGGCTGTCACTGGTTGTATGAAATTCTGTATATAATAACAAAACAAATATTCAAACCCCAGGTAATACAGCTATTTATTGATCTAACATTTATTTGGACTCTTAGAGAAGATTGAACTTTTCTTTTCAATTATTTTCATTGATTAACTTTTGATTATAAATATGGAAATGGAAAGTATGATCTAAGAAGTTGTTCAGGTCTTTAGACACAGTGCTGACTGCATAGGCTGTATAGAACAACCAAATTTTGCTTGCCAGTCAATTGGCTTTAATTACTCTAAGAAGAATGATACCATCTACTTTGAATTCATGGTTGACATGAGAAACAAAAGTGATTGGGTCAATCCTACAAACTGTGTTCTTCACTTACATAAGTACAACTAAATCACTTTAGAATGTAAATAAAAAAATATAGAAAATAAAAAAAAGGATTTTCAATGTCATTCAAAGCATTTACATTGCAGTTTCAAACCCATATTCTCCCAAAGGATTCCTGTGCCCATTCACACATACTGTCACCTCCAACCATACACAGGATATTCCACTCTATGTGCTTACAGATTTTCCTATTCTTGATATTTCATTTGAATGTAAGCTCTTCACTGTTGGCTTATAGTTTTCTTTTTGTTTGTTTGTTTTTTGTTTTGTTTGTTTTTTCTTCTTTGTGGATATTTTCTTTATTTACATTTAAAATACTATCCACTTTCCTGGTTTCCCATCTGGAAACCCCCTACCCCCATCTCCCCTCACCCTGCTTCTATGAGGGTGCTCTCCCACCCACCTACACCTGTCACCTGGCCCTTGCATTCCCCTACACTGGGGCATCAAACCTTCATAGGACCAAGGACTTCTCCCCCCATTGATGCCCAACAAGGCCATCCTCTGCTACATATGTGACTGAAGCCATGGGTCTCTCTGTGGGTACTCTTTGGTTGGTGATTTAGTTTCTGGGAGCTCTGGGTAGTCTGGTTGGTTGATATTGTTGTTCTTCCTATGGGATTGCAAGTTCCTTCAGCTCCTTGAGTCCTTTCTCTCACTTCTCCATTTGGGACACCATACTCAGCCCAATGGTTGGCTGAGAGCATGCACTTCTGTATTTGTCAGGCTCTGGCAGAGCCTCTCAGGAGACAGCCTTAACAGGCTCCTGTCAGCAAGCACTTCCTGGCATCCACAATAGTGTCTAGGTTTGGTGTCTCCAGGTGGGTCAATCTCTGGATGGTCTCTCCTTCAGTCTCTCCTCCACATTTTGTCTCCATATTTCCTCCTGTTAGTATTTTGTTCCACCTTCTAAGAAGGACTGGTACATCCACACTTAGGTCTTCCTTCTTCTTGAGCTTCATATGATCTGTGAATTGTATCTTGGGTACTCCAAGCTTTTGAGTTAATATCAACTTATCAGTGAGTGCAAACCATGTGTGTCTTTTGTGATTTGGTTACCTCACTCAGGATGATATTTTATATGTTCATCCATTTGCCAAAGATTTCATGAAGTCATCATTTTTAATAGCTGAGTAGAATTCCATTGTGTATATGTACCACATTTTCTGTATCCGTTTCTTTGTTGAAGGACGTCTGGGTTCTTTCCAGCTTCTGGCTATTATAAGGCTGTTTTAAACATAGTGAAGCCTGTGTCCTTGTAATATGTTGAAGCACCTTTTGGGTATATGCTCAGGAGTGGTATACGCTGGGTTCTTAGATAGTACTATGTCCAATTTTTCAAAGAACCTTGAGACTGATTTCCAGAATGGTTGTGCCACCTTGCAATCCCACCAATGGAGGAGTGTTTCTCTTTCTCCACATCCTTGCCAGCATCTGCTGTCACCTGAGCTTTTGATCTTAGCCATTCTGACTGGTGTGAGGTGGAATCTCAGGGTTGTTTTGATTTGCATTTCCCTGATGACTAAAGATGTTGAACATTTCTTTAGGTGCTTCTCAGTCACTTGATATTCCTCAGTTGAGAATTCTTTGTTAAGTTCTGTATCCCATTTTTAATAGGGTTATTTGGTTTTCTGGGGTCTAACCTCTTGAGTTCTTTGTATATATTGAATATTAGACCTCTATCTGATGTAGAATTGGTAATGATAAGGGTTCTCAAATGTTTCACATTCCCTCTAGCCCACCATCCACCAGTGGAAAGGGAAGATTAATAGAGCCAAGGGGGATGTGGACCTGTTTAGAAAAGTTATGTGAAGCAAATCCAATATGGCTTGTCAGGATATCAGCAGTTCAGTTCACACCAATCAGCAGTGGTGGGCCAATCCACTTACAAATGCCATTCAAAAATCAGCAACAACAGGTTGATCCAAACAGAAACTTGAAGGCTCTGCCAATTTCCTGAGTCTGCAGAAGCCATGAAAACTTTCAGAACAACACGAGTAGTTACTTGGTGCATATCTCTCTATAAAGTCATGACAAATGATACCCAGCAAAGAATGGTACAACATGCCAGTACCATGCAGAGTCTTTAGTGAAGGTCAGCATCAGTAAATCCCAATGATGACCAGCAAATAATGTTATGGGATACAACTACAATACAACAGTGTCCACTGCCTGCTGGGTTACATTTATACCCTTTCCAAACATCACTTGTTTCTCTCAAGTGTCTACTCTAGCAAAACATCACAAGCCTTTTTCCAGGCTGTTTCTAGGAAAAACAAACAAACAAAAAAAAAAACCTCATGTCTGTTCTAAGTCTAACATCCTCCCACGTGTCTGCTTCAGGAAAAACTTTCAAAAGACAGCTTTCAGAAAAACATCACATAACACAACTGAGTGTCCAAAGAAACAGAAATTTCCACTTTACTTCATGGTTAGCTTCTTTCTATTAGCATGTTGTCAGGATATGCCTATATAGTTCTTGTGACCATGATTGACTTTTTATTCTTAAATAATATGTCATTGTACAGATGTGCCATGATTATTTGCATAATAATTTGTTGATGGTTCTTTCCACTTGAAAGATAAGTAGCATTTCTGTGAATATTAATATACACCATTTGTTTGAATCATTGTATGCATGTACCTAGTCATATGGTAATTATACATTGAAAGGAAGTTTTCTCATTTTAATTTTTAGCTAAATTTAAATGAAAAATTATTCTTATTTATATTAGCCTACAAGGGAGTTCAATTCTTTAGGACATTTTTATTTATACTCAATGAGTTAGTTATCTATCTACTCAACATCACTTTTACCCCAATGCTCTGCTCCCCATTTCTGCATTAAACCTGCTGGAATTTGGTATTCACACTTGCACTTTCAAATTACATATATTCTGTTACCCTTGTACATGTCTCCCTAAAGGCCTCCATTATCCTTTTTTATGAGCGATTTTTATTCTTTTCTTTTACATTTAATCACGCATGAAAACAAATATGTAAAGATTATTAATGGGGCTAGAGAAATGGTTCAGTGCTTAAGAGTACTTGCTAGTCCAGATTCATTTTGCATCACTAATTGGGTGGCTCACAAACATTTGTAACTCCAATTCTGGGAAATCTAACACCCTCTTTTGGTCTCTGTGGGCACTAGTAATACAGGTGTTGCACTATTTACATATATAAAGGTAAAAAGTCTTACACACTCAGAATGAAAATAAATGGCTCTTTCATATTAATGATCTGAATTATGCTTTGGTGAAATGATGGGTATATGTTCTTTTCTAAGCTCCAGAACTTTGCTACTGCCAGGTAGTTGGCTCTGTAGATACATGTACAACACAACTTTTGTACCTGGATTAGTAACATGTACATAAGTACATATTTTCACTTAATTCATAATATTTAGGCATCTAAGATGAATCAACTTCCTCTCAATAGCAAGTAGAGCATCAATAAACATTGGCATCCAAGTAGTACTGGAAAAGATGTAAGTACTTGCAGCATATCCTGGGGAATACAAGATAATGTAGTAATTCCATTTGGGGTTTTATAAAGAAATGCCCATATTAAAATATGTACTGTTTGCAACTGTTTAAACATTGGTAAACTGTGTATAAGGCCTCTTCCCAAAATATGGTGACATTTGTATTCTTGACGATGGCCTTTCTTACTAGAGTGGAATAAATTCTCAAGTTAGTTTTCATTTCCTTTGTGGTAAGGGATGTTGAATACTTGAAAACTTATATATTGGCCATTTGCGTGTCTTCTTTCTAGAACTCTCAATATATTTTCTTTTGTCTGATTTTATTGGTCGTCTTGTTTTCTTCTTCAGGTTTGTTGTTGCTGTTGTTGCTGTTGTTGTTGTTGTTGTTGTTTGTATATCCCTAATATTAACCTTCTGTCAGATGTGTACCTGCCAAGAATTTCCTCATGAAAGTCACATGGGCCATTTCAACAGAAGAATGGTCATGGGACTGGTGAAGCAGAGAATATTCAAACCCTAGAAATCCAGCAATCTCAGAATTCGAGACCAGCAGCAGTAGAGCTAACTCCCTTCTTGTTTCCTTGCCTGTTTTGGGATACTTAATCAGGACCCCAACTAAGTGAACAAGAGTCACAAAGTGGCCGGATATAAAGTCAACTCAAGCAAGTCAGTAGACTTCCTATACTCAAAGGATAAGCAGGCTGAGAAAGAAGTAAGAGAAATGATACCCTTCACGATAGCCACAAACCATATAAAGTATCTTGGTGTGACTCTAACCAAACAAGTGAAAGATCTGTATGACAAGAACTTCAAGTCTCTGAAGAAAGAAATTGAAGAAGACCTCAGAAGATGGAAAAATCTGCCATGCTCATGGATTGGCAGGATTAATATAGTAAAAATGACCATCTTACCAAAAGTAATATACAGATTCAATGCAATCCCTATCAAAATCCCAACTCAATTCTTCATAGAGTTAGAAAGAGCAATTCAAAAATTCATCTGGAATAACAGAAAACCCAGAATAGCTAAAACTATTCTCAAGAGTAAAAGAACCTCTGGGGGAATCAGTATCCCGGACCTCAAGCTGTACTACAGAGCAATAGTATGGTATTGGTACAGTGACAGGCATGTAGATCAATGGAACAGAATTGAAGACCCAGAAATGAATCCACACTCCTATGGTCACTTGATCTTTGACAAGGAGCTAAAATCATCCAGTGGAAAAAAGATAGCCTTTTCAACAAATGGTGCTGGCTCAACTGGAGGTCAACATGCAGAAGAATGCAAATTGACCCATTCTTATCTCCTTGCACTAAGCTCAATTCCAAGTGGATCAAGGACCTCCACATAAAACCAGATACACTGAAACTAATAGAAAGGAGACTAGGGAAGAACCTTGAACATATGGGCACAGGGGAGAATTTCCTGAACAGAACTCCAATAGCTTATGCTCTAAGATCAAAAATAGACAAATGGGACCTCATTAAATTACAAAGTTTTTGCAAGGCAAAAGACACTGTCAAAAAGACAAAGCGGCAACCAACTAACTGGGAAATGATCTTTACCAACCCTACATCCGACAGAGGGCTAATATCCAATATATACAAAGAACTCAAGAAGTTAAACTCCAGAGAGGCAAGTAACCCTATTAAAAAATGGGGTACAGAGCTAAACAAAGAGTTCTCACCTGAAGAATATCTAATGGCTGAGAAGCACCTAAAGAGATGTTCATCATCCTTAGTCATTAGGGAAATGCAAATCAAAACAACCCTGAGATTCCATCTCACACCAGTCAGGATGGCTAAGATCAAAAACACAGGAGACAGCAGTTGTTGGCAAGGATGTGGAGAAAGAGGAACACTCCTCCACTGCTGGTGGAATTGCAAGCTGGTACAACCACTCTGGAAAGCAGTCTGGCGGTTCCTCAGAAAACTGGGCATGACACTCCCGGAGGATCCGGCTATACCACTCCTGGGCATATACCCAGAGGCTTTACCTGCATGCAATAAGGACACATGCTCCGCTATGTTCATAGCAGCCTTATTTATAATAGCCAGAAGCTGGAAAGAACCCAGATGTCCCTCAACGGAGGAATGGATTCAGAAGATGTGGTATATCTACACAATGGAATACTACTCTGCAATTAAAAACAATGAATTCACGAAATTCCTAAGCAAATGGTCAGAACTTGAAAATATCATCCTTAGTGAGGTAACCCAATCACAAAAGAACACACATGGTATGCAGTCACTGATAAGGGGATATTAACCCAGAATCTCAGAATACCCTAGACACAATTCGCATATCAATAGATTTCTAAGAAGATGGAAGGAGAGACTCCTGGTCCTCGAAAGACTGGATGTAGGGGAACGCCAGGATAGAGAAACGAGAGGGGGTTGAATGGAGAAAAGAGGGAGGGAAGGGGGCTTATGGGACTTTCGGGGAGGGAGGAAACGGGAAAGGGGAAATGATTTGGAATGTAAATAAAAAAAAAAACTTAGAAAAAAAAAAGAACAGCATTAGTAGTAAAAACTGCATGGTATTTGTATAGAAACAGACAGGTTGATCAATAAAATAGAATTGAAGAAGCAGAAATATACACACACACCTATGTATATTTGATCTTTGACAAAGAAACCAAAACCATACAAAGGAAAAAAAGAAAGCACCTTCAATAAATGGTGCTGGTCTAACTGGTGGTCTACATATAGAAGAGTGCAAATTGATCCATAACTACCACCTTGTACAAAGATGAAAACCAAATGAATCAAAGACCTCAACCTAAAACCAGATACCTTGAATCTAATAGAAGAGAAAATGGGAAACAGCCCTGAATGAATTGGTACAGGAGAAATTTTACTAAATAAAAACACCAAAGGCTCAGGCTCTAAGATTAGAAATTCACAAAGGAAACCTCATGAAACTGAAAAGCTTCTCTAATGCAAAGGAAACTGTCATTAGGAAAGAACAGTACCCTAGAGATTGAATAAAGGTCTTCAATAACCCTTTATCCGACAGTGGGTCAATATACAAAATATACAAATAACTCAAGAAGTTAGACTCCAAAAAAGCCAAATAACTTAATTTTAAAATGGGGTACAGAACTAAGCAGAGAATTCTCCACAGATGGATCTTGAATGGCTGAGAAGCACTTACAGAAGTGTTCAACCTCCTTAATCATGAGGAAAATATAAATCAAAATGAACCTGAGATTCCACCTTATACCATTCAGAATGACTAAGATCAAAATCAGAAGTGACAGCACATGCTGGCAAGAATGTGTTGAAAGAACAAAGCTCCTCTATTGTGGGTGGGATGGCAAAATGGTAGAACCACTTTTGAAATCAATCTGGCAGTTCTGCAGAAAACTAGAAAATTTCTATATCAAGACCCTGGACATACACCCAAAAGATGTTCTACTATGTTCATATCAGTCTTATTTGTAGTAGCCAGAATCTAGAAACAACCTAGTTATTCTTCAGGCAAATAATGGATACAGATAATGTGGTTCATTTACACAATGAAATACTATTCAGCTATTTAAAACAAGGACATCATTAATGTTGCAGACAAATAGATGGGACTAGAAAATATCATCCTGAGTGAGATAGGCCAGACCCAAAAGGACATGCTTAGTATGTATTTCACAATCAGTGTATATTGGCCAAAAAGTTCAGAATACTCATTGAAACAATGACCAAAGAAAGCTTAACAAGAAGGAACACCCAAGTGTGGATGCCTGAAACTCACTTAGACTGGGGACCAAAATAATCATGGGAGGCAGAGGAAGAGGAGAACCTGGGTGAGAAAGGGAAGGGAGTACGGAGAAAGGGGCCAGAATCAGGTATGGAGGAGACAAGAGTGCATAGGAGTGACCTCTAGAAAATCTTAGAGACCTAGGATTTGAGAGGCTACCAGGACTCAGGATGACATTAGCTGAACAACAGTGGGGAGAAGGAACCCAAAGAGACCATCTGGGTTAGAGTAGATAGACATAGTCCCCAGTTGAGGTAAGGTACCACCCACCAATTTTCAAAACTTTTAACCCAGATTTGTTCCTGTCTAAAAGAAATGCAGGAACAAAAATGGAGCAGAGACAGAAAGAAAGGCCATGCAGTGAATAGCCAAACTTGGGATTCAGCCCATGCACGCACACCAAACACTGACATCATTACTGAGGACATATTGTGCTTGTAGACTGGAGTCTGCCATGGCTGTCCTCTGAAAGGATGTACCAGCAGCTAACTGAGACTCACACAGATATTTTTAGACATCTATTAAGGTCAAGGATCCATATGGATGAGTTAGTAGAAGGACTGAAGGAGCTGAGGGGGATTGCAACCCCATAAGAAGCATAACAGTGTAAACTAATCCAGATCCTTCCGAGCTCCCAGAGACTAAACCAAAACTAAAGAGCATACATGGGCTGATCTACTGCCCTGGGCATGTATGTAGGAGAGAACTGCCTCTTCTGGGCCTCAGTGGGAGAAGCCCCAGGGAAGAGGGATACTGGTGGGAGTGAGTGAGTAAGAATCTGGGTGAGCACCCTCTCAGAGGTGGGGGATGAGGAGGTGAAGAACTCATGGAGGGGGCCCAGGAAGGGGGTAACTTTTGGAATATATATAAATAAAATAATTTAATAAAAAAGAAAAGAAAGGAAGTTATTTGGACAAGTTACTCTTTAACTCATAGGCCTCTCAGTGGCCAGGGATGAACCTCAAAGTGTTAACTCTTCCTGAGCCAGAAAGAAAGGGATAGGGAGAGAGAGGGAGGGAGAGAGAGAGAGAGAGAGAGAGAGAGAGAGAGAGAGAGAGAGAGAGAGAGAGAGAGTGAGAGAGAGAGAGAGAGAGAGAAGAGAGAGAGAGTCACTTACACAGAGACATGCAGAGTGGATAAAGAAGAAAAGGACTACACAGGGCTTTTATTTTTACTCTCAGCTTTTTGTAACTTTTAGACAAAAAGTTCTCTATGTAAAAAAATCTACCTCATACATAAAATGTTCCCCAAAAAGGGAGTTAAAAAGGATGTCCATAGTAAGCTTAAAGCAGTGTTTCATTCTATAATCTCATTATAAAATCAAAGCAGCAGTTTCATGGGACCTTGCTTTATCATACTGCACACCTAAGTCCTCATCCTTAGACCTGACCTAGAATGAACAGTTTTCCTTGATCACAAATATGTCCCAAGCATATTTCTCTTCTTAGTGCAATTTATGAAAACTCATTGGATTATATATTATGCATCCTTTACCTACTATTCTATGAAAGGGAGACATTCTGTTCTTGATTCTAAATTTATTACATCTTTTTGGGGGGAAAAACTAACACCATCTCCTTAAATTTTCTTCCTAAAATTATTTGAATCAAACAAGGAATTCTAAAATGTCATCAATTCATCTAAACAGCATTAATTCTTGAAAGTTCATCTTCAGGTTGATCTACAGGAAATTTGCCAATAGAGTGGGTTCATGCAAAGGAATCATTGGGCTATGTAATAGTAGCAGGATAGTCATATCAGCAGCAAAAAGCAAACCTGGAACAAAGGCTCTAGGGCTGTGCCTCTTCAGAGTATGCACATCACAGCCATGCTAAATGGTGGGCCTTATCCAGAAAATTCAATTGTTTGCTGTAGCCTTTCCTAGATGCCTTCTGTCACATATAATACATCCTATCCCTAAATGAGAAAAATTTATATGACATTAATTACATATAGGAAATAAATTACATGCACATCGCATATACATATATATTAAGTGATATATATATATACATATATATATATATATATATATATATATATATATATATACAGTTATAGAACTTCAAAATTTTAAAGCTTCTGAGTTTGGTTAAAATTTAATGTTCTCTCAAAACATTTATTTTTCTTAATTTTAAAGTTTTTAGATGTATACAATTCATCTTCACCATATCTTTCTCAGTACCTTATTTCCAACTCTTTTGTCTTCCTCCCCTGTACAACTCTCTTATAAACTAAGGCCATTATTATTATTAATTTCTATTGATAATAATAATTATTATTAGCATTATTTTATAAACCAAAGTGCAATTAATTTTGCCGATATGCAAATGGTGTGGGGTTATCAAGTAGTATGTGGGCAACCTGACAATGTCCACCCCTCTCCACAGAAAAAATACTCTCCTTTTCCAAGCAGCTGTCAACTGCCAAGAGCTCCTCAGCCAGGAGTGGGGCCTGAGGTTCCCCTCCTGCTTCCATGCTAGACTATTTTGAAATTTAAAATATAAGTACATCATGTCTTCTCTTCCATTCTTCTGTCATACTCCTCCTATACCTGACACCAATCCCAAGTTCACAACTTCCTTTTCTTTAATCTTTGTTGTTATACATACACATAAGCAAATCTACATATAAATACAAACCACTGAGCTCATTTAGCATTGATGGCATGTTGATGCATCTAAGACTGAACACTTTGTATTGGATAACCCATCTGAGGGCTCAACACTTCAGAACAAGAATGCTCCCCCACTTTCTGCAATTGTCAATTACCCATAGCTCTTCATCTAAGGGTATGATGTAAACTTGGTTGGAATTGATCAAACTGGACATTTTAACTGGCTTGATCTTGAATGAGATTTGTTCAAATGAGCACTATCACTGTAAGTTTATGGTTGCAACCGGTCTGTCTTCACCAGAGATCAGCATCTCACAATTCTTCACTCTATTCACTTCCTCTTTGTAACTGCCCTCAGTTACATCAAACGGGTTACCTGGAATGGAAGCTGGGGATGTATGGGAAGACAGCTAGAGAAGACCGAGATCAAGACAACAGGTGCTGATCAAGGTCCCAAGGTTTAATGGAGGACTCAGAATTTAAAGTTTCAGGCGAGACTCCTCCCCCAAATTCCAATGTCTGTTCAGAACTAGTCTGACTGCTCAGCAGGCAGTGACTCCACTGCTCAGGTGGCTGGGTGGGTCACCTGCTTAATTCAGGAATTTGTAGATCTTGAGGAACAATGAACTTCACCTTGCTCCAAGTGCTCCACCCCAGGTGGTGGTGGGGGGGGGATTATAGCTACCACAGGTCTGGAATTCCTGCTCAAGGTCTGGGAGGGAAAGGCACCACACCTCTTCCAATCTTTCTACCTCTTTTTCCATGATGCTCCCTGAGCCTTGGAGAAGGGATGGTCCATATAGTATCCCTCTATAGATGCATATCATAGTCATTAATTCTCAACCATTGAACATGTCTGTGACTCAGAATTAACTAATGTTAAAAAACATAAATAAGCAGAAGTCCCTGACTGTTTGCCATACAGATTTTAAGGTATCTGAAGGAAATTTCACTATGAAATATCTGCTCTTTACATTTGTCTCGTATGTAAATTAACCTACACAGTTGTGTACACCAAAAATTCATTCATTTTCTGTTGTTGAATAATGTTTCATTGTATGAGTATAATACATTTTATTTCTCTGATCTTCATTTGGTTGATCATTCTATTTGTGACCATTAAACAATGTATTTTCAGGAATAATAAAAACAAAACCAAGGTTTTGAATCCCACAACTTGTTGTAGCTATGTGTCGAGGTGAATAATTTCTGATTCATATGGTGACTTTATGGTCAATAAACCACAGGCCAACAATAATGTTTGGGAGTTCCATCCCACAAAGGGTAATACTGTTCATCTCAGGATGACCTCACAGAATCCCACCTTGCACCTCAGGCTGAGCTCACAGGGTCTTACTGTACAGTGAGCAAGGCTAACCTCTCATAGTTTCACTGTGCAGTGAAGCTGATTTGTCAGGGTCACACTGTGCAGCTGGGCTGGCCTCACATTTACATTGATGATTCTGCATGAACTGCATGTGTGCTGGGATCACAGGCATATTATCACACCTGGCCTGATTTCTAGCATTTTTGTTTAATTTTTCTGTTAACTGTTCTTGTTCCTTACCTTTCCTTCTCTTTACAACACTTCCATTTCCACATATCCCATCTTCTACATTACATATGGTATTCATCACATTGTATTATGTTAATACAATTTTGTGTTTTTATATGTAAGTTAAATTTCTGAAAACCTTTAAATATACAGATGTTCTAGCCTAGAATTTTGCACTGTGGTATTTCTTTGTATTATTCAGCAGAGCATTTGTTTCCATTCTATAGTTATTATACATAATGTCATTACTATTGAATATAGAATTTATTTCTGTCTTTTAAATTTCATTTTTTACATGAGGAAGAAACAGACTTAATTTACATACTTCTGTCATGTCTCTGATGATTATATTATATTGTGACAATGAGATTTCAGAGTTTAGCTATGACAACAGCAGGTGCAATCTTAACTGTGTAAGAACTGCAACACTAAATATTATAAAACAATATTCAATAAAAAGGTAAAAGTCAAAATTCTATGATGAGCTATTACCCAATTTTGCAAATGTGTGGGAGCGTGTGTGTGTGTGTGTGTGTGTGTGTGTGTGTGTGTGTATGTTAGTGTGTGCATGTGTGTACAGAAGAGTGGCTATGCAGATTGGTGGCTTGGAGATGACCTCAGAATTCATGAAACAGGATAAAGTATGAAGAGAAGATTGTTTGGAAACAGAAGAGCTCAAAGTGTGCATATTTCTATTGACGATTATACAGAGGCTCACGTGAGTATTTACCCCAGGCAGTGGGAAGCCCTTAGAGTAAAAAATGGCTTCACATAAAGATGATGTGGCAGGGGATAGTGGACAGTAGAGTATAAACAAATGGATTTGTGTGTCATTAAGTACTAAGGACATCTGAGAAAATGAGTGGACCAAAGTTATTCCATGTGACACGGAATAAAATAATCCCAAAAATATAAAAAAAGAAAAAAAATCTTCTACCTATAGTAATGAGATAAAAAGTAGAATTTTTTTATGTTCTCATACACATTAACACATTGCCCCTTCATGTGAGATGAGAAGTCATTAAACCTCATAATATTCAGTCTAAGGAAAAGAACTTTCTCTACCTCTTTGATACTGTCACAAAGTATAAAAAAAGTTATCCACTAAAATATATCAAAATCAATATGACAGAACCTGTAGGAAAGTCTAGAAGGAAGCTGGCTAGTGAAGAGATTTCATTATTATCCAGTATCATAAATCCATTAATTAAATTATTTCAACTGATATATCTGTGAATATAGAAATCAGGGCAACATGATAAAATTTTGCAGTAATGTAAGGGAACAGAGATCATATTACACAGTTTCTCATACACTGCATTTCTAGGACTGTTTATGCAAGGTAAGGAGGAAGTCCAAGACATATATCAAAAACAATATTTCTTACTTTGATTACTGCACCAAACTACTTCCCTTTCATGTATTCAACTGTTATATACCATAGACTTCCTTATAAGTACTATGACTAGGGACAATATCTGATATAAAATATCAATATCAATACATTTATTACATAAAATTAGATAACAATCCAAAGTACTGCTATTACAGAGAGATTTTCTTACTGCAGACAACTCTTATTAGGGCCCTCTTCATGTCTCTGTTCCTCAGGCTGTAAATGAAAGGGTTCAGCATGGGAGTCACCACTGTGTACATCATGGCCATGGCAGTCTCCTTTACAATAGAATTTTTACCTGATGGACACAAGTAGAGACCAATAACTGTCCCATAGAACAGTGATACAACAGACAGATGGGAACCACAGGTAGAGAAGAACTTATGGATGTCCTGAGATGGAACCTTGAAAATGGTCAAAAAAAATCCTTACATACGACATACCAATGAGTAGAAATGGAATAATACTGAAGAGCCCACCCATGATAAATATCATCAACTCATTAACATAAGTGTCTGAGCAGGACAACTTCAGAAGAGCAGAAATATCACAGAAAAATTGGAGAATCACATTCTTCTCACAAAAAGACAATCTAGCCATGAGCAGTGTTTCCAGCAGGGCATGAGACGTTGTCAGCATCCACAGTACTAGCACTAATGAAGCACAAAACTTGATGCTCATGATGCTGGTATAATGCAAAGGAAAGCAGATGGCCACATAGCGGTCATAGGCCATGGCCACAAGGAGGAAGCTCTCCAAATCTGCAAAAACCATAAAGAAGTACATCTGCGTTAGGCAGCCTGCATACGATATGGATGGTACATGGCTCTGCATGTTCCGAAGCAACTTGGGCATTGTGACAGAGGAAAAGCAGAGATCCGAGAAGGACAAGTTGCTGAGAAAAAAGTACATGGGTGTGTGGAGATGGGTATCCAGTCGAACAAGAATAATGATTAACAGGTTTCCCAGGACGGTGGTGAGGTACATGGCCAGGAACAGGACATAGAACAGGAGATGATACTCTGATGAGATGGGCAGACCCAGGAGGAGGAAGTCCAAGATGAAAGTTTGGTTGTTTCCAGTCATGCCTCCAATGACTTTAAGAAAAAAAATTACATTTCTTTAAACTCGCAGTGGTTGAAATTGTATGAGATTATAGATCAATTCCACTCTTTTATCTCACTTGATTATTTAAAAAGAATTTTCCTTTATTGTTCACATTCTTTACTTTTTGCATTCTTTCCATCACTATGTCATGGAATAACCTTGGTCAATTTATTTCCTCGATTATCCTTGGTAGATGGTAACATACAAAACAAATCCTGTACTGTACAGTCTGTTGAAACCTCCCCTCAACATCCATATCTACATTTCAATGAAAACGGACATGGTTTGTGACACATAAGGTATGTTGGATGCTCTATAGTAATTAATCTTACGCTCATCAAAGTAATTGTCATCTCTACATTTAAATATGTTAAGTCTTTATCCTCATGTTGCCTTAGCATTTTCTACTATTCTAGTATTGACTTAGCACGTTTAATTGCTTCTGATATCAAAAATATATTAACATTAATATTTCCTTCATTCTTGCCTGAGACATATACTCAAATTTAAAGAAAAATTTATATTAAACCCATAAAGTTATTTTCTTCAATAGCCTCAGAATATAAAGTTACTAAACTTAACCTTTTAAAATAAAATTTTTATATTTTGTGACTAGCTGCAAAGCTGCAATCATGTACTTATTGAGTGTATGCACAAGAGCAAAGTGCAATGCTCTTTTTAATAATACTAATGACTAATATTTTATGCATCATGTGATTCTTCTATATTCATATGATATTCATATCCATATTCATATGTTTCTGCTGATAATTATGTAGAAAAACACATACAATGAACATTTTATAAAGTATCAGTTAATTTTAATCCCTCCTTTAATTTCATGTTCAGATATTCACAACTATCAAGACAGTTTTTATAGGAACTGGTCTAAGTCTTAATAGCAATTTTTGGCAAATTACAGTTGTAAGTATTTCTATGAAGATATTTTATTATTTTTTAAGATTTTGAATTAGCTATTAACATATCAGAGTGAAGTAACTGACATTTCATAATGTGGCAAGCCTCATGTGAGGAGTTAATACATAAAAAAAGAAAAACTGCACAAATATAAGGAAAATTTTGCACCTATCTTCTCAGAATTACTTGTATTCTGTGAATGAGTAGGGCCCATGTTTTATGTAGGCTTACAAGAAGAGATTACAAAGTAAAGATCCCTTCTAATGGTTGCTGCTGCAGACCTAATGGACTTTACTTCTTCAGTTGTAAAACTCATAATTTTTGCCTAAATAGCAGATAAGTCTATCCCATGGAAATAGTTCTAGCAGTTATTATATAATATGTTCACCTGGAATTCTCTGAAAACCCTGAGTCTGGTTTTCAAGCTCATACTCAATTTTAAGAATGGATACTTAGGTAATGTGAATACTCTTGTACATGGGTTGCAGTAATGAGCAAGTACATACACAACTTGAAATTGTAGATTTTTGAGCTCTTTTTATAGATTTCTATGAAGTTTACTAATCTACTAAAACTAAAGACTTACTAAACAAAGGCCTAAACACTCCAGCATTGCCCCTACTCTAAAGAGTTGTTAATAGGTTGAAATAGGGAAAATACCTAGTAAGTAAATATACTAAAACCCATAACTAGCAAAGTTATTATTAATGTAATTATGGAACAAAGTATTTCTAAAATATTTCAAAGTGTTGTAAAGTATCAAAGTGGCAAAAAAATAATATCATACCTGGAATCTGCTAGTGATACTATCATAAAACTGGAAGTACAAGATCTATAGTTTGGAGGACAGTAAGGCACTTCCTGAAAATTTAACTAGAATGACTAAAGGTGTATTTTGGTTCATGCTTCAGATCCTGGTCAAGTTTATTTATTTTAAGAACAGGAAAGAACATCCTTTGCCATCAACATCTTCTTACATGTCTCCCTCTAGCCATCTATGAACCCAAAGGGCTCTGCATCCCTGAGGAATCCCAATCTTGTGCAATTACCCAAGACCTATATAGGACCAATTTGTCAAAGCCCTGAGGTGGGGGTAAATGATAATCACTGATCACTCCTTAATGTACTTAGTGGGAAGGTGTAAATAAAGAGAAAATCAGATGCATACTTAGCATTGGCCTGTTTATGAAATTGACAGAATTTGTGAGTAATTCAGCCCAAGTTTTGATAAACTAAGACAAAGCTATTTGAAAACCACTGAAGTAATATGAATGCTGTTTTGAGCTAGACTATCAATTTGTGGGAATGGTGTTGTTCAGAGCATTCTTTTGTTACTCTCTAAATCTTGACATGCCTCTTCTTTCATTTCTTATTCTTGTGAGTTAGGCAGATATTTTTCATTTTAAGCATGAATAATGACTTACTTATTATTCTTTAAAAATCAGCATTTTGGTTTTTCTTTTTTACCTCTTTTGATATTTGTTTTCAATTTCAACTGGTTGATTGTGTGTGTGTGTGTGTGTGTGTGTGTGTGTGTGTGTGTTTATCTTCTCTGCTTCTTTTAACTTTAAGATATATTTCCTTTTCTAGGTTCCTAATACAATTAACTTTAGGTCTTGTTTCTTTTGCAACGTTTGTATTCTGTGGTATTAATTTCACTCTAAATTCTATTTTTTCTGTTTCCCCAAAAATTTCAATAGTTGCCTTTTTCTATGTATCAAGTTCAATGTATTTTTAAGTCCTGGAAATTATATACATTTATCAAGGTATAGCATGGAACAAGAAAAAGAACTAAACTATTTATGTATTTGGTTGTGTGATTTTGTTTGTTTTTTTTTTTTGTTTGGTTGGTTGGGTTTGTTTTGTTTTGTTTTTTCGAGACAAGGTTTCTCTCTGTAGACCAGGCTGGCCTCGAACTCAGAAATCCGCCTGCCTCCGCCTCCCAAGTGCTGGGATTAAAGGCGTGCACCACCACTGCCCCGCTGGTTGTGTGATTTTGGTGGTTTGAATATGTATACCTCCCACCCCATTGAATCATGTGTTGGAATGTATGGATTTTACAGTGCCACTAACAGGAGCTGTGGTCTTGTTAGAAGAAATGTGTCACTGTGGAGACAGGATTTGAGGTCTCATATATATGTTGAAGCTATATTATGCTCAGTGTGGACTCCAGCATCCTCATGGCTGCCTACAGAAAACAGTCTCTGCCTTCAGACCAAGAAATAGAACTCATGACTCCTCTACAAAATATGTCTGAACATTGCCATACATCTTACCATGATGATCATGGCCTAAATTACTGAAATTGCAAGCCACCCCAAATAAATGTTGTGCTTTATAAGAGTTGCATTGATCATGGTTTCTCTTAACAGAAGAAAAACCCTAAGATAGTGTTTAAGCTATTCATGGGCAACATAGTTGTTTGTGCAGAATCCCAGAGAATCTGAAAGTGGCTCACATCTACCCATCTACCAACATCATAGGCTACAAGTATGAAAGTATATATTAATATTGTCAATCACTAAAAAGTTTATTAACATTTTGAAATACATCAACTTCTTCCTCAAACAGGTGAAGACAATACAATGTCTCAGAAAATAATTATGTATCAGGAAGTAAAGGGAAGGACACAGCAATGTGATAGAGCTTTAGGCTGCTCTGTGAGCTTCATTTGAAGATTTGCCTGAAACTCCTTATATGAGGCATTAGAAAATGGAGTTCAAGTGGTTCTCATTATGGTTGAGTAGCACCTCACAAAGAGGTCAGCAGATACAATGTAAAAATACTAGATGAAAGGAGTATTCGGAGTGATTGTGGGATAGAGGCTGGGAGAGCTCAGTTTTCATCAGAATGTACAGGACAGCCTGTCATTTCAAACTGTGAATCTCTGGAATTTTCCATTTAATGTGTCAGTTTGCAACTGTATGGAGGTAGCAGAAACCTTAAGTTTTTATTGAGGAAAAATCAGGCATGGAAGCCATTGAAATGCACTATATACATACATATATGAAGCTGACAAGGAAAGTGTTTTCTGGGGGGCATTGTGGATTTTGATGATTTAGGGAACAACACAGCAGGAAGGCATGACAGAAGGCATATCAGGCAATTGGCTGCACTGTGTCCACACACAAGAAACATAGAGGTGAATACTGGTCTTCCATACTCTAGTACTACTCTGTGTATAAAATCTATACTTTCAAAACTATAAATTATTAATTAAAAACATGAAGGCTTAGGAATTATTTTAATAATGCAACATTCCTTGACTTTAAGTATTTTCAAGATGTCATCTTATCACACACTTATTTCAGCATTCAATCAAATTACAAACACAATTCAAACATAAATTATTTTATACAAATTGATTGTGTATTTGTATAATTCATATGTAAAGACAACTAAAAATTGAAAAATGTATGTTTTGTCTTTCATGTTGTACTTATTGCTTTTATTGAAAAAATGGTTTTCATACAATATATTTGTATTATTATTTCCCTCTCACTCCTCCCAGATCCTCCCAACATTCAACTCTATAGCTTTTTCTGCTCTTTAGAGGACAAATAGGCAAGTCAAAAGAGGAAAACCAAAGGAAAAGTACAAGTAGTACATACAGTTACATAACAACATAAAATCATAAGGCACAAGGTATAAGCACAATACTAATAAGGTTTAAAAAGAAACACACCCAACAAAAAAATTTTTCTCCAAAAAAAATATTAGGTTTTTTTAAGGTTGGCCATCTACTGCTGGACATAAGGACCACACTCAGTGTGGTTTATATATGCAGTAAACTCCATTGGAGAAAACTAATTTTTCCTCTGTGACATGTTGTCAATTGGAGGTAGTTTCTAGGTTAGAGACAGATAATCATGTCCACTTAACCCTCTCAGTCCTAGCACTCCACTTGGCTTAGAGTTGTGAATGTCCTGGGCATGCAACATCATATTCTGGGAATTCATATGTATATCAGTCCTGCTGTTTCTGAAAGGCATTGGTTCCTTGGTGTCTTCCATCCCCACTGGCTCTATCAATATTTCCTCCTCCTACAATTTCCCTGGGCTCTGAGAAAAGAGATTTGCTAGGAACATCCCTTTTTAGGTCTCAGTAATGCAAGGCCTTTCAATCTCTGCACATTAACGTATTGTCCACTTGTGAGCTTCTGTTTCCATCTACCACAGGAGGAAGCTTCTCTGGTGATGGATGAACAAGATACTAATGAATGGATAGAGCAGAACATTGGTACAACTCATTAAATTGCTACATCTCTTTAGTAAAACTAATTTTTCCTAATTCTATGGCTTGTTTAGTCCCAAGTTCCTGGTAAGCAGAACAGTGTCAGAAGTAACTTCTATCTCATGGAGTCAACTTAAATAAGTGATTGCCCAATAAACTCCCACATAAGTCTCCAAATGATCCTGGCAGTTCCCCAAACAATGAATTACTCTCAACACACTGAGAGTAGGGCTCCTATATTGAGGATAACAGTCATACAACTACTGAAAATGGAGAAATTATGCTGCTGGGAGACTCTCAGAACTCAGAGGGAGAGACCCTAGATGAAATACCTTACAGTGGGGAGAGGGAACTTGTAGAGCCCACCTCTAGCAGAAAGACAGGACCAAGTGAGGGATGGGGTTGCCATCGCACACTCAAAACACTGGCCCATAATTGTTCCTTTCTAAAAGAAATGCAGGGATGGATGGAGAAGAGACTGAGGAAAAGAAGGTACATCAAGAGGCCCAAAGTGGGATCCAGCTCAGGGGGCAATCAAAAGGCATGACACTATTACTGAGGCTATGGAGTACTCACAAAAAGAGACCTATCATGACTGCCCTCCAGAAGACTTAACAAGCAGTTTAAAGTGTCAGATGCAGATATTTGCACCCAACCAATGAACAGAAGCTGCTGAGCTCTGTGATTGAATTACAGAAAAGCTGGAAGAAGCTGAGGATGAGGGTGACCCTGAAGGAGGAGCAGCAGTCTCAATTAACCTGGAACCCCAAGACCTCTCAGACAGTGGACCACCAGCCAGGTAAAATACACCAGCTGATAGGAGGACCCCAACACTTATAAAGCAGAGGATTGCTGTGTCTGGGCTTAATCAAAGAAGATGCACCTAACTCACAAGAGCCTGGAGGCCCCAAGAAATTTAGAGGTCTGGTGGGGTGGGGAATATGAGGGTGGAGATATCATCATTGAAAAAGGGGGGCAGGTAGGAGGTATCAGATGTAGAACAGTCAGAGGATGGACAAGGAGTAGAATTAAATCTGGAGTATAAAAAATTACAAAACTAAACTAAACTAAAACAAACAAACAAATGAACAAAAAGCACAAAGAATGCAAAATCATTTCAATATAGGAGTAACTCATTAGAAAATGGTCGATATTGAAGCAGGAGTGGGTGGCTGAGTGAGCCAGGGAGGAGGATGGGATAGGTGCTTTTAAGAGGGCAAATGAGAAAAGAGGATAATATTTGAAATGTAAATAAAGATAATATCTAAAAAAAGAAAATAGTTTATATTAAACACTTGTTAGAGGAAGAACGAGATATAAAAAGTGAGTGTAATAAAATTCTTTGTGATATTAAAAAAATAAATAAATAAATTTTAAAAAATAAATAAATGCCAACCCAGCCACAAAACTTTTGAGCAATAATCTGTTCTCTCTGGAATATTGTTAGGGCAAAGACAATACAGAATTGATGAGAGTAACCAACTGTCTTAGTCAGGGTTTCTATTCCTGCACAAAACATGACCAAGAAGCAAGTTGGTGAGGAAAGGGTTTATTCAGCTTACACTTCCACATTGCTGTTCATCACCAAAGGAAATCAGGACTGGAACTCAAGCAGGTCAGGAAACAGGAGCTGATGCAGAGGCCTTGGAGGTATGTTACTTACTGGCTTGCTTCCCCTGGTTGGCTCACCTTGCTTTCTTATAGAACTCAGGACTACCAGCCCAGGGTACCATTGCAACACTTACAATGGGCCCTTCCACCCTTGATCACTAATTGAGAAAATTCCTTACAGCTGAATCTCATGGAGGTATTTCCTCAAGGGTGGCTCCTTTCTCTGTGATACCTCTACCTTGTGTCAAACTGATACACAAAGCCATCCAGTATTTCTCTTTTGGTTTAAAGTTCGTGCAAAGATGAAATACATACTTAATAAATCCCTGAATCCTAGGTTGTAATGGATATTTTTAGCCATCAAATTGACTATATCTGGAATGAACTACAATCCAGAATTGGAGGAGATACCTGTGATCCTGATCTTCAGGCTGAAAGACACAATTTCTGACCTGGATCTTGGCATGGATATCTTGAGGCATAGTGCCCATGAAAAGCTTAGGCCTGGCAAGGTAGTACACGCCTTTAATCCCAGGAGCCTAAGACAAGTAGATCTCTGACTTCAAGGTAAGCCTGAGACAAAGCAAGTCCCAGATCCAGGTGTGGTGGTACACACTTATAATCTGGGCCACATCTTCTGTTGGATGCTTACATAGGGACATTGGAAGAAGGAAGATTCACTCTTCTTCAACTGCTTGCATTTACTTGTCAGCACATCTGTTGGAACCTACTTCTACAGAAGATCAGATTAAACAACTAGATTCATGGGACTGAGCAAATACTAGATTCTTGGGCTTCCCATCCACAGCTGCCCATTGTTGGGTTAGTTAGATTATAGAATGTAAGTCATCACAATAAATTCTCTCAATATAGAAAGACATTCCATAAGTTTTGTGACTCTAGAGAACCCTGAATAATAGGTAGGGTAAAATCAAATATGACTGGTCTGAAAAAGAAGCAATAACAATAAAAAGATTCCTAATTTTACTCTGCTATACTCTTAGGTCAGTGCCTTATTCAGTCATCATCACTAATGATGAGAACCTCCTACCTGTACCACACAGCAATAGATGCAGAGACCCATAGCCAGACAATAAACAGAGAGTCCTTGGAACATAAAGCTCTAAATGGAATGTTTCCACCTAATCCTTCTCCTCAGAGCTCATGGAACTCCAAAGAAAGGAAGACAGAAAGAGTAAGAGCTAAAGGGGATGGAGAATACCAGAAGAACAAGGTTCCTTTGAATCAAATGAGCAACGCTTATATGAACTCACAGAGACTGAAGCAACAAGCACATTGAAAGCACAAGTCTGAACAAGGTCCTTTATGTACATACTTTAGCTTTAAGCTTAGTATTTGTATGGGATTCCTGAGTCTGTGGGTCTCTGATTCTTGTGCCTGTACTAGAGGCACTTCTCCTCCTGTTGGGTTACCTATTCCAGCACTGATGTCAATGTTTTTTGTTTTATCCTATTATAATTGATATGGTCAAGCAAATAAAAATCAGATAATGGTTAGATACTATCACAACCTTTGTGCCACTTTTACCCCAGAATATCATGTAGACAGGTCACTGTTGTAGACCAAAACATTTATACGTTAGTGGTTACCCTTCTCCTCCAATACTGTACAGAATACCACTTAAATACCAGGAAAATATTCAGTAGGTGTAAAGGCTCTAGTAAGGCACCAATTTGTCTCTCCATAAGATATCTTTGTGTTGTTTTCAACAATAGGATATTACCTTCAGTTTATAAAGAAACTTTCAGTGCCCTGAATATGTTACATCTAATCAAGGAATTGTTCAAAGGGGCATTATGGAAACCTGCAAACCACCCAAGCTATTGCCAAAACTATTAGATGCTCTTTACAAATTGATGCTACAGACATAAAGTTTTGCTATTATTGTGCAAAAATCCTATCCACGTACAGAAAAGCACCCAGTTCACCTCTCTTGCTCTCTAAAATAACCCTTTCAAGAAGTACCACATAACTTAGAAGTTGCATAAGTGTTAGGAAAATGTCCTTTGACATCTTTCTCTGTGATCCAGATAAGTCTCAGTGCAAAAATTGGAAGTATTCAGAAAGACAGAGGTGAAGTGCTATCAAGTTCACCTGATTAAAGTGTATAGCTGGCTCTTCTTCTATGGCTAAAATAATTTAGGGACAGAGGACAGATGGTAGTATACAACACGTGCATAGTTCCCAAGTGTGTCCTCTTCTGCTGGGGAATGTCTCCACCTCCTGTCCATTCTTCACTTCTGTGACTAAAGAACTGAAATAAACTATGTTTAAAAAAAAAAGGTTATTCTATTTATGTTTCAGAGGTTTCTGTCCTGGGCAACTTGGTTTAACATTCCAGATCTAACACTGAAGTAACACATCAATAGAAGGATATGGGAGAAAACAGCTGTTATACAGAACTGTTCAAATCATGGCAACCAGGAAGCAGAGAGAGAGAGAGAGAGAGAGAGAGAGAGAGAGAGAGAGAGAGAGAGAGAGAGAGAAGATGATGATGCAACAGAAACAAGTGTATTCTTTAAATAGATGCTTGAGGTCTACCTCCTCCAAACATGTACTGCATCTTAGTTAATCCAATCTATCCATAATTCTATCACATTGTGACTCATCACTGGATGGATCTCTTGACTGGCTCAGGTTTGTAAACATACCATCATGTCTGCAAAGTCCTCTGAACACTGCATTTGCAACAAAGCATCAACACATAAGTTTGATGAGACATATCACAATCAAAGCATAATAATTCTATAAAATAATACACAAAAAGTGGGGTTGTCAGACTATGTGGGATGAATGATACTCATTAATAAAGGAAGTCTTGGATCTTATGCACAATTAAAATTGAGATTTGAACTTATACCACTGGATAAATTAGAGGTACCACATAATATTTTCAGGCAAATGTTAGTGAAATCTATAATAATCCAATGTTTATAAGACCAATAAATATGTAGATTCCTCTGGAAATAAAATTTTCAGTGTAACACTATATAAAGCATCTCTGCAGAATGTGAACCAGATAATGAATGCCAAGTGCCACAGGCACTGAGAGCAGAAGTTAATATGTCGTCTATGGACCTGTGAATGAAAAATGGAAGGAATATGATGGTGGTACATAGGTCTGTTAAGTTTCACCGGGAAAGGTAAGGAGCCATAGACTATTAAAAGATATTTACCTGAAAAAAATAATTTAACATAATTTGAAGGAGTTATTTTTCTTATCTATTGACACATAGAAAATAAGCTCATGTGCAGCTGACACTTGTTAGTAGCATGTGTATCTCTCCTAGGGCTTGTATGGAGAGTGGGCAATCTAGGAATCTCTCAAAAAGCATGTGGTTCTCATATTATGCTGCCACAAAATCTGAATAATACTAGTTTGAATTATCATACTTTTAATATATTCTAAATCATGCAGAATATTGTGCTTAAGTACTTTAGGAATCTTCCAATTTCACCTTTAACATTCCATAAAATATGTTCTAAGCATGAAAGATACCTGTCAACCCCCAATGGAATCAATGACTACACATCTACCTATGAGATTCATGCCATTACTATCCTCCCCTAAATGGAGCCAGATGTCATCAGGAGTGGATCACTCACACTTGCAGTACTCTTAATTGTTCCAGAATGGATCTAGCTAATTAATGTGTCTTTAGAGTTCAGGGCCTGAACTCTAGAGAGCAAGATCTCTCAGGCCCAAGACTGAGTATAGTAGAAGACATGAGCAGGGATAATACACAGATTATGAATATATAAGCATTACTTCCCAGATCTACAATTAATATGAGAACAGGTTCTCAGGCTGGGGTCTCAGACTTGACTGAATACATCCTAGGTGAATTGCTAAGGATGGTCTAGTTTTCCCAGATTTTATGATATTCTTCAGTGTGGAGTTATAGATTTAATATTTCTCTATTCAATATCTCTTTGTCTTTCAAGTTTTCCTATCTTCTACAAGCATGTTAACTACTTTTTTCCAGATATATTTTGATGATAATACTCATTAATACCACTACACATTATATTCTTAATAACTGCTATCACTTCAGTATAACAACAGCTCTCTAATCCACACAGGTTTTATGCAGCACTTCTTAAATTATTTTTATTTTTAAGTTATTTGAAGAAATTTCAAAAAATGAACTGATATCATATCATTCAATTCTTATGAAGAAACTAATGATCTGTAAATTTCATATTAGAAATGGAACTTCAATTTTTCTAAAGAAACTTATAATCTGTCAATTAAAAGGTGACTAAGTCCATTTAAAACAACAGTGTCCTGCCTTTGGCTGTGAATTAATAATGTAATTTAACTGAAGGGTAACATCAACATTTTAATAAATATACTGATACATTTTCACTCACATTAAATTTTCAGGCACCATCTTAGATTATTCTCAGGTGACTGTAACCAGGGGTACTTGGATTCCCAGGGCTCTGGGAAACATGAAGTGCTTTACTTCATGCAGCATTTGCACATCAACTTTCTCATCTGTGATTCCTAGTCACACTCAATACCAGAAATGCTATCTGTTCATTTTTATGGGAATCAAACTTCTGACAGACTGTGTCTGAGTTTTCAGTGAACACTTTCCTTCTCTTAATGTTGGCATTCAACTGTGAATTGCACAATGTGTACAATACTAATAGAATGACCAAGCTGAGCTGACATGTAAAATTAATGAGAACTTGGGTCATGCATATTGGAGAAGGAAGTCACACAGGACTAGCACAGAAACATTCCCACACTTAGTAAAATTACCACCATATTTTTTTCTGAGCATGTTGATATCAATGACATCAGATGGCACGAAGTATAACTATGTGCAGAGTATTGTTTCATATGGAAACACGACTAAGTCTCAAACAGAAATCTCTATGATATTGTCCCTCTGTGCAAATTATAACAGAAAGTCAAAACTAAGGGTAATGGACTAACCTGAGAAATTCTTGTCAAGGATAACTTAACAGTGGTAGAGGTTCTAATTTCATAGAGTATTGGTGTCTTTGAAAAAAACATTTCCTACTGCAAAATGCAGCTAATAATGTTAATGATATATTGGATAATTGTATTCAACTAGAAGGATGTTACTGTTACAGGTCAAAGGCAGACAAGCCTTTCCAGAATAGAGTTTACAATCTGTTGGAGTTAGTTACAAGAAGCTGACTGAAACATTGGGTGCAGTAGGATGAATATCAGACACAATGGGGAAAAGCTAGAAGTTCTCACCTACTCTAAATAGATTTGGTAGATTTATCTTTGAAAGCCAGAGCTACTGAAGTAAGTATAAAAGGTAATCCAAGAGAATAGTAGTAAACAGAAGAAATTATCAAGCAGATGGAATGTCAGCTGTGAAAAACAGAGCACAGTAAAATATACCCTAAATTTCAGCATAGTGGCAGAATATAATACAGAATATTTGTATTGCCAAATGTAACTGTGGAGATAGGGAAACATAGGCACATCAATGTGAAATATGGCACTGAAAGGCATTTATATTTTAGCATCCAAGCACTGAGAATTCAACAAACAATCCATTGGAAAGGAAGGATGATTTAATTTTTCACTATACATGTAAAGAGCAAAAAGAGCTCTTTTAGGGATGTATGGAGTTTCAGAATTGCAGAGTGAATTGAGACATGGATTCAATAGTTCAAGTGGGATAATAGTTTGTCTATATTAGTAACAATTAGTATAAAGAAAATGTAAACTTTGGAATCTATAGCATTTATTAATGGAACATAAATAGTGAAAGAACTGAATGAATGAAATACAACTCTCAGACTACAGCTTTGATCACAGATTACCTTGAATGATATGTAAGAGTGAAGAAAGATGGGAAAGAGTAGAAAGAAGCTGAATGTGGAAGTTTTTGTTTGGAATCTGCTGTGTTTACAAGGCCTGCAGCACATTCTAGGGAAAATTCATTCATCCTTAGAAATCAGAGTTCTGAGGATAAGATATAAAGAAATCCAATCTGAGTCTTAAGTTGTAACCTAAGTCATTCAACTACATGAAGTTCTAATTGCTGAAGATTTAAAATCATAAAATAAGACCATCTTCACTGAGATCCAAGGAACATTAAGATGCAAGAAACTGACAGAGGTGAGTCAAATCATAATCAATGAGGCAACATAGCCAACTCAGAAATAAGAGAAAAGCCAATACATTTTGTATCTCAGATAAAAGTAGAATTTAAAGAATGAAATATTGAAACACATATAAGAAACAAAAGAATTCATTGTTATAGATATTCTAGCTCTTTGGAATATAGAGATAATGTGATAAATATGAGATTATTGTAAAGCACTTGTCTTACATATATATTCATTTTTATTATATATTTACAGGTAGTCTACTATTATCCTTAATGATATTATAGAAAGATAGATCATGCCTGGAAACAACCAGTCTGTCGTCTCCCAGTTCCTCCTCCTGGGTCTGCCCATCTCCCCAGAGCAACAGCACCTATTCTATGCCCTGTTCTTGACCATATACCTCACCACAGTCCTGGGTAACTTCATCATCATCATCCTCATTCTTCTGGACTCCCATCTCCACACACCCATGTATTTGTTTCTCAGCAACTTGTCCCTCACTGATCTCAGCTTTTCCTCTGTCACAATGCCCAAGCTGCTGCAAAACATGCAGAACCAAGTACCATCCTTCTCCTATGCAGGATGTCTGACACAAATGTACTTCTTTTTGTTTTTTGGTGATCTTGAGAGTTTACTCCTTGTTGCCATGGCCTATGACCGCTATGTGGCCGTCTGCTTCCCCCTTCATTACACCAGCATCATGAGCCCCAAGCTCTGTGTGAGTCTGGTGCTGCTGTCCTGGATGCTGACCATGTCCCATGCCATGTTGCACACTTTGTTCTTAACTAGGTTGTCTTTCTGTGAAAACACTGTGATCCCTCATTTTTTCTGTGATCTCTCTGTACTACTGAAGCTAGCCTGCTCTGATATTCACATTAATGAGTTGGTGATATTGATCATTGGAGGTCTTTTTGTTATACTTCCATTTCTACTCATCATAGTGTCTTATGCATGCATTGTCTTCTCAATCCTCAAGGTTCCTTCAACTCGAGGCATCCACAAGGTCTTCTCCACTTGTGGTTCTCATCTGTCTGTGGTGTCATTGTTCTATGGGACAATTATTGGCCTCTACTTTTGTCCATCTGATAATAACTCTCCTCTAAAGGACACTGTATGTCTATGATGTACACAGTGGTGACTCCCATGCTGAACCTCTTCATCTACAGCGTGAGGAATAGAGACATGAAGGGAGCTCTAAAAAGAGTGCTTCAAAAAAAAACTCTCTTCTGACTGTGAAAACTACATTTCAGATTTTTTTTAATGTAATCATTGTGGGTTCAGGAAAGGCAGTCTGTGTTCTGGTTGAGCGAGGTTTAACTTCTGGAGACCCTGTAGATTAATTCTGCAAGGGACAGACCCATTGGCCATGCTCCCAGACAATAGACTTCTGACACAAGGCCCTCAACTCCATAATCCTGTGACCATCAGTCAAGTAGGGCAAGGCCCCAAGTCCCTAGTTTTCTCTTTGGACTACACCTTCACAGTCACCTGGCAACAGCCAGGTGTGCCCCTCCCCACAGTTACCTAGCAACAGCCAGGTAGGCCTAGCCCACTATAAAATGGGCTGCTTGATCCCTCCTCTCTCTCTTGTCTCTTGTCCCCTTCCTTCCCCATTACCTTCCTCCCTCTCTCCATGTGGCAATGGCTGGCCTCTACCTCTCTTCTCTCTCTCTCTCTCTCTCTCTCTCTCTCTCTCTCTCTCTCTCTCTCTCTCTCTCTCTCTTTCTCTCTCTCTCTCATTCTCAACAATAAACACTAAAACCATGTACTGCCTCCTCTCATCTGGACCCGCCATGCTGGCACAATGCAGCAGGTTTCCCCCAATGAGCCATGCCTAATCTCCCATAGGAAACCTCACAGCATTCCAGCCATGGACACCCACTGAGCCAAGCTGCCAGCAGTCACCAGACCAAACCAAGGATTCTCACCTGAGAGGGAATCAGCTAGCACCTTCCCCCACACACATACCCTTTTCCCTTCGGGCTCAGGCCAAAGTCCCTGAAGCTCCCACCTGGTTCTCAGCTCTTCTAATAAATCCAGCAGCGTCTGGTGTGTTCAAGACTAAGAACCCCGAGACTGTGCCTTCTCCACTCCTGCAGACTGGGGTCTATTGGCTTCTCACAGCCAGACGCAGACCATGCAGCCTGGGGGCACATGCAGTCCAAATCCCCATATCCGCCAGCCCAGTGTCTCAAGATCTGGCAGGATGCGGAACACACCCCCCATTTCACCACAATCAAATAGTATAAAAATGCTAGAATCCCCAGAGGGAAAGCGATTGCTGTTGCTGCTCCTCCTTCTGGTGCTACTGCTGCTGTCACTCCTGCTATTGTTGTTTGCTGCTTGCTGCTTGCTGCTTGCTGCTTGCTGGCTGCTGGCTGCTGGCTGCTGGCTGTTGGCTGCTGGCTGCTGGCTGCTGGCTGCTGGCTGCTGGCTGCTGGCTGCTGGCTGTTGGCTGCTGGTTGCTGGTTGGACATTTTCTAGAAAGAAGATCAAAATTGTCCCAGCAAACTCAATGCCCCTAATCAGCAAGAAGTAGTCTAAGGAAATCCATGCCCCCCTTTTCCCTCTAGCCTGCTTTCTCTCCTACCTAGTGTTGTCTGGTTAGAAATGAGAAGGCCCAAGATAGAATGTATAAATAGGAACTCATAAATAGCCAAAAAGTCTATCCACAAGAACTCTTATGCTATATTTTTCTTTTTTTCCCTTTTTTTATTTTTTATTTTCATTTTTCCCTTAGATATATTCTTTATTTACATTTCAAATGATTTCCCCTTTCCTGATTCCCCCTCCCGGAAAGTTCCATAAGTCCTCTCCCCTACCCCTGTTTTCCGATCAAGCCCCTCCCACTTCCCTGTCCTGGTATTCCCCTACACTGCTGCATCGAGCCTTTCCAGGACCAGGAGCCTCTCCTTGCTTCTTCTTGGGCATCATTTGATATGTGAATTACATCTTGGGTATTCCAGCTTAAAGAACCCAGATGTCCCTCAACAGAGGAATGGATACAGAAAATGTGGTATGTTTACACAATCGAATACTACTCAGCTATTAAAAACAATAAATTCATGGAATTCTTAGGCATATGGGTGGAACTGGAAAATACCATCCTAAGTGAGGTAATCCAGTCACCAAAGAACACACATGATATGCACTCGCTTTATTTTTCTAAATGACATCTCCATTCCATACATCATTAATATGTTTCCTGGGATCTTATCGTTGTATTCTGAACATTTTTGTCTGTTGTTTCATTTTTTAAATAAACTTCATGACATGATTTCAATATTCTCAACAGACAGAAATCTCATCAACCATGATACATAATAATGTCTCCAACATATAACATCCTGTAGAAAACAGCATACAATTTTGTATCTAAATGTTCTCCTCATCCTAATTTGTTTCATGTCTATGCAATCTTTGCCAAGATGGACATGCCCTAAATAAACTTTTGTAAAACTGCCACTACAGCATTGAATTTGTATTTTCCTGGGAATTATCTTATACCCAAGGGTTGTAATTTTGCTTCACTAATGAGGCAATGAGCAAGAGGTGAATAGTTTAGCTTTAAGGGTGTATTTTTGTGCTCATTTGTATTTTTAAATTTTGAATTTAAAAACTTCATGGATATGTACTTTTATTGTTCATATAAAGTCAAGAAGAGAAGGTAACCTGATTTGTTTTGCACCTGGAAAGTAGAGCTCAACAACCTCCCACATCACACAGTTTAAAAATATGAACCCATGTTTGAGGCGTATATGTTATTATTACATAGTTTCTCTTCATTTTCTCCAACTCCTGAAAGAAGAGGTACAATATTATTTTTTAAAGTCTTGTCATCAGGATGGCATGGATCAGACTTATATTTATGTTGCATTTATTTCTTCTGCTACCGCTTCATATGGCAACCAACCTACACTATTTTATCACTTTCTATCCCTTTGTTAGCCCCTACATATCGATTAGTATCCTAGAGCTTCCTAGACTTCCTGTGTTGTTCTTAATTTCCCAAAAAATAACCCAAAGTAGGGTCCTGTGGCAATAAAATACAATATGAAGAACCTTAAACTCTTTATGCACTTGCTAAGTCTGATCTTTGTTTACTACATGTCTTGACTTATGATGTCACTTTCTATCCAATTAACTGAGCAATCACATCTGTAAGTAGATAAATTTCTTATGGAAATTTGACTCAGACAGGGTCTGACAAATATGTAAGTTAGTATCAGACAGCAAGGTGTTGCTTTGAAGAACTGGACCATGTTGTTTTGATTGATTGACCGATTAGTTGTTTGGTTGGTGGGTTGGTTGATTTTGTTAATTTTTTTACGAATATGGAAGAATTTGTAACTTTAGACTATGAAAGTGATTGAATGTTGTAAGTTCATTAAAGGGTCATTCTACTAGGACCCTGGAAGACAATCATGTTGGGAGATAGGCAGACTATGGAGTAACAGCTCAATACATTTTAGAAGGGAACAATATTAACAACTGATCTAGGGGCTGATTGCATGGTGTTTTAACAGAAAATCTGCCTGACTTTGGCCTTTGTCCTTGTAACATGGCTGAAAGTAATATTTAAATTGATGGGATAATTTCTTTCATAGAGAAATTTTAATAATCTACAATATTGAGTTGGTAGAATGATTATAATCTAAAACATGAATGTAAGATTTATATGAAAGAGCAATTTGGGCAAAAAATAAAATAAAACAAAAATGTCCAGTTTGGAGTGAAAAGAATCCTTAGGAGAGTTAATATTATAGCCAAGGCATGGGCTGGAAAAGAAGCTGCAGTGGTTAAACAGATTAGCATTGTTAAGAAGAGGCCTTCTCTGCACTGGAGCAATGTTAAGAGTAATTTAATGGAAAGACCTAGCCCAGCAAAGCTTTCAATTTGTAAAACAGCATATGGATGATTCAAAAAAGACAAGCTCAAAACCAAGCTAATAGCTGTGACTGAAAGCTGTGAATACACTGTGCTGTTATTGGAGAAATGGAAGATTTGAGAGTGAAGGGTTCACAGATTATTCTTCCATGTTTTCAGGGAGCGACCAACAACAGATGGCAAGCAAAGTGTAGGCTATAAGAGGGCAGGAGACCATTGGATAAAGATATTAAATGGAATCCTGGGATTTAGAAGAGAACCCAGTATTTTGAAAATGCCAGAACAATGAGACACTGGCCACCAACAGCTCTACATAATGAGTAGAAACAGCCCGAGGGAGAGCTATACACTGCAGGCATAAAATTTGGAGAGTAGAGCCATATTAACCTTTTGGTTATATAGTTCCAGACAGCAGAAATGGAGTTGTAGAACTTAGGTTTTGTTCTTCTGGGTTTTGGGCTTATTTAGATCTAAAATTTATTATTTCTTTACTATACCTCCACTCCTTCCCTCTTTAATGTTAATGAATATTCTGTTACACTATATCTTAAAATTATTTTATTTTTAAGCTTAAAGAACACTACAGTTGAGAGATTCCTTTGAATCTCATTAACGATTCTTGAATTTTAAAGTATACTGAGACTGTAAAAGCTATTATACTATTAAAGTTACACAAAGTACACTGTACCTTATGATTGGGCCATGAGCCTATGGTGGCAGAGGAATTGAATGTGGTCATTTTAATAAAAATGTACCCTGAAGGTTCGGGGTTTGAATACTTGGTATCTAGTTGGTGGCACTATTTAAAAAGAGCAGTCTTGCCAAAGGAACTATTATTTGGGTCAGGCTTGAAGAGTTTAAAGCTTTATCTGATTTCTACTTTCAATCTCTGATTCCTGATTCTTGTTAAAGACATGAGATCATTACATAAAACCAAAATCAATGAAAATGCTTAGAATAAGTGATCCTGGGGTGCCCAGTCCCAACTGATATATACATCTACAACACAGGTGTTGTACCTAAGGTTCTTGGATAATCATGAAAGACAAGATAGAAAAATTGTAATATTCAAAGGAACAGGAAATGAGATTATGTATGTCAGAAATGTCAGAGAAGCTACACCTATAGAGTCTCATCAACATGGCCCAAACAATGACAACAGATATGCTAACATAGGAGAGGAAAATCTCATGGGGCCTCAATGGTATAAAAATAACTATAGGTAGGTAAGGAATACTGAGAGTGGATAAAATAGTCTTCCCTAGGGAATATATTCCTAACTGGTATTCAAAACCAAATACTCAGTCCTGAAATTATATACTAGGAAGTATATGGAATTATCACATATTATTCACATGCATGTGCATGCACATGCATATATATATATATATATATATATATAATTAAAAAAAATAGGGCACAAATTTCAAAGAGGACAAGGGGTTGCATTGGAGCATTTGAATGAAGTAAAGAAAATAATATGTAGTTTTATTTTAATTTTAACAAATAGAACAATTACTACAAAATAAGTATGAAGGTTCCTCAAAATTAAAAACAATTCTACAATAAGCTGTACTGAGTGTCATTCCTTTTGAGTAAATATATTCAAAAGAATTTAACATACAACAGATATATCTACATCACAGTACTCATTGTGCAATGAGTAGCAAAAGTCAAGGTATTGAATCAATATATATGTGATAAATTTCTAAGAAGTACAGTGTCATTTTAGGTTTCTTTGACATTCATACACACACACACAAACACACACACACACACACACACACACATATATATATATACAAATATATATACATATATAACATCTATATATCTATGCAACTATATCTACATATATGTCTACCTCTGTCTATGTGTCTGCCTCTGTCTCTATCTTTGAATCTGTGTCTGTATCTATATTGACATCTGTATGTATATAGAAAATATAGCTATAGATGATGTAAATATATCTGTCTCTTACAATATCTATATTTATTGAGTTATTGAATATACCAGTGCACATGTTATATATTTCTAAATGATACAATCTTATTTTAGGTTTCATTACAATTTATTTTTCTTTTTCAATATCTCTATCTGTATTCCTATATGTATGTGTGTGTATGAGTGTGCATTGATCCTGTTGTGCCTAATATGTATATCTAAATATCTATATCTATAGCGACAGATACAGCTAGAGATAGAGATACAGAGATAGATAGATAGATAATTAGATAGATAGATAGATAGATAGATAGATAGATAGATAGATAGATAGATAGATAGATAGATAGAGATAGAGAGATAGAGAGACTCTTTGCATCAAAATTTCTGGAACTGCATAACTTCATGCTAAGTATAATAAGTCACACAGAGGAAACCTAGTGATAGAAGGAGTTCCTATGATCAAAATACAATAATTCACATCCAGAAATGTTATGAGAAACTCATCACTTTGGATCACTACAATCCAATAAGAGTTAATTTTCCCTGCTCTAAAAATCTAATCAAAGGTACAAAGACAAATACACCCTACTGTTAAATTATGTCTGAAAGTGAATGAAAATGTAAAAATTTAGATTTGATTTAAAATCATACTCAAGAATTGGAAACATACACACATATACATATACATCATATATATCATGGACATCATATACATCATACATCATATGCATCATATACATCATATATACATACACAAACATATACGGAGAGATTGAAAAGGATGCATCATTTTCTCATTCTTTATTTTATAAATATTTTTAAGAATTGTTAATTTTTATATAATTTTTAAAAATTTGACAAGAATATAAAAGAATTATTACAACTACATTTAAAAAGTCAACAAAAATATGAATATACTATGCAAGCATAAAGTAGAATAATAAAAAAATCAGTAATGTAAAAACAAAATAAATAGAATGACAGAATAGAACTCAAATACAAATAACATTAGAAATGAGTAACTCTTAAAAATTAAAAAAAAAATTTAAAAAAAAATAAAAAAAAATAAAAGAAATGAGTAACTCAGTAAGCCAAATAACATCTGCAGTTGAAAGCCTCACCAACAGAGTAGGAATGGAGTATGAGGATGGAACAAAAGGCAGAGGTTTGTGTATTGCTCAATAAAGGGCAGTTGAGAATTTAAAATATATGAGTTAATGGGAGAAATCTAGGACACCAGGAAAGAACAACCCTTTGAATGGTGGGAAAAGAAAAATAAGAATGCCATGCAAAATATATAGAATATACTTTGAATGAATCATGAAATAAACATTATCAAACATGGAAAAAGATATACTCAACAATGCACAAGAGGCCTGCAGAACCTCAAAGACACAGGACCAGAAAGGAACATGCTGTGACATAGTAAAATGTTAAAATACTAAAAACACAGATTAAAAGATTGAGTCACTTGGGAAAACTAACACATAAGAATTACACCTGTTTATTGAACAAACAATGACAACAGATATGCTAACACCTAAAGACATAAGGTTCTGGAAACTGTTTCAAGTTCTGAGAGACCATAACATTCAGCTCATATTACTATAACTATCAAAACTGTCTATGAAAATTGAAAGAGAAAATGAAAAGTTTACATTATGAATACAGCACAATAGATTTTTGTGACTACTAAGCTAGTTCTACTGGAAGGATAACTTCAAATTGAAGAGAAGGATAACTAAAACAAAGTGGAAAAAAGTCATTAAAAATTGATTATAATTGACCCAAAAGAGGTCTAAGATAACAAAAAATCAGCAAAATGGCTAGTTCTAAGGAAAAAAATATATAAATAAATATATATATATATATATACACATACATATTTGGTTTTTCAAGACAGGGTTTCTCTGTGTAGCCCTGGCTGTCCTGGTATTCACTTTGTAGACCAGGCTGGCCTCGAACTCAGAAATCCTCCTGCCTCTGCCTCCCAAGTGCTGGGATTAAAGGCGTGCGCCGCCACCGCCCAGGAAAATATTTTATTATTAACTACATATTAATTCTCTTGATTCCTCAAAGAAAATAACATAGTTCAGAAGTCTGTATTAGGAAACAGAAGCTACGCTATGCTGCCTCCAACAAACATACTTTACTACCAAAGACAGATAGCACTATAGAGTAAAAGATGGAAAAATGTTCTCCAATCTCCTCTACTATGCCTTTACCCATTCAAATCCATACCTTATTTTTCTCTATATATTTAGAAAACAAAGAGGCTAAAAATAAACAGTACAAGAAGCATATAAACATGCAGGAATACATGCACCCACACACATACATAAAACCCATAACTCACAAAATCAGTAACTATAATATATAAGCAAAAGACAAAAATCAAACAACCCAATCAAAAAATGGGACATAGAACTAAACCGAGAATTCACAACAGAGGAATCTCAAATGACTGAGAAACACCTAAAGAAATGTTCAAAGTCCTTAGTGATCAGAGAAATGCAAATCAAAACGACCCTGAGATTCCACCTTACAACAATATGGATGGTTAAGATCAAAACCATAGGCGACAGCACATGTTGGAGAGAATGTGGAGAAACTCCACCATTGCTGATGGGATTGCAAACAGGCACAAACACTCTGGAAATCAATCTGGAGGATCCTGAGAAAATTGGAAATAGATCCACCTGAAGACCCAGCAATACCACGCTTGGGAATATACACAAAAGATGCCCCACCACTTCACAAGATTATGTGTTCCACTATGTTCATAGCAGACTTGTTTCTGAGAGCCAGAACCTAGAAACAACCAAGATGTCCCACAACAGAAAAATGGATACAGAAAATGTGGTTCATTTACTCAATGGAATACTACTCAGCTATTAAGAATGAGGACATCATGAGTTTTGCAGGCAAATGGATGTAACTAGAATATATCATCCTGAGTGAGGTAATTCAGAACCAAAAGGACATGCATGTATGTACTCACTAATAAGTGGATATTAACCAAAAAAAAAGTACAGATTACACAAGATACAGTCCACAGAATTAAAAAAGGACAACAAGCTGAAGGGCCCAAGTGAGGATGTCTCAGTCCCACTTGGGAGGGAAAAGAAAACAACCACAAGGGGGTTTGAGGGAAGAACCTAAGAGGGAAAGGGGATGGGGTGGGAGAGAAGGGAACATGACATGGTATTGGGTGGGGGGAAAGGACTGAAGTCCTGAGGATGAAACAGAAAGAATGGAAACAGGAAACCTCAGGAGGTAGGAGGTTGAGGGGACCCCCTAGGATTTACCAGAGACCTGGGAGGTGAGAGAATCTCAGGATTCAAATGGAGGGACCCTAGATGAAATGCCTTACAGTGAGGAGAGGGAACTTGTAGAGCCCACCTCCAGCAGAAAGACAGGACATCAAGTGTGGGATGGGATTGCTATCCCACATTCAAGCTCTGACCCATAATTGTTCCTGTCTGAAAGAAATGCAGGGATGGAAATGGAGAAGAGACTGAGGAAAATAAGGTACATTGACAGGTCCAAAGTAGGATCCAGCTTAACGGGAGGTACCAAGGCCTGACACTATTATTATGGAGTGCTCACAAAAAGTGACCTATCATGACTGCCCTCTGAAAGATCCAACAAGCAGCTGCAAGATTCAGATGCAGATATTTTCACCCATCAGTGAACTGAAGCTGCTGACCCTATGGTTGAATTACAGAAAAGCTGAAAGAAGCTGAGGAAGAGGGCGACCCTGTAGGAGGACCAGCAGTCTCAATTAACCTGAACTCCCAAGATCTCTTAGACACTTGACCACCAACCAGGCAAGCATACATCAGCTGATAGGAGACCCCCAACACATATAAAGCAGAGGACTGTCAGTTCTGGATTCAGACAGAGAAGATTCACCTAACCCTCAAGAGACTGGAGGCCCAAAGGAGTTTAGAGGTGTGGTGGTATGGAAGGTTTGCAGGTGGGGACATCCTTATGTAGTTAGGGGGTTGGAGAGGAAGTATGGGATGTAAAACAGTTGGAGGGTAGACCAGGAACAGAATAAAATTTGGAGTGTAAAACAAAACAAAACAAACAAATAAACAAAAAGCACAAAGATTGCAAAATCATTTCAATACAGGAGTAAATCCTTAGAAAATGATCCATATTGAAGGTAGAATAGATAGGAGAATGAGCAGGGGGAGAGGGATTGAATAGGGAGGTTTCAAAGTGCAAACAAGGAAAGAGGATAATATTTGAAATGTAAATAAAGGAAATACCTTTTAAAAGAAAATGGTGGTTATTAAACACTTGTTAGAGGAAGAATAAGATATAAAAATGGGAGTGGTCATATAGAAGAGTACAAATTCCTCCATATCTACCACCTTGTACAAAGCTGAAAACCAACTGAATCAAACACCTCCATGTAAAACCAGTTACACTGAAGTAAATAGAAGAGAAAGTGGGAAAGAGTCATGAATGAATTGGTACAAGGGAAATTTTACTGAATATAACACCAATGGCTCAGGCTCGAAGATTAGAAATTCACAAAGGAGACCTCATGAAACTGAAAAGCTTTTCTAATGCAAAGGAAACTGTCAATAGGAAAGAACAGCACCCTGAAGATTAGGTAAAGGTCTTCACTAACCCTTTACCCAAGAGTGGGCTAATATACAAAATATACAAAGAAGTCAAGAAGTTAGACTCCAAAAAAAAAAAGAATAAATAACCCAATTTTAAAATGGGGTACAGAACTAAACAGAGAATTCTAAACAGAGGGATCTTGAATGGCTGAGAAGCACTTAAAGAAGTCTTCAACCTCCTTAATCATCAAGAAAATACAAATCAAAATGAAGCTGAGATGCTACCTTATACCATTCAAAAATGGCTAAGATCAAAAAGTCAAGTGACAATGCATGCTGCCAAGAATGTGGAGAAAGAACAAAGCTCCTCTATTGTGGGTGGGGTGGCAAAATGGTAGAACCACTCTGGAAATCAATCTGGCAGTTCCTCAGAAAACTAGAAATAGTTCTACACCAAGACCCTAAGCATATACCAAAAGATGCTCCAACATACAACAAGTTCACATTCTCTACTATGTTCACATCAGCCTTCTTTGTAATAGCCAGAATCTGTAAACAACCTACTTATTCCTCAGTCAAATAATGGATACAAATAACATGGTTCATTTGCAGAATGAAATACTATTCAGCTATTAAAAACAAGGACATCATGAATTTTGCAGACACATGAATGGAACTAGAAAATATCATCCTGAGTAAGGTAAGCCAGACCAAAAAGGACATGCATGTGATATTCTTCACAATAAGTGTATACTGGCCAAAAAGTTTCAGAATACCCATTGAAACAATGGCCAAAGTAAGTTTAACAAGAAGGAAGGACCAAATGTGGATGCCTCAAACCCACTTAGACTGGGGACCAAAATAATCATGGGAGGTAGAGGAGAGAGGAGGTTTTGGCTCCCAGAGCCAAAACCAAAGAGCATACATGGACTGATCTGCGGCCCTGGGCACATATGTAGGAGATGACTGCCTTGTCCAGCCTCAGTGGGAGAGGCCCCAGGGCACATATGTAGGAAGGAGATGACTGCCTTGTCCAGCCTCAATGGGAGTGGCCCCAGGGAAGAGGGATGCTGGTGGGCGTGAGTGGGTGGGAATCTGGGGGAGCACCCTCTCAGAGGTGGTGAATGAGGGGGTGAAGAACTCATGGAGGGAGGACCATGAAGGGGGCAACATTTGGAATGTATATAAATGAAATAATTTAATAAAAAACAAGAAATAAAAAAGAAAGCAAGTTATTTGGACACTTTACTCTTTAACTCATAGGTCTCTCAGTGGTCAGGGAAGAGGCTCAAAGTTTGTTAACTCTTACTAAGCCAGAAAGACAGGTGAGAGGGACAGGGAGAGAGAGGGGTAGGGAGGGAGCAAGATTGAGCAAGATGGAGAGAGAGAGAGAGAGAGAGTGGAAAAGAAGAAAAGGGCTACACTGGGCCTTTATTTTTACTCTCAGCTTTTTGTAGCTTTTAGACAAAAAGTTCTCTATGTAAGAAAAATCTACCTCATAGATAAAATATTACCCAAAAAAGGGAGTTAATTCTTGAAAGTTCATCTTCAGGTTGATCTACAGGAAATTTGCCAATAGGGTGGGGTGCTGCCCAGGAATCATTGGGCTATGTAATAGTAGCAGGATAGTCATATCAGCAGCAAAATTCAAGCCTGGAACAAAGGCTCTAGGGCTGTGCCTCTTCAGAGTATGCACATCACAGCCATGCTAAATGGTGGGCCTTATCCAGAAAATTCAATTGTTTGCTGTAGCCTTTCCTAGATACCTTCTGTCACATATAATACTTCCTTCTACTAGATGAGAAAAATTTATATGACATTACATATATGACATAAATTACATATATGTATAAGTATATGCATAAACATACATATAAATAACATGCACATCACATATACATATACTTTATGTGTACATTATATACATACACACAGACAGTTGCAGAACTTCACAAATTTAAAGCTTTTGAGTTTGGTTAAAATTTAATATTCTCTCAAAATATTTATTTTTCTTAATTTCAAAGTTCTAATATATATACAGTCCATCTTCACAATATCTTTCACAGTACCTTATCTCCAACTCTTTTGTCCTCCTCCCCTGTACATCTCTCTTATAAACTAAGGCCATTATTATTATCAATAGTAATTAATAATAATTAATGATATTAATTATTATTAGCATTATTTTATACCCAAGAGTCCAATTAGTTTTTCCCATATGGCTGTGGGGTTATCAAGTAGTGTGGGCAACCTGACACTGTCCACCCCTCTCCACAGAAAAAAGACTCTCCCTCTCCAGGCAGCTGTCAACTGCCAAGAGCTCCTCAGCCAGGAGTGGGGCCTTAGGTTCCCCTCCCACTTCCATGCTGGATTATTTTAAAATTTAAAATACAATTACATCACTTCTTCTCTTCCATTCCTCTGTCATACTCCTCCTATATCTGACACCTATCCCAAGTTCACAACTTCCTCTTCTTTAATCTTTGTTGTTGCACATACACATAAGCAAATCCACATATAAATACAACCCACTGAGCTCATTTAGCATTGCCTGCATGTAGATGCATCTAGGACTAAACACTTTGTATTGGATATCCCATCTGGAGGCTCAACACTGCAGAACAAGTATGTTCCTCTCTCTCTGCAATTGTAAATTACCCATAGCTCTTCATCTAGGGGTAGGATGTAAACTTGGTTGGAATTAATCAAACTGGACCTTTTAACTAGCTTTATCTTGTACAAGATTTGTTCAAGTGACCACTATCACAGTAAGTTTATGTTTGTAACAGTTCTGTCATCACCAGAGGTCAGCATCTCACAGTTCTTCACTACATCCACTTCCTCTTCCAGTCTTTCTACCTCTTCTTCCAGGATGCTCCCTGAGCCTTGGAGAAAGGATGGCCCATATACAATCCCATGTATGGATGCATTCCATAGTCACTTATCCTCTGCCATTGAATATTTCTGTGACTCAGAATTAACTAACGTTAAAAACATAAATATGCAGAAGTCCATGACCATTTGCATGACAATTGCCATATGGCTTTTAAGGTATCTGAATTAAATTTCACTGTGAAATATCTGCTCTTTACGTTTGTCTTGTATGTAAATTAAGCTACACAGATGCATGCACCAAAAATTCATTTATTTTTTTTTGTTGAATAATGTTTCATTGTATGAGTATAATACATTTTATTTCTCTGATCTTATTTGATTTATCATTCTATTTGTGACCATTAAACAATGTATTTTCAGGAATAATAAAACAAAACCAAGGTTTTGAATCACACAGCTTGTTGTAGCTATGTGTCCAGATGAATAATTTCTCATTCATATAGTGACTTTATGGTCAATAAACCACAGGCTCAATATCAATGTTTGGGAGTTCCATCCTACAAAGGGTCTCACTGTTCATATCAGGGTGACCTCACAGGATCTCACTTTGCACCTCAGGCTGAACTCACAGGGTCTTACTGTGCAGTGAGCAAGGCTAACCTCTCATGGTTTCACTGTGCAGTGAGGCTGATTTTACAGGCTCACACTGTGCAGCTGGGCTGGCCACACATTTACATTGATGATTCTGTATGAGCTGCATGTGTGCTGGGATCACATACATATTATCACACCTGGACTGATTTCTAACATTTTTTTCAATTTTTCTGTTTGCTTTTGTTCCTTACCTTTCCTTCTCTTTACATCATTTCCATTTCTACATAGTACATCTTCAACATTACATAAGGTATTCGTCATCCTGTAATATTTTAGTACAATTTTATGTTTTTATGTGTAAGTTAAATTTTGAAAACCTTTAAATATACAGATGTTCTATGCTAGATTTTTGCACTGTGGTATTTCTTTTATTGTTTAGCAGACTTTTTGTTTCCATTCTATAACTATTATATACAACATCACTACTACTGAATATAGAATTTATTTTTGTCTTTTTTATTTTATTTTTTATTGAAAAAGGATGTAAAATCATTTTTATGATAAAATTAAAGATTTACATGGAAAATATTTCTGATAAAATTGAAGAAATATATAGAAAAATATTAGAATTGAAAATTATCATGGAAAACAATACAGTTGAAAGAGGAATTATGAACATTTTCTAATAAAATTGAAGATTTACATGAAAAATATTTCTGTTAGATTATGTTTTTTGTTGGGAAATTGAGTCCATTGATGTTATAAGACATTAAGGAATAGTGATTGTTGCTTCCTGTTATTTTTGATGTTATTTTTTATGTTTGTGTGGTTACTTTCTCTTGGGTTTGTTGGAAGATTACTTTCTTGCTTTTTCTAGGGTGTAGTTTCCCTCCTCTTGTTGGCGTTTTCCATTTATTATCTTTGGAGGGCTGGATTTTTGGAAAGATATTGTGTAAATTTGGTTTTATCATGGAATATCTTGGTTTCTCCATCTATGGTAATTGAGAGTTTTGGCTGGGTATAGTAGTTTGAGCTGGCATTTGTGTTCTCTTAGGGTCTGTGTGAGATCTGCCCAGGATCTTCTAGCTTTCATCATCTCAGATGAGAAGTTTGGTGTAATTCTGATAGGCCTGCCTTTATAAGTTACTTGACCTTTTTCCCTTACTGCTTTTAATATTCTTTCTTTGTTTAGTACATTTGGTGTTTTGATTATTATGTGACGGGAGGACTTTCTGTTCTGGTCCAGTCTGTTTGGAGTTCTGTAGGCTTTTTGTATATTCATGAACATCTCTTTCTTTAGGTTAGGGAAGTTTTCTTCTATAATTTTGTTGAAGATATTTACTGGCCCTTTAAGTTGGAAATCTTCACTCTCTTCTATACCTATAATCCTTAAGTTTGGTCTTCTCATTGTGTCCTGGATTTCCTGGATGTTTTGGCTCAGGAGCTTTTTGCATTTTGTATCTTTTTTGATTGTTGAGTCAACGTTTACTATGGTATCTTCAGCACCTGAGATTCTTTCTTCTATCTCTTGTATTCTGTTGTTGATGCTTGCATCTATGACTCCTGAATTCTTTCCAAGATTTTCGATCTCCAGAGATGTCTCACTTTGTGATTTCTTTATTGTTTCTACTTCCATTTTTAGATCCTAGATGGTTTTGTTCAGTTCCATCACTTGTTTGTTTGTGTTTTCCCGTAATTCTTTAAGGGATTTTTGTGTTTCCTCTTTAAGGGGCTCTACCTGTTCACCCATGCTCTCCTTTAAGGGATTTTTGTGCTTCGTCTTTAAGGGCTTTTACCTTTTGACCCAGGTTCTCCTGTATCTCTTTAAGGGAGTTTTTTATGTCTGTCTTGATGTCCTCTATCAGCATTGTGAGATGAGACTTTAAATCCAACTCTTGCTTTTCTGGTGTGTTGGGGTATCTGGGACTTGCTATAATGGGAGAACTGGGCTCTGATGCTGCCATGTAGCCTTGGTTTCTGTTGGTAGGGTTCTTGTGCTTGCCTTTCGCCATCTGGTAATCTCTGGTGTTAGTTGGTCTTGCTGTCTCTGGCTGGAGCTTGTCTGTCCTATGGGCCTGTCAGCCTGTGTCTGTACTCCTGGGAGACCAACTCTCTTCTGGCAGGGTCTGTGCACAGAAGGCTGTGGAACTGTCCTGGTTCCCTGCTGCAAATTGGCAGCCTGAACGGAAGACTCCTCTCCCAGCAGCTCCACTGAATGTAAGCCCTGTGCACTCCTAGCTGTTCTCCTCCAGAGAGAAGGTGGAGATCTCACCTCTGCACTCAGAAGTGAAAGCGCTGCTGGGAGATCACTCTCTCCTGACTGGCTGTGCACAGAAGACTGGAGTTGCCTGGTTCCCTGCTGCAGATAGCGGCCGGACTATTTCTGTCTTTTAAACTTTCTTTTCCACAACAGGAGGAAACAGACTTAATTTACATATTTCTGTCATGTTCCTTATAATTATATTATATTGTGACAATGAGATTTCACAGATTAGCTATGACAACAGCAGGTGCAATCTTAACTACATAAGAACTACAATACTAAATATTATACAACAATATTCAATAAAAAGTTAAAATCAAAATTCTGTGATGAGATATTACTCAATTTTATAAATGTGGTGTGTGTGTGTGTGTGTGTATGTGTGCAAATGTGTGTACAGAAGAGTTGGTATATAGATCACTGGGTGGGAGATAACATAATTCAAGAAACATGATAAAGTACAAAGAGAAGACTATATGGAAACAGAAGAGCTTAAAGTGTGTGTATTTCTACTGATGATTATACAGAGGCTCAAGTGAGTATGTACCCCAGGCAGTGAGAAGCCCTTAGAGGCAAAAATGGCTTCACATGAAGATGATGTGGCAGGGAGTAGTAGACAGAAGAGTATAAACAACTGGATTTGTGTGTCATTAACTACCAAGGACAACTGAGGAAATGAATGGACCAAATTTATTCCATGTCATAATCTCAAAAAATATAAAAATATATAAAATATATAAAAAAGAAAAAACGCTTCTTTCTACAATAATGAGAAAAGAATTGGAATTGCTTTATGTTCTCATACATATTAACACATTGCCTCTTCATGTAAGGTAAGAAGTTATTTAGCCTCATAATCTTCAGGCTAAGTAACAGAACCCTCTCTACCTCTTTGAGATTGTCACAAGGGTAAAAACAAAAGCTATCCACTAGAATATAATGTCAAAATCAATATGACAGATACCTGTAGGAAAGTCTAGAAGAAAGCTGGCTAGTAAAGAGATTTCATTATTATCCAGTGTCATAAATCCGTTAATTATACTATTTCAACTGACATACCCATGAATACAGAACTCAGGGTAACATGATAAAATGTTACAGTAACTTAAGGGAACAGAGATCATACTACACAGTATCTCATCCACTGTGCATTTCTAGGACTGTTTATGCAAGGTAAGGAGGAAGTCGAAGACACATATCAGAGACAGTATTTCCTACATTGATTACTGCACCAAACCTCTTCCCTTTCATGTATTGAACAGTCATGTAGCATAGACTTCCTTGTAGGTAAAATGATGAGGGATAATATCTGATGTGAAATAATAATATCAATACATTTATTACATAAAATTAGATAACTATCCAAAGTACTGCCATTATAGAGAGATTTTCTTACTGCAGACATTTATGAGGGCCCTCTTCATATCTCTGTTCCTCAGGCTGTAGATGAAGGGGTTCAGCATGGGAGTCACCACTGTGTACATCATAGACATGACAGTGTCCTTTAGAGTAGAGTTATTAGCAGATGGACATAAGTAGAGGCCAATAATTGTCCCATAGAACAAAGACACCACAGACAGATGGGAACCACAGGTGGAGAAGAACTTGTGAATGTCCTGAGAAGATGAACCTTGAAAATGGTGAAAAAATCCTTACATACGACATACCAATGAGTAGAAATGGAATAATACTGAAGAGCCCACCCATGATAAATACCATCAACTCATTAACATTAGTGTCTGAGCAGGACAACTTCAGAAGAGCAGAAATATCACAGAAAAAGTGGAGAATCACCTTCTTCTCACAAAAAGACAATCTAGCCATAAGTAGTGTTTCCAGCAGGGCATGGAATACATTTCTTTAAATCCCAGTGATTGAGACTATATGAGATTATAGATCAATTCCACTCTTTTGTCTCACTTGTTTATTTAGAAAGATTTTCCTTTATTGTTCATGTTTCTTTACCTTTTATATTCTTTACCTCACTATGTCATGGAATAACTTTGGTGTATTCATTTCCTCAGTTGTCCTTGGTAGATGGTAACATACAAAACAAATTCAGTACAGTCTATTGGTATGTCCCCCCCCACCATCCACATCAACATTTAATGAAAAAGGACATGATTTGTGACACAAAGGTATGTTGTATATTGCACAATAATTAATCTTGTACTCATCAAAGTGATTGTAATCTCTACATTCAAATATGTTAAGTCTTTATACTCATGTTGCCCTTAGTATTTTCTACTATTCTAGCATTGACTTAGCACATTTAATTTCTTCTGATATGAAAAATGTATTGACATTACTGTTTCCTTCACTCCTGCCTGAGGACATATACTCAAATTTAAGGGAAAAATTTATATTAAATCCATAAAGTTATTTTCTCCAATTTCCTCAGAATATAAAGTTACTAAACCTAACCTTTTAAAATAAAATTTTTATACTCTGTGACTAGGTGCAAAGATGCAATTATGTATTTATTGAGCATATTCACAAGAGCAAAATACAATGCTCTTTTTAATAATACTAATAATTAATATTTTATGCTTCATGTGATTCTACTATATCCATATAATATATCCATATCCATATGATTCTGACTGATAATGATGTAGAAAATAAATACAATGAATATTTTATGAAGTATCAGTTAATTTTAATCCCTCCCTTGAGTTCATGTTCAGATATCCATACCTAACATAACAGGTTTTGTAGAAAGTTGTCTAGGGCTTAAAATCCATTTTGGTCAAATTACAGTTCAAGGTATTTCTATGAAAGTGTTTTACTGTGTTTTTAACATTTAATTTAGTTATTAACATTATATCAGAGTGAATAAACTCTGACCTTTCATAATGTGACAAGCCTTGTGTGAGCAGTTAATAGAAAAAGAACAGAAAATTTAGAATAATATTTAGAATAATATAAGGGAAATTGTGCACTGAGCTTCTCAGAATTATTTGTATTCTGTGAATGAGTGGGGCCCATGGTTTGCATAGGCTTACATGAAGAGACGACAAAGCAAAGATCCCTTGTGATGGTTGCTTCTGCTGACCCAATGGACTTTACTTCTTCAGTTGTATAAACTCACAAATTTTACCTGAATAGCAGATAAGTCTGTCCTAGGGAAATAGTTTCTAGCAGTTATTATACAATATGATCACCTGAAATTCTCTGAAAACACTGAGTCTGGTTTTCAAGCTGATACTCAATTTTATAAATGGACACAGGTAATGTGAATACTAGTGTCCATTGGGCTGCAGTAATGAGCAAGTACACGAACAAATTGAATTATAGATTTTTGAGCTCTTTTTATAGAATTCCTTTCAAAGTTACTAATCTTCCAAAACTAAAGACTTACTAAACAAAGGCCTAAACACTCCAGCATTGCCCCTACTTTGAAGAGTTGTTATTAGGTTGAAATGGAAAAAAAAATGTCCAGTAAGTAAATATAATAAAGCCCATAATTAACAAAGTTATTATTTGGGGCTGGAGAGATGGCTCAGCGGTAAAGAGCACTGGCTGCTCTGCAAAGGTCATGAGTTCAATTCCCAGCAACCACATGGTGGGCTCACAACCATCTGTAATTGGATCTAATGCCCTCTTCCTTGTGTGTCTTTGAGGACAGTGACAGTATACTCCTATCGACAGAAAAAAAATAAATCAATCTTTAAACAAAAGAAAAAAAACACAGTTATTATTAAAGTAATGGTGGAACAAGGTATTTCTAAAATATTTCAAAGTGTTGCAAAGTATCAAAGTGGCAAAAAATAATATCATACCTGAAATATGCTAATGATGCTATCATAAAAACTGAAGTGTAAGATCTGTAGTTTAGAGGACAGTAAGGCACCCTCCTGAAAATTTATCTAGAATGACTGAAGATATATTATGATTCCTACTCAGATCCTGGTCACCTTTATTCATTATAAGAACAGGAAAGAACATCCTCTGCCATCAATATTTGAATTCTGTGGTATTAATTTCATTCCAAATTCTATTTTTGTTGTTTTCCCCCAAAAATTTTGATAGTTGTCTTTTTCTATGTATCAAGTTCAATGTATTTTTAAGTCTTGGAAATTACACACATTTATCATGGTGTAGGCAAGGAACAAGAAAAAGAACTAAACTATTTTATTTTTGGTTCTGTGAATTTTTGTGGTTTGATGTGTATACCTCCCACCCCATTGATTCAAGTGTTGGAATGTTTGGGTTATACAGAGTGTCACTAACAGGAGTTGTGATCTTGTTAGAAGAAATGTGTAACAGTGGAGGCAGGAATTGAGGTCTCATATATATGTTGAAGCCATATTATGCTCAGTGTGGAATCCAGTCTCCTCATGCAGCCTACAGAAAACAGTCTCTGCCTTGAACTCCTGCCTTCAGACCATGTTTAGACACTCATGGCTCCTCTACCACAAAATATGGTTGGACAATGCCATATATTCCACCATGATGATCATGGCCTAAATCACCGAAATTGCAAGCCACCCCCAATTAATTGTTATGCTTTATAAGAGTTTGCATTGATCATGGTTTCTCTTAACAGAAGAAAAACCCTAAGATAGTGATTAAGTTATTCATGGGCAACATAGTTGTTTGTGCAGAATCCCAGAGAATCTGAAAGTGGTTTATATCTACCCATCTACCAACATTATAGGCTACCTGTACGAAAGTACATATTAAAATACTGCCAATCACTAAAAAGTTTATTAACTTTTTCAAAATACATCAACTTCTCCCTCACACAGATGAATACAATTCAATGTCTCAGAAAATAACTATGTATCAGGAAGTAAAGTGAAGGACACAGCAATGTGATATAGCTTTAGGCTGCTCTGTGAGCTTCATTTGAAGATTTACCTGAAACTCCCTGTATTAGGCATGAGAGAATAGAGTTCAAGTGGTTCTGGTTCTCATGATAGTTGAAGAACACCTCACAAGGAGGTCAGCAGATATAGCATGAAAATACTAGGTGAAGTGAATATTAAGATTGCTTGCAGGATAGAGGCGGGGAGAACTCAGTTTTTATCAGAATGCCCAGGGACAGCCTGTCATTTAAAACTGTGAATCTCTGGAGTTTTCTATTTAATATGTGAAATTGCAACTGCATGGAGGTAGCAGAAACCTTAAGATTTTATTGAGGAAAAATCAGGGATGGAAGTCACTGAAATGTACTATATACATATATGAAGCTGCCAAGGAAAGTGTTTTTTGGGGAGCTTTGTTGTTTTTGATGATTTAGGTAACAACCCAGCAGGAAGGCATGACAGAAGGCATATCAGGCAATTGGCTAAACTGAATCCACACACAGGAAACATAGAGGTGAATACTGGTGTTCTGTACTCTAGTACTACTGCGTGTATGAAATCTATATTTTCAAAACTATGAATTATTAATTAAAAACATGAAGGCTTAGGAATTATTTTAATAATGCAACATTCCTTGACTTTAAGATTAAGTATTTTTCAAGATGTCATCTTGTCACACACTTACTTCAGCATTCAATCAAATTACAAATACAATTCCAAAAAAATTATTTTATACAAATTGATCGTGTATTATATAATTCATATGTAAAGACAACTAAAAACTGAAAAATGTATGTTTTGTCTTTCCTGTTTTTTATTGAAAAAATTTTTATTGAAAAAAATAGTTTCATACAATATATTATCTATTGTTATTTCCCTCTAACTCCTCCCAGATCCTCCCAACACATTCAACTCATGCAAATGTTAAAGGCAATAGTATTAATACAATGACTGTAAGACCTATAAATATGTAGGTTCCTCTGGAATGAAAATTTTCAGTATAACACTACAGAAAGCATCTCTGCAGCATCTAAAACCAGATGATAGAGTCAAGTTGCCACAGGCACTGAGAGCAGATGTTAATATGTCATCTATGAATCTGTGAGCAATGGTAAGAACATGATGGTGGGAAACAGAGCTGTTAAGTTTCACCTGAAAAGGTAAGGTGCCATAGACTTTTAAAGGATATTTACCTGTATTGGATATTAGCCCTCTATCAGATGTAGGATTGGCAAAGATCTTTTTCCCAATGAGTTGGTTGCTGTTTTGTCCTACTGACAGTGTCCTTTGCCTTACAGAAGCTTTGCAGTTCTATGAGGGCTCCATTTGTCAATTCTTGATCTTAGAGCATAAGCTATTGGTGTTCTATTCAGGAAACTATCCCCTGTGCCCATGTGCTCCAGGTACTTCCTCACTTACTCTTCTATTAGATTCAGTGTATCTGGTTTTATGTGGAGATCCTTTACCACTTGGACTTGAGCTTTGTACAGGGAGATAAGAAATGAATCAATTTGCATCCATCTACATGTTTACTGCCAGTTGACACAGCACCATATATTGAAAACGCTGTCTTTTTCCGCTGGATGTTTTTTAGCTCCTTTGTCAAAGATCAAGTGACCAAACGTATGTGGGTTCATTTCAGGGTCTGCAATTCTATTCCATTGATCTTCCTGCCTGTCTCTGTACCAACGTCATTCAGTTTTTATCACTATTGCTCTGTAGTAGAGCTTGAGGTCAGAGAAGGTGATACCACCAGAAATTCTTTTATTGTTGAGAATAGTTTTCACTATCCTGGGGTTTTTTGTTTAGTCCAGAAAATTTGAAAATTGTTCTTTCTAACCCTATGGAGAATTGAGATGGAATTTTGATGGGGATTGGATTGAATCTGTAGATTGCTTTAGGCAAGATGGCCATTTTTACTATATTGACCCTGCAATCCATGAGCATGGAAGATCTTTCCATCTAATGAGATCTACTTCAATTATTTTCTTCAAAAACTTGAAGTTCTTGTCATACAGATCTTTCACTTGCTTGGTTCGAGTCACACCAAGGTGTTTTATATTATTTGTGAATATTGTGAAGGGTGTCATTTCCCTAATTTCTTTCTCAACCTCTTTTATCCTTTGAGTATAGGAAGGCTACTGATTTGAGTTAATTTTATATCCAGTCATTTTGTTGAAATTGTTTTATCAGGTTTAGGAGTTCTCTTGTGAAATTTTTGGGGTCGCTTATGTATATGATCATATCATCTGCAAATAGTGATACTTTGAATTCTTCCTTTCCAATTTGAATCCTTTTGTCCTCCTTTTGTTGTCTAATTGCTCTGGCTAGGATTTCGAGCACTGTACTGAACAGGTAGGGAGAGAGTGGACAGCCTTGTCTCTAGTCCCTAATTTCAGTGGGACTGTTTCAAGTTTCTCTCCATTTAGTTTGATGTTGGCTACTGATTTGCTGTATCTTGCTTTTACTATGATTAGGTATGGGCCTTGAATTCCTCATCATTCCAAACTTTTATCATGAAAATGTGTTGGATTTTGTCAAATGCTTTCTCAGCATCTAATGAAATGATCAGGTGTTTTTTTTCCCTTTGAGTTTGTTTACATAGTAGATTACATTGATGGATTTCCATATATTGAACCATCCCTGCATCCCTGGGATGAAGCCTACTTGATCGTGGTGGATGATCATTTTGATGTGTTCTTGGATTTGAGGTGGCAAGAATTTTATTGAGTATTATTTTTGCATCGATATTCTAATGTTCTCATTCTTTGTTGGGGTCTTTGTGTGGTTTAGGTGTCAGAGTAATTGTAGCTTCATTAAATGAATTAGATAGTGTTTTTATCTGTTTCTCTTTTGTGGAATAGTTTAAAGCTATTGGTTATAAGGTCTTCTTTGAAGGTCTGATAGAACTCTGCATTGAACCCATCTGGTCCTGGGATTTTTTTGGTTGGGAGACCTACTAAGGACTGTTTTCTATTACTTTAGGGGTTATGGGAGTGTTTAGATCATTTATCTGATACTGAATTTAACTTTGAATACCTGGTATCCTGTTTAGAAAATTGTCCATATTCATCTAGATTTTCCAGTTAGTTGAGTATAGGGGTTTTGTAGTAAGATCTGATGATTTTTTTGGATTTCTTCAGTATCTGTTGTTATGCCTCTCTTTTCATTTCTGATTTTGATGATTTGGATACTGTCTCTATGCCCTCTGGTTTAGTTTGGCTAAGAGTTTAACTATCTTGTTGTTTTTTTCAGAAGAACCAGCTCAGAACCAGCTCCTGGTTTGGTTGATTCTTTGTATAATTCTTTTTGTTTCTGCTTGGTTGATTTCAGCCCTGAGATTGATTATTTCCTGCCGTCTACTCCTCTTGGGTGTATTTGCTTTTTATTTTAGAGACATCAGCTGTGTTCTTAAGCTGTTAGTGTATGCTCTTTTCCATTTCTTTTTGGAGCTATGAGTTTTCCTCTTAGCACTGCTTTCATTGTGTCCCATAAGTTTGGGTATGTTGTGCCATATTTTTCATTAAATTCTAAAAAGTCTTTAATTTCTTTCTTTATTTCTTCCTTGAGTAAGTTATCATTGAGTAGAATGTTGTTCAGTTTCCATGTGTATGTGGGCTTTCTATTATTTTCGTTGTTATTGAAGACCAGCTTTAGTCCGTGGTGATCTTATAGGGTGCATGGAATTATTTCAATCTTCTTATATCTGCTGAGGTCTGTTTTGTGACTGAGTAGAAAAGAAAGTGGGAAAGAACCTCAAGCATATGAGCACAGGGGAAATTTTCCTAAACAGAACACCAAGAGCTTATACTCTAAGAGCAAGAATTGACAAATGGGACCTCATAAAATTGCAAAGCTTCTGAAAGGCAAAGGACACTGTCAATAGGACAAAATGGCAACCAACAGATTGGGAAAAGATCCTTACCAATGCTACATCTGATAGAGGGCTAATATCCAATATATATACAAAGAACTCAAGAAGTTAGACTCCAGAGAACGATAACCTTATTAAAAATGGGGTACAGAATTAAGCAAAGAGTTCTCAACTGAGAAATACCAAATGAATGTAAAACACCTAAAGAAATGTTCAACATCCTTAATCATCAGGGAAATGCAAATCAAAATAACCCTGAGATTCCACCTGAAACTGGTCAGAATGACCAAGATTCAAAACTCAGGGGACAGCAAATTCTGGAGAGGATGTGGAGAAAGAGGAACACTCCTCCATTGCTTGTGCAATCCAAGCTGGTTAAACCACTCTGGAACTCTGTTTGGCGGTTCCTCCGAAAATTGGACATAGCACTACCTGAGGACCCAACTATACCACTCCTGGGCATTTACCCAGAAGATGCTCCAACATGTAATAAGGACACATGCTCCACTACATTCACTGCAGCCTTATTTATAACAGCCAGAAGCTGGAAAGAACACAGATGTCCCTCAACATAGGAATGGATACAGAAAATGTGGTACATTTACACCATGGAGTACTACTCAGCTATTAAAAATAATGAATTCACAAAATTCTTAGGCAAATGGATAGAGCTAGAAAATATCATCCTGAGTGTGGTACCCAATCACAAAAGAACACACAAGGTATGCACTCACTGATAAGTGGATATTAGCCCAAAAGCTGAGAATACCCAAGATACAACTCACAGACCACATGAAGCTCAAGAAGAAGGAAAACCAAAGTGTGGATACTTTGATCCTTATTGGAAAGTGAATCAAAATACCCATGGCTCACAGCCAACCAACAGAATGAACATAGGGTCCCCAATGGTGCAACTAGAGAAAGAACCCAAGGAGCTGAAGAGGTTTGCATCCCTGCAGGAGGAACAATAATATGTACTAACCAGTACCCCCAGAGCTCCCAGGCACTAAACCACCAAAGAGTACACATGGAGGGACTCATGGCTCCATCTACATATGTAGCAGAAGGTGACCATTTCAGACAACAATAAAAGGAGAGACCATTGGTGCTGTAAAGGTTTGATTCTCCAGAATAGGGGAATACAAGTCAGGAAATTGGGGGGGGGATGAGTAGAGGGAGGGGGAATGGGATAGGGGATTTTGGGAGGGGTAACATAGAAAGGGGATCCCATTTGAAATATAAATAATGCACATATCTAATTTTAAAAAGTTTTTTAAAAAAGATATTTACCTGGAAAATAATTGAACATGATTTAAAGGTGTTATTTTTTCTTACTTATTGACCTATATAGAAAATTGTCTCACATACAGCTGATACGTGTTAGTAGCATGTGTATCTCTCCTAGGTCTTGTATGGAGAGAGGATAATCTGGGAAGCTCTCTAAAAACATGTGGTTCTCATAGTATGCTGCCATAAAATCTGAATAATGCTAGTTTGAATTATCATACTTTTAAATCATGCAGAGTATTGTGTTTAAGCACTTAAGGAATCTTCCATTTTCACCTTTTAACATTCCATAAAATATGTACTAGGCATGAAAGATACTTGTCAACCCTCAATGGAAAAATAACTACACATCCACCTATGAGTTCCATGCCATAACTATCTTCCCCTAAACGGATCCAGATGTCATCAGGAGTGGATCACTCACAGTTGCAGTATTCTTAATTGTTCCAGAATGGTTCTGGCTAATTAATGTGTCTTTAGTGCATTATCCCAGGGTCTGGACTCCAGAGAGCAAGTTCCCTCAGTCCCAGGGCTGGGTATTGTGGAAAACATGAGCATAGATAATACACAGATTATGAAAATAGAGGCACTACTTCACAGTTCTGCAATTAATATGAGAATAGGATCTCAGGCTGGGATCTCATACTTGACTGAATACATCCTAGGTGAGTTGGAAAGGATGGTCTAGTTTTCTCAGATTGTATGATAGTCTTCAGTGTGGAGTTTTAGATTTGATATGTCTCTATTCAATACCTCTCTTCCTTTCAAGTTTTCCTACTTTTCTACAAGCATGTTAACTACTGTTTCCAGATATATTTTGATGATTAAATTCATCAATATCACTAACATTATATTCTTACCAACTGTTATAACTTCAGTGTAATAACATCTCTCTAATCCACACAGGATTTATGCAGTACTTATTAAATGTTTTATTTTAATGTTATCCAAAGAAATTTGAAAAAATAATGGATTGATGTCTTATCATTCAATTTTTCTGAAGAAACTAATGACCTGTGAATTTCATATCAGAAATGGAACTTCAGTTTTTCAAAAGAAACTAATAATCTGCCAATTATAAGGTGGTTAAGCCCATTTAAAATAGCAATGCACTCTTTGGGTGTGAATTAAAAATGTAACATTTTAATCAAAGGGTAACATCAACATTTTAATAAATATACTGGAGAGTTTTCACTCACATTAATTTTCTTTTTTCTTTTTTTCTTTTTTTTTGGTTTTCTGAAAGATTTTATTTATTTACTTTATATATATAATGAGTACATTATAGCTGTCTTCAAACACTCCAGAATAGGGCATCAGATCCTACTTCAGATGCCACCATGTTGTTGCTGGAAATTGAACTCAGAACATCTGGAAGAGCAGTCAGTGCTCTTAATCTCTGAGCCACCTCTCCAGCTTCACATTGAATTTTCAAGGTACCATGTTAGATCATTCTTAGTTTAACTGTAGTCAGGGAACTTGGATTCCCATGACTCTGGGAAACATGAAACTGTTTACTTCATGCAGCATTTGCACATCAACTTTCTCATCGATGATTCCTAGTACCACTCAACACTGGAAATGGTTTCTTCACAGTTGTATGGGAAGAAACCTTCTGACAAACTCTGTCTGGGTTTTCAGTAGACATTTTCCTTCCCTTAATGTCAGCAGATAACTGTAAAATAGAAAATTTGTTGATGAAGATGAATTAATCATTTTAAGGGGAATATATAAACAGTCTTTCTGCAAGGCTTTATGATTCATTTGTCAGATACAATCTATAGTGAGTTTTATTGAGGTTGAATTATCTCAGAAATCCAGAGCAGCCATATTATATCCACATATAAGTGTGCTTAAAGGTAGAAAATGATTACAAGAGAAAGAAAGTGTAAATTAAGGTGATTTTTTTAATAAATCAATCTCTAGATTATTAACTGGCCAATCTGAAAACAGTGTGTGGACTGATATCCAGAATACACCTGGAAACTACAGTCTTGAAACTAAAGGAATTCAGCAGCCAGAGTTTTTTCTTCCTTGGAAGATTGCAGTTGTATATATACTTTCAGTTGTATATATAAAGGCATCACATTATGCCAGGTAATTTGACTCACTCAAAGTGTACTGGGCTAAATGTTAACTCAATTTTATAATGTGTGCAATACTGATAGAAGGACCAAGCAGAGACAACACATAAAATTAATGAGAACTTGGGGCATGCATATTGGAGAAGGAGCCCACATAAGACTAGCATAGAAATGTTTCAACACTTACAAAATCTGCAACCATATTTTTTCTTAGCATAATGATATCAATGACATCACATGATTGAAGTATAAAGATATGCAGGGCATCATTTGACTTGGTAACATGAATAAATCTCAAACACAGAGGTCTATAATATTGTCCCTATTTGCAAATTATAACAGAAAGTCAAAACAAGGAGTAAAAGACTAACCCAAGAAATTCTTGTCAGGGAAGAAATAACAGTGGTAGATATTCTAATTTCATAGAGAGTGTCTTTGAAAATGACATGACTGCATTTTCTACTGAAAAAGGAACCTAATAATATTAATAATATACTGGGTAAATTCAGTCAACAAGCAGGATGTCCCCGCTGCAGGTCAAAGGCAGACAGGCCAATCCAGAATGGAGTTTACAATCTGTTGGAATCAGTTATAAGAAGCTGACTGAAGCATTGGGTAGTGTAGGGTGAGTACCAAACACAGTGGGGAAAAGCTAGAAGTTCTCACCTACACTAGACAGACTTGGGAGATTTTTCTTAGAAAGCCAGAGATACTGAAGTAAGTATAAATGGTAATCCAGGAGAGTGGGAGCAAATATAAGAAATTGACAGGCAGATGGAACGTCAGGTGTGAAAGGCAGAGCACTGTAAAATATATAGCCTAAAGCCCAGCATAGCTGGAGAATATAATACAGAGTATTTGTGTGACCAAATATGAATGTGGAAGTAGGGAAACTTAGGGACATAAATTTGAATTGTGTCTCTGAAAGAAATTTATATTTTAGCATCCAAGCACTGAGCATCCAAAAAACAATTCATTAGAAAGGAAGAATGATTTGATTTTTCACTTCACATGTAAAGAGAAAAAAGAGCTCCATTAGGAATGTATGGAGTTTTAGAATTGCAGAGTGAATTGAGACATGGATTCAATAGTTCAAGTGGGATAATACTTTGTCTATGTTAGTAACAATTAGTCTAAAGAAAATTTAAACTTTGGGATCTATAGCATTTATTAATGGAACATAAATAGTGAAAGAAATGAATGAATGAAATACAACTCTCAGATTACAGCTTTGATCACAGATTACCTTGAATGATATATAAGAGTGAAGAAAAGATGGCAAAAGATGGGAAAGTGTAGGAAGAGGCTGCATGTGGGAGTTTTTGTTTGGAATCCGCTGTGTTAACAAGGCCTGCAGCACATTCTAGGGAAAATTCATTCATCCTTAGAAATCAGAGTTCTGAGGATAAGACAGAATAAAATCCAACCTGAGTCCTAAGTTGTAATGTAAGCCATTCAACTACATAAAGGTCTCATTGCTAAAGACTTAAAATCATAAAATGAGACCATGTTCACTGAGATCTAAGGAATATTAAGATGCAAGAAACTAAAAGAGGTGAACCAAATCATAATCACTGAGGTCACATAACCAACTCAGAAATAAGAGAAAAGCCCATACATTTTGTATCTCGGATAAGAGTAAAATTTAAAGGATGATATATTGAAACACATGTATGAAACCAAAGAATTTATTGTTATAGAAATTCTAGCTCTTTGGAATGCAGAGACAATGTGATTAATATGAGATTATTGTAAAGCACTTGTCTTACATATATGTTCATTTTTATTATATATTTACAGGTAGCCTACTATTACCCTTAAAGATATTATGGGAAGATAGATCATGCCTGGAAACAACCAGACTGCCATCTCTCAGTTCCTCCTCCTGGGCCTGCCCATCTCCCCAGATCACCAGCACCTTTTCTACACCCTGTTCCTGGCCATGTACCTCACTACTGTCCTGGGGAACCTTATCATCATTATACTCATACGACTGGACTCCCATCTCCACACACCCATGTACTTCTTTCTCAGTAATTTGTCCTTCTCTGACCTCTGCTTTTCCTCTGTCACAATGCCCAAGTTGCTTCTGAACATGCAGACCCAAATTCCAATCATCCCCTATGCAGGCTGCCTGACACAAATGTATTTCTTTTTGTTTTTTGGAGATCTTGAGAGTTTCCTCCTTGTGGCCATGGCTTATGACCGCTATGTGGCCATCTGCTTCCCCCTTCATTACACCAGCATCATGAGCCCCAAGCTCTGTGTGAGTCTGGTGCTACTGTCCTGGATGCTGACCACATCCCATGCCATGTTGCACACTTTGCTCTTAACTAGGTTGTCTTTCTGTGAAAACAATGTGATCCCCCATTTTTTCTGTGATCTGTCTGCTCTCCTGAAGCTGGCCTGCTCTGATATTCACATTAATGAGTTGGTGGTATTGATCATAGGAGGGCTTGTTGTTATACTTCCATTTCTACTCATCATAGTGTCTTATGCACGCATCATCTCCTCCATCCTCAAGGTCCCTTCAACTCGAGGCATCCACAAGGTCTTCTCCACTTGTGGTTCTCATCTGTCTGTGGTGTCACTGTTCTATGGGACAATTATTGGCCTCTACTTATGTCCATCTGCTAATAACTCTGCTCTAAAAGACACTGTCATGTCTATGATGTACACAGTGGTGACTCCCATGCTGAACCCCTTCATCTACAGCCTGAGGAACAGAGACATGAAGGGAGCCCTAAAAAGAGTGCTTCAAAAGCAAACTATCTTCTGACTGTGATAACTACATTTCAGATGATTTTATAAAGTAATCTAGTAGTATAAAAATGCTCGACCTCGAAGAGCAAATACAGTTGCTACTGCTCCACCTACTGGTTGGAGCTACTTCTGCTGCTGCTGCTGCTGCTACTACTACTATTACTACTACTACTACTACTACTACTACTACTACTACTACTACTACTACTGCTGCTGCTGCTACTGCTACTAGTAGTAGTAGTAGTACTGCCACTCATGCTGTTGTTCTTTGCTGCCTTTTGCTTGCTGGTTGCTGGTTGCTGGTTGCTGGTTGCTGGTTGAACATATTCTAGGAATAAGATCAAAAGTGTCCCAGGGAACTCAGAGCCCCTAATCAGCAAGTAGTCTAAAGAAATCCATGCCCCTTTTCCCTCTAGCCTTCTTTCTCTCCTACCTAGTGTTGTCTGGTTAGAAGTGAGAAGTGCAGAGATGGAGTGTATAAATAGGAATTAATAAAAAGCCAAAAAATATCAGGCCATACGAACTCTTATGCTATATTTTTCTAAATGACATCCCCATTCCATACATCATTAATATGTGTCTTGGGATCTTATCATTGGATTCTGAACTTTTTGTCTGTTGTTTTTTTTTTTTAATAAGCTTCATAGCCTGATTTCAATATTCACCACAGACAGAAATCTCATCATCCATGATACATAATAATGTCTACCACACATAACATCCTATAGAAAACTGAATACAAGTTTGTATCTTAATATTCTCCTCATCCTAATTTGTTTTCATGCCTTAAATAAACTTTTGTAAAACTTTCACTACAGCATTGAATTTTGTATTTTCCTTGGAATTATCTTATGCTCAAGGGCTGTAATTTTGCTCCACCAATGAGGCAATGAGATAGATATAAATACTTTTGTTTTTAAGGATATGATTCTTGTGTTCATTTGTATTTTTCAATTTTGAATTTAAAAATGTTGTAGATATGCATTTTTATTCTCTATATAAAGTCAAGTGGAGAAGGTAATCTGATTTGTTTTGCACCTGAAAGTCAAACTCAACAACATCCCATATCACACATTTGAAAGACATGAACCCATGTTTGAGACATATATGTGATTACTATAAGTTTTTTTAATTTTCTCCCACAACTGAAAGAAGAGATTCACTATTGTTTTTAGAATCTTACCATCAGGAAGGCATGCATCAAACTTTCATTTATGTACGATTTATTTCTTCTGCTACCTCTTCTTATGGCAATCAACTTATCCCATTTTATGACTTTATATCTGTTTGTTAGCCCCTACATATCCATTGTATCCTAAAGCTTTCTTCAGGACTCCCTGCTGGGGTCCTGTGACAATAAAATCCAATATGAAAAACCTTGAATTCTTTATGTGCTTCCGAAGTCTGATCCTTGTCTTTTATTACATGTCTTGATTTATTTATATCACTTTCTATTCAGTTACCTGAGCAACCACATCTCTACATAGATAAATTTCTTATGGAAATTTGACTCATAAATGGCAAATTATCACAACAACAGAAAAGTAACTCATATATAAGTTGGTATCAAAGAGTGAGATGTTGCTTTGAAGAACTACACCATGTTGTTTTTGATTGATTGATCAATTAGCTCATTGGTTGGTGGGTTGTTTGATTTTGTTAATTTTTTAGGAATGTGGAAGAATTTGTAACTTAAGACTATGAAAGTGATTGAATTCTGCAAGTAGACATTAAAGAACCATACTAGTAGGACCCTCAAAGACAATCATGCTAAGAGCCACACAGACTATGGAGAAACAGCTCAATACATTTCAGAAGGGAACAATATTAACAACTGGTATAGGGGCCAATTGCATGGAGTTTTAGCAGAAAATCTGCCTGACTTTGGCCCTTGTCCTGGTAACATGGCTGAGAGTAATGTTTAAATTGATGTACTAATTTCTTTCATAGAGAAATTTTCAATAATCTATAATATCAAGTTGGTAGAATGAGTATTATCTATAACATGAATGTAGGATTTATATGAAAGGAGCAATTTGGGCAAAAAATAAAATAAAACAAAAATGTCCAGCTTGAGTAAAAGAGTAAAAGAACCTCTGGGGGAATCAGTATCCCGGACCTCAAGCTGTACTACAGAGCAATAGCGTTAAAAACCGCATGGTATTGGTACAGTGACAGGCATGTAGATCAATGGAACAGAATTGAAGACCCAGAAATGAATCCACACTCCTATGGTCACTTGATCTTTGACAAAGGAGCTAAAACCATCCAGTGGAAAAAAGATAGCCTTTTCAACAAATGGTGCTGGCTCAACTGGAAGTCAACATGCAGAAGAATGCAAATTGACCCATTCTTATCTCCTTGCACTAAGCTCAATTCCAAGTGGATCAAGGATCTCCACATAAAACCAGACACACTGAAACTAATAGAAAGGAAACTAGGGAAGAACCTTGAACATATGGGCACAGGGGAGAATTTCCTGAACAGAACTCCAATAGCTTATGCTCTAAGATCAAAAATAGACAAATGGGACCTCATTAAATTACAAAGTTTTTGCAAGGCAAAAGACACTGTCAAAAAGACAAAGCGGCAACCAACTAACTGGGAAATGATCTTTACCAACCTTACATCTGACAGAGGGCTAATATCCAATATATACAAAGAACTCAAGAACTTAAACTCCAGAGATCCAAGTAACCCTATTAAAAAATGGGGTACAGAGCTAAACAAAGAGTTCTCACCTGAAGAATATCTAATGGCTGAGAAGCACCTAAAGAGATGTTCATCATCCTTAGTCATTAGGGAAATGCAAATCAAAACAACCCTGAGATTCCATCTCACACCAGTCAGGATGGCTAAGATCAAAAACACAAGAGACAGCAGTTGTTGGCGAGGATGTGGAGAAAGAGGAACACTCCTACACTGCTGGTGGAATTGCAAGCTGGTACAACCACTCTGGAAAGCAGTCTGGTGGTTCCTCAAAAAACTGGGCATGACACTCCTGGAGGATCCGGCTATACCACTCCTGGGCATATACCCAGAGGCTTTACCTGCATGCAATAAGGACACATGCTCTGCTATGTTCATAGCAGCCTTATTTATAATAGCCAGAAGCTGGAAAGAACCCAGATGTCCCTCAACGGAGGAATGGATTCAGAAGATGTGGTATATCTACACAATGGAATACTACTCTGCAATTAAAAACAATGAATTCACGAAATTCCTAGGCAAATGGTCAGAACTTGAAAATATCATCCTTAGTGAGGTAACCCAATCACAAAAAAACACAAATGGTATGCAGTCACTGATAAGGGGATATTAACCCAGAATCTCGGAATACCCTAGACACAATTCGTATATCAAATAGATTTCTAAGAAGGAGGA